>LPNX010428328.1:180572-251771 GCA_001517045.1 Pseudotsuga menziesii
TCTTTATCTTTCCCATGCGCCCTTGCTAATTCGTGGGGTCCTTGATAGATTTGGGATCAGCTTTTTACACCTATGGGGGAATTTGCCTATTTTGGGTAAGCCTGCTTTATGCTAGATTTGGATGCTTCCTTATGCATTCGATTTGCTCATGTATTCTATATATTCAGCAGCCTATGTTATTACAGGGTTGGCTATTGTACACTCAGTTAATATAATTTTGTGTTACAACTCCATATTCAGTCTCCATTGTTGATAATTTTGCATGATCAATTGTTAATTGCCGTGAGTGAAATTAATATACTGCAGGCCTGAATTTCTACAGTCTGTTCCTTGGATATCTGTCTACCTATCCATGGTTTTAGTTTTCTTTTTTATGATCACATGTGCAAGGAATACATCTTTCAAAATGAGAAAAATCATGATGGCCACCAAAGATAAACTATGAAAATGTGTAAGTGTTAAAAACAGGAATTGAAGAGGTGGTTTGGAAATGCACGTCATAGGATGTGGTTTTGTAGATAATTTCATCCAAAGGTTTGGGTCTATTATATGGTAAATTTTCTATCTATCCCTGGGTTCAGTATCCGTAATAAAGATCATATGTGTCAAATATAAATTTTCCAAATTGAAAAAAAATTGCCTGAGAAGCCATTTTGAAATACTTGCCAAAGCCTCTGTGTGTGCCAATAAATCTATTAAAAAGTATGAATCTCTTCTCTGATGATCCATCCATCTATCCATAGTATCATATCCTAAACTGGTGAACACGCATGTGAGATATGTATTTTCCAAGTTGGAGAAAAAAAATGTTTTCCTGTTAAAAATAAATGAAATCTTCCCAAGTGTTAAAACCAGTTACAGAAGGCTATTTTCAAATGCCCAACAATTGTTCTCCTTGAGCCAACAAATTAATCCAAAGGCATGGGGATGTTCTTTGGTGATCTGGTTATCTATCCATGGTCTCACATGTATTTTGGTGTTCACAAGTGAAAAATACAAGCTGCAAATTTAAAGAAAAATAAAGTATGATTGCGTAAAAAATATGACCAAGTCATGAAAAATTGACTAAGTGATGAAAAATTGCACTAAAGCAGTTGCCTTATGAAAATGTACACCATAATTCATAAAGTAAAAGTAAATTCCCTCCCCAACCTTCCATTTTCGTATCTTGTTGAAGTACCTATCTAACCATTGTTTCATTTCTCATAAAAATTGTCTGAAGAAAAAGATAATTATGGTTCTGCCAAAACAGGGGTTCAGGCAATTTTCTTCACCAAGTTCACTAAAATGCATGCCTAGGTCAGAGGAATAATATTCTAAAGGTGAAATGAGCTTTCTTATGCTTAGTGAGATATTCTACATCATCTCGTGACATTGGTTCAGGGTTTTGGTGAAATAAAAAATTCACCTTGAAAATGGCACAGTTCTCCAAGTGTTAAAACCAGTAATAAAAGGTCATTTAGAAATGCCTGCCACATGTTGTTCCTATGCCCAAAAATTCCTCAGATGACATGGGTCTGTTCCTTGGATATCTGTCTACCTATCCATGGTTTTATCTTTCTTTTTGGTGATCACATGTGCAAGGAATACATTTGTCAAAATGATAAAAATCATAATGGCCACCAAAGATAAACTATGAAAATGTGTCCGAGTGTTAAAAACAGGAATTGAAGAGGTGGTTTGGAAATGCACGCCATAGGATGTGTTTGTGTAGATAATTTCATCCATAGGTGTGGGTCTATTATCTGGTAACTTGTCTATCTATCCCTGGGTTCAGTATCTGTAATAAAGATCACATGTGTGAAATATAAATTTTCCAAATTGAAAAAACTTTGTCTGAGAAGCCATTTTGCAATGCCCGCGAGAGTCTCCGTGTGTGCCAATAAATCTTTTAAAAAGTATGAGTCTCTTCTTTGATGATCTATCCACCTATCCTTATTATTAGATCCTAGTCTAGTGAACACATGTGTGATATATTGATTTTCCAAGTTGGAGAAAACAAATGTTTTCATGTTAAAAATAAATGAAATCTACCCAAGTGTTAAAACCAGTTACAGAATGCTATTTTCAAATGCCCACTGTTAACACCTGTGCTAAATTTTATCCCTACGGGAGTTAGTTTTCTCGATCGAGCAGGTTTGCAAGAGAAAAACGATTTCATTGGGCAGGTTTGCAAGAGAAAAATGATTTCATTGGTTGTGTGGGAAAAAAGAAAGGAATCCTGATGAATTAAAAGGATTTTACTCATTTTAAAATGAAATATGAACATTGGTTTTATATCTAAATTCAGCTTTATAGTCGAATTTTTATTTTTTTACCAAAGTTTATTATTTTCATTAACTTGGCTAATGAAGTCTTTATAAAAATACTTGCAAGGAGCATTATCTTTTCTTGTTCCTTAATACATGTTGAAACAATTGAGAAATATAAACCATGCTAGTATTTTTCATTCTATGCATGTGGGACAATAATCTCTGCAAAAAACATATAAAACGATCATTCCTTGTATTTTCCTCCACGTGGATCTAAGTTTTCGAATTGTGAAAACACACAGATAAATTGAAGGTCAGGAACTGGGAAATGGCATGAACCCGCTGACCAAATCAACAGTCACATGGGAAATTGGAAGCAAATCCACGGCGGGGGTGGGTTTCGCACTCACAACAAGCAAGGACGAAGGAATTTTTTGGATCCGCGAAATCTAGTACAACCTCCACTATTGAACGGATCAAATTGTATCTAATCTAGATTAACGGTCCAAATTGATCTCGTAGTGGCAAAGTGTAGGAGATTTAAGTTTTAAAAGATCAACGAAATTTTATACATTACAACAAAACATGTCTTTCTATGAAAATGATTGTTTTATTCATTAACTTACGAGAAATTTACCCACCGAACCAAGATGAATTTGCAGAAACTGAAAGAGGCTTCTCTTCATAACATGATGATCTACAATAAACTCCTTCAATTTTTACACAGGTGCTACAGTTCAAGATGATCGAAGCCATCTTCAGAGGGTGATTTTCTAGATCAACAACTTCTGAGACCCGTTTCCACCAAACCAAGAATAATTTTGAGAAATCAAGAGAGATTTTTCTTCATAACATGCTCATATACCATAACCTTTCTTAGTTCTTACACAGGTATTATGTATTGGGACAATCAAATGGATCTTCAAAGGTGATTTTTCTAGAAATTCGCAATCTTGTCTGAGTCATCAAGTCCAAACGCAAATTTCGAAGAGCTGGAGGGGAATCTGGCTAAATGGATACATGGGTTTTGTTGGGAACGTGATCAATTACAAAAAATTATCTCATATTTCACACATCTATCACCATTTTAGGTATGCAGGTGGAGCTCTGAAGCCTATTTTCAGGGATCTAAATCCTAAAAGAGGTGAAACGGTGAATATTTGGGGGAATCTGTATAAGAACGAGTGCTTGTAATGAAAAATTGATCCTTCACTTCTGTTGTTGAAGAGAAATCCAAATCCGATTCAACACCATACCACTGGAGGTGCTCTAAAACGTCACTTTCAACCAGCAAGCCTTAGTCCCAGATGCCATACTTGTTGTTTTGATCAAGCATGCGCATCACCACATATTTTCCAAATTTGTTTGTGATAATGACAAATTTTCCACCTCAGGAATTTGTCAGGACTTTTATACCCACGCTGTAATAGAATTGGGATCTGTTTCAGGTTGGTCTCGGGAGCCATGGAATTATAAATAGGACCTCAATTGATGAGGAAAGGGTGGGAACTTTCATTTAGAAATTATTTTTCTCCTCGTTTTGCATATCTGTAATTTTCTTGGAAGCTTTAATGAGAAGTATGCTCAGCGAGCTGTTCAAATCCACATATATTTGTTTCTTTCCTCTATGACAAGAGAGATCCCTCTCTAACTGTATCGGCTAGAATATAGTCTAAAGTTTGGTTGAAATGATTACCCCTATGACTTCCTACTGCAACGATAGGAAAATTACAGGATTCAAAAACCCACCAACTTTTGTCCTTGATCCAACAAATTAATCCAAAGGCATGGGGATGGTCTTTGGTCACTCTGGCTATCCATCCATGGTCTCACATCTTTATTCTGGTGTTCACAAGTGCAAAAGATAGGGGTTCAAATTTAAAGAAAAATAAAGTATGACTGTGTAAAAAATATGATTGCACATACAATCAATCCAAGACAATCAATTCCAGGGAGGATAGGTAAATCCCAATGGACAACAAGAGACCATTAGGTAATAGAGAATGGAACGGGATATTGTGCATCTTGTTGAAGACGTTAGTTTGGTCTTTTGATATAGTATCCACATCCATATGTAAGAGATTTCAAGTTCTAACTAAAAATACATTGACACATAAGTTAATGCAGGGAAAAATACCCAACGTATAGGATTCTCATCAGTCACTATGAATGCACAAATTATCCACATGCAAGATATTCATTCTTCACTCTAATCCTTGACAATTTCCATCGTTAATTTTCTAAAAGTAAAAAAAACCACAGCAAGAAGAAATAAAATGAGTTACTTGTTTACCATACTAGAAAATAATAGATATCAATCTTACCTCACCAGCAAGGCTATATTTTTCACACTCAATAGCATGACGCAATGTGTTGCCAATAATTTCCTCCATCCTTGACAGTGTCTCTAGCATTCCTTCAAAAGTGTCCCTAGAAATTGTTGCTTATGTATCCCCACTAAGTGTCCCTCCAATCGATTTTCACTCTGAGCTTATTTTACCTTCTTCACTTGATTCTGGATCCATGATATTTGGAATACCCCACTGCTACACAATATAATTATGATCGACATTTGAAAGATTGCAAAAATAATAGAGAGGAGAACTATTTTAGTGCCTTTCCTAGGAATTAGAAGGTGCCTACTAAAAGAGATTATTCTGAGAATATTACTATCAAACAAAATCAAACCAGTCAAAGTCTCACAGTGCATCAAATTCAAGTAATCACTCTGCTTCCTCAGGCACTTTTTGATAACTATGTTGATGTTGGAAATGGAGGGTGAAATTTAAAGTTGGCCATGTCATATTTGAAAATGTAAATAGTATTAAGGGGATTGACCTCCAAATGCTATTTGAGGAATAGGTTCCTGTAAAAATATTTATTCAGTGCAAGGATCTACCCCAAAAAAAGATTCATGGGATGGCCCAAGAATACTTCCACATCTAGTACTTTAGGGATAAAACAATTTATCAAGGGGGATCTATCAACATTGTCAAAAGACAATGTATTGTCTAAAGCTAAGAGGAAATTCCCAGCAATGATTAAAAATGGAACAGGTGAGACAAATGATTTATTAGAAGGGTTAGCACAGGTCAAGGATTCCAAATACATGGCCCATGGAAAAGGAAAAGGGATTCATGTCTCTTTCCTTCCTGTATTTTATTTTTCTTAAACCAGCGTAGATCCAAATCCTAGGCTCTATCACGCTTCGAAAGGGATCAAATCTCCAGAGGTGCAAACCTCTCCTCGAATAGTTCCTTTCCTGCAATACCTAAGAAGAGGTTTGCACTTCAGGAGATTTGATCCCTCTCTGCACTTGATAGAGCCTAGGATTTGGATCTACACTAGTTTTTTACACATCTTCCCCATATGGGTTGTAAGCACCTAGTTACTCTTGATGCAATAACTTATACTAAAATTGTCATTGATACTTCCCAACAAATTGTAAATTATATCACTAAGAAAGTTTATCAACTTTCTTCTCAAACTCTATAATTCAACATAAAAGAAGATTAACTAATTAGCTATCTTAAAAGAAAAGTTATACAAAATTCCCTTTATTCATCACCTTTCTTCACCATAAAAGAAAAGAAAATTAATAACATAAGAAACCAAATATATTAGAGAGATAAGGAAAGTTGATATAGGTCTCATTTCTTTTCAAATTTTATGTTTCAACATAAAAGAAGATTAAAAAGTATAGCAACAAATCATATGTCTTAGAAATTCAAAGAAAGTCAATGTAGGTAAATCGAGTATTACACAGAGATGGTTTCTTTCTTTTTCTAAATTCTACATTTCAACATAACATAAGTTTAAAATAAAATATAAACAAATCATATATTTGAGAGATATGAGCAAAGTCTATGAATTTGTTTTTAAAAACCAAAGCAAAACATACAGATATAACATGCACAACATCGTTGCATTTGGTTGACAAAATTTGAACCTGGGTCACCTGGGTGAAAACCAAGTATCCTAACCAGAGTAGACGACAACGGAGATATTCATTTTTATCTCAAAGTTCTTAAAACACAATATTGAACTTGGAGAAAGGCCAACTTGAATTTGCTCAAGCGAAACCTCCAAACGAATAACGGAAAAAAGGGAACACTGATGCGCTAGAAGAAGTGCTTGAACATCCGACCTTGTGGTTAATAGCCACACGCTCTACACAGCATAGTTATTCCAACACTAATTAAATGCTTAAATGGTTTTTATATTGGAATCAAACATCTCTGATAACCACTGTCCCCAATGCTATTAGAACAAGAACAGGAAACATCATCTTCAGCATTCAAGAAATCACAAATGCAATACATGTAGGTCTTTTCTACTCTTCATCTTACAGTGCTTATAATTGGTGGATAGATAATCGTTCCCAGATCCCTTCATTTCATAAGCCTTTCTTTTTCTTTTGCTAATTTTAAGGCGGGGCTCGACTTCTTGAGCTGATTCATCTTCTTGGTTTCAATTTCTAAATTATTTGAAAGACGACAGCATTTGAATTGTTTATTGGTCCATCTTCCATTTTTCAGGGCAAATCATTAACATATTTAATCTGAATGTTAATAGTTCAAAATTCATAAACCAACATAAAATCCCCAAAAATATGAAAATGTTGTTAATTAATCTTGTCCACTATTTGGGTTCTCAAAAGTCTCATCAATTTGCTACGTTTGCCCACTTTTGGCTAAATCATTTTTCATCAATCTTATTTTGGAGAGATTCTTCTATAATATTGTACAAATTACATTAATACTTCTCAATATGACCATAGAACTGTTTCTGAGATCATTCTTTGACCATAGAACTGTTTCTGAGATATTTCTTTTCTTATTTAGATTTTGGATGAGGATTCTTTTGATATCTGGATCAGATGTTAAAGATATCTGTCGTAGAAGTGTCTTAAATAACTTTGTAATTCCAGAAAGGCTCCCTTCATTCTTCAAAGATCCGCGGTTACATATTTCAATTCACTCCCTTGTGAGATCTTTTATCACTCTGTAATTATACAAATGCTTCCTTCTATCTTAAAAGAGTCATATTATTTGGTTGCATCTCTGGATTCACTTCATATCTCTTGGTAAATTTTCAAATACTTAAATTGTTTATATTGACCTGCTCTGATTTATTTATTTCCACATTTTATCTCATGCTTTGAATTTTTTTTCGAAACCTAAACCTGAATTTTTAGGCTCTAGTAAGAATATCAATTTAGGTTTTAGTAGCTGTGATCAGAGAGTCAATTTTTGCATTTCAGATTCACAAAATAATCTCGCTCGATTTAAGTTTAGTAGCTATGTTTCACTGATCAGAGTTCAATTTTTGCATTTCAAATTCACTAAAGAATCTTGATTTAGTTTTATTCATTGTGTTCGACTGATCAGAGTTTGGGTACTATCATGCTTCTAAAGAACTACAGTATTCCCCTTCCCCTTCCAGCTTAATCTGTTTGCGAGGTGATGCATTTTATTCTCCACTTGCATCGCAGAAAACAGATTTCATTTTCTGCTTAAGATTGCGCACCTCCATCTATAAAATAATTATTTAAAAAATAATTAATTAAGTGATCCAGGGCAGCCATCAGCACAGGAAGAAACATCCCACTATGAGACATAGATCATGGTTCTCCTATGCGTATGGGCATTCCATTAATTGGTCCCTTCTTCTGGCCTTTCAAGAGGTTCATATTCACCTTGTCTCTTCACTTCTCTATTCCCCACGCAAAAGAAGTTCAGATAATCAGTCGGGCAAAAATCCTGGTCCAGGCCCTCCTCCCTGAGCACCTACCCGTTCATCTTATACATCATACACACGGTGCTTCTGAATTTGTCACTCTGCTGCCCCATGAATCTTCGCAAAATTCAGGGTTATATTGTTTGCCAAATTTGGTTATGTTATTGTGTCTAACTTAATTTATATATTGTTGTTACAGGTTTATGTGTCTAACCTAATTTATATATTGTTGTTACAGGTTTATTTTGGCGGATAATTAAAAAGTAACGTTACAACATCTCCCTCTTAATGAGCAATATTATTTATAGCCGACATAACATTACGTAACATTACAAGATATCCCCCATACTGGGTTGTAGAGCACCTCTCGGTGCAATCAAACTAGATCAACTCTTTTATCTCATTCTCTAACTTTGTTGACATACATAAGGCCACTATCTAAAGGAATGGTAGCATAATTTGATATTCTGATATGTTAAATTGCATAAGTATTCCTCAAAAAACTAAGATTTGATAAGGCCACAATTATGTGAGAAAGTGGTCTTCTAATTGGTTGCAACAAACTAAATATACTTCATTTACTATTGGAATGACAACTTGATCATAGAGATTCTTCTATTGTGCAGATGGACAAACTACCTACATTTTATGAAATTTTTTACAGTTAGATTTTCAAAGAAAGATACAATAATATTTACATTTCTTGATGCCAGGATTTATAGTGCATCCAAAAATTTAAACAAAAATTGAGAAGAATATGCTACAAGATAAAATTCCAATGGATGATGGAATGCTCTCGCACAAATGATTACTAGCTAGATTCACATATTTTAATGCACCCATGTTCTAGAATAGATTATCTATGTGCCCTATGATGGCGTCATTGGATAGATAGAGATATGTATAAAGAGAAGGGGAAGTAGTGTCTTGGTCATTGAATCTCATTGAAATAACACTTAGTACATACATTAAAAGTACCAGGCAAAATATTTCGAGGATTTCTAAGCTTAAGACAAAGTGTGAAAGTCAGTTTACAAATAAAATTGAAAGAAAATTCAAGGATATTATACAATCAGAAGACCATCATCAACAAGTGTTCCATATTCAACATCAAGAACAAGAAACAAAGTATCAGATATCAATTGTAGCAACAAAGCACATTTTTAATGAAAATGATTGTTTTAGCCATTAAGTTCAAAGAGTTTTTTTCACCAAATAAAGATGCATTTTCAAAAACAGAGAGAGAATTTTCTTCAAAACAGACCAATATTAAAAAATCTCTCTCAGTTGTTACACAGGTATTAGATTATGGGATAATTTAAGTAATATTCACACAAAAAATTTCTAGAATTTTAGTTTACTATCTGAGTCATAAACTTCAAAATCCAATTCCAAGGATATGGAGGTGCATATGAGAAAATGAAGACATGCGTTTTGTTGGGAACATGGCCAAATACAAAAAACCTCTCTCATATTTCACACATCTATCACTATTTGAGATATGCAGGTGGGTATTTTAATCCTATTTTTCAGCAGTCTGCTTCCTAAAATGAAGCAAATCAATTGTAACTGTTTCTATTTTTAGAGTTCAGTTAGATTTCGAATTCAAGACTAGGTAGAGGTTGTTTTAACATAAATTCATATATATTTGATATACAATAGAAATGATTCAAGAGGATGTTTTCCATGGAATGTTATGCAGTATAATAAAACAAATGCAATGAATGATTTTTATTGATTATCAAAACTAATGAAAACAACGAGAAATGTGAAACCGGAACATAGTGAAAACAATAGCAACCATACTGCATCAATAGGATGAGAACACCGTTTCCGATGAAAAAATCACAGGGGAAGTGTGAAGAACCCGCCAACAAGAGAAATAAATCTCCAAGCTGAGAATGTCAACAAGAGGTACACCACTACCGGCCCTCACTGAACCAAGAACCTACAACTATAGAGAGATACGACATCACCCCATCCCTAATCATCGGAGAAGATAGGGAACAATATTTTTGAACAGAGCAGCATAAGATTCTACCCAAAATTAGTACTATACAATACTAATGGAACACACAGAGAACCATGAATCCAAGCTTAAAATTTGAACATGCACTTTCAGCTATCAATTTTGTAGGTTCAACTTCCAAAATATCATTTGCAGTACTGAAAGTTGTATCTGAAAGGGGTTTCATCCATTTCTTCCCAAGCATGCTCTAATGTACCTTTTTCCATAAGACGATTTGGACGCCTCCATAGCAGAAGCTCCTGCATAGCCTATTCTTTCCTCTCTCAAACCTCTTCGCTCTCTGTTCCACATGCAGTGGTTGGAAGTCCGAATCGAAACCCCCATTCATGCACCATAACTCATTTTCAAACTTTCAAAAACTTTGTGGCGCTAAAGCCCTTATCTTAGAAAGTTATGGTTTCTAAAATGCATATTTTTGTTTTTTATCTTGAGGGTTTCTTTTATGTCTCTCTCTCTATGTGTGTGTGTGTGTGTGTGTGTGTATGTGTATGTGTGTGTCTTTTTGCTAGTTTAGTTTATAAATATATAATAATATATATTTAAGTTACTTTGGTCAAGTAAGGAAGCATGAGAATGTAAGTGTAATTTCAAATTTAGTGGTGGGAAAGGACAAACCTTCAAATGTTTGGAGACTAAAACTAGGTTGTATTCAATCTAGAAATATCTATTGCTTGTTGAAATTAAACGTCTTGGGGGGTATTTAGAGAATGATGGAATCAAAATATGAATTACAATCTATCTATTTTTGTCATCTGAAGAGAACACAATCAAGAAGTAGACATATCATCAAAGAGCAAACCAGAAGTCAACCTACCTATTGGTTATTTGATATAGGGAATGTGAAGAACTATGTAAGGTTTCTTCTTTACAAGATGGACTCTCTCTCACTCTATTCATCGATGGGGCCTGCAACTATCACATCATGTAATTTTGGCCTTGTTAGCTCCTAACATAGAGGGCTAATGCATCTGTGGTTGCCCATTTTGTACATCAAAGTCATCATCAACAATATTTTCATTTATGGCTTATGGGCTATATCTCAACTCCTAGGTCGTGACGCATTGTCTAAATAGGGAAAGAAATATAAAAGGAGAGTGGATCTAGGATCTATGATCCAAAAATAACGAGTATGTCATGGTATACACTGGAAGTGTCTCTCCTAATATCTGAAGCCAAATGAGGAGAAATTGAAATAGTAATACGTCTGAAAGAACTAAAAGGGGATCTATAATGGGTAGTGTGTCGACGTCGGGAGTGGGGAGCGTATTGTTGTGATTAGGATGCATACAACTGAGTGTTGGGATGGGGTTGGGAGGATGTAGACGTGGTCTATAATAAGAAGCAGTGTTTTCCTTTGTTGATATTTAGAAGCCCCTAAAGGAGGGGAGCACTGGAAAGAAGGAAGTGATCTGCTGAGTGGAGGCCACTCCCGACTGCAAATGTCGCTAGAGGAGGGAATGAAGAAAATAGTAAACATGTTCTGTGGAAACTATGGCATGAACCTATCAATTCAGGAGCCTCATGCACACAATTCTTGATCTTTCTCCCAATAATTACATCAAAAACATCGATTTCCTAAAGTTCACAACATTTCCATAGCTTTTATTGACTAAGACCAACTGAGAAAGGATTGACAAAAGAAACATTAACAGGGTTTCGTAAGTGTGGTTTTTTTGGATGTTTATGTCATGGTTATCATGTTCAACCCCACTTTTCCCCATATTTGGTCCCTCTTTTTGTCTAGGATTTCTCTAACCAACAAGAGTTGGACCGCTCCATACAAGTACAATTACTAGAGTACGATATCCCTTGCGCTTTTAGAATTCATATGTATTTGTTTATACTACTATCAGACAAATTTGTGATACAGCCTAGTCTAGGACTTGTGTTGCAAAATCTTAAGGGAAGCAAAGGTTTAGTAGGATTTGTGTTGGTGGTACTCAATAATTTGGAAATTCAAGTGCCTCATGAAGACCAAGATTTTTATGTGTCTAATGCTCAGTAATATAGTTCTTATTTGGTATTATATGTAGAGAAAAATCTAGAAGGTGCCCAATATGTAAGGTAAGCAAAGAAATCACATGTTGTTTGTATATTGAGTGATTTTTGTTATTGTTGTATGGGTAGTAGAAAGAGGTATTTGTATCGAAGGCCTATGAGTTGGGGTCTTTATCAATGTCTGCTTAAAATTTGTGTGTGAGAACAAAATATTGAAAAAGTATAGATATTTACCTTTACTATGTACCTAGGGTGTGTGGCTAGAAAATAATGGTGAACTATTTGATGGTAAGTTTAACGTCTCATGGTAGACTATGGCCCTCCTCACTCAGGATCAAACCTCCCCAAGCAATGCTATACGTCGTGTACTGTCCATCGTGACATGATGCCCCAGTGGGTTTCAATACTAATAAAATTGAGAAAAAAAATTTAACGTCTCACAATTGATAGCAACACAAAGCCTAAGAATCATAAAAATCTTTAACGAAAGTCATTAGTGAAAGGAAAGAAGAGTGATGGTCCCATAAGTTATTGAAAAATTTGTGCCATGGGATTATCTCGATGGGACAAACCAAGGGGAGCCTTTTGTGGGAGGAACAGGTGGTATTATAAACTTTTTAAACTCACATTTTATAAGGTTAATGGCACATATTGGGAGGGTACCAAAAACAAAGCAAATTGCTAGCTCTAAAATTGATATTAGCTTAGGTTGTCGAAAAAAGAGTTCAAAAGATTAAGTTGATGAGTGACTATATGCTTATTATTAATTTGATGAAGGGATTAGTACATGTGCAAGATATTCTTCTCAATCCAATCTATTATTCATTTCTAATATTTAGATTTAGATTTGGAATCTTTGGGCTTGACTTTGTTGACATAGATTTGAGATAATGTCCTTGATTTGATCAAATATCAGCTTGTTTATGTTAGCCAATCAAAACTTGGATTTCAATATTTTCCAAGGCATTCAATTTTGAGTCTAGGCATCAAAATATTTCATACTATGTTGATGTCTCAACTCCTAAAAAATATCAAGGTTGACATCCAATGCAAGCAATGTTTCCCAAAACATTTCCTTCATGTAACAAACCAATAGATTCTCTATAAAGGGAATATTTGGTGTACATGTGTTGGATGGAAATCATTATGAGGTTGTGTGCATCAATGATGGATATCACTACACCAAAATACCCATGAAAATGAATATTTGGCACACATGTGCCATATGTGCCATCTGTAAAGATGGATGTATGCAACATCAAGCAAAGATTCTCCCAGTACTAGTCACAAGACTTGGATAAAAGTAGATGAGTCAAAATGGGGCACTGAATTCTCCCAAACACTCTATGATAGAGTGGGGAGAATAGTCCCTAGATGACTAAAAATGGGACCGTACCTTCACCTGGTAACTATGTGATGGAGTGGGGATATTAGTCCCATGTTAACTCCCTTGTTGAGAGGGAAGGATGATTTTATAGTGACATTCTCTCGGACACTTTGTGACCGAGTGGGGATATCTTTTGGACACCCTGTGAATGGGTGGAGAGAACACTGCATTGTGTCATACAATCTATGATGTTGTGGGGAGATCTCTCAGACACCCTGTGAAGGGGTGGAGAGGCCATTGCATTCTCCCAAACACTCTGTGATGGAGTGAGGACATCTATAGAACACCATGTGAAGGGGTGGATAGGACACAACATTCTCTCAGACACTCTATGATACATTGGGGATATCTCTTGGACACCTTGTGAAGGGGTGGAGAGGCCACTGCATTCTCCCGAACACTTTGTGATGGAGTGGGAGATCTATCGAACATCCTGTGAAGGGATGGGGAGACCAACACATGCTCTTGGACACTCTATGACTGAGTGGGGAGATCTCTTGGACATCATCTGATATGATGGATAAATTTATTTTATTCTCCCAGACACTCTTAGACGGAGTGGGGTAAGACACCCATGTGATGGGGTGGAGAGACTGGCGCATATAACTAGTGAATACTCGTGCATACTGGCGCATATTACATGTATGCTCTCCAATGGAATGGATTGATCTGGTGTATGTGGACCCACCAATGTACTGGTTTGAGTTTTTGACTCCTTGATAGAATAATTTGAGTTGTTACATGTAGGTTCCCAAATGGATAGGGCTGATTTGGTGCATATTGACTCCTCGATGGACTGGGTTGAATTGTTGACATTTCTCGATGGACTAGTGATACTATGTTGGAAGAACTTACTTATGATATAGAGATGTTGGAGACAGTTTTGATTTACAAATGATATCCATATGCGGTATTATAGTTTGATTATTATTCCTTGGCTAAGAGGGATTGTTGATGTATTAGTTGCGTGAGGCATCCTCATGAAGTCAACCTTAGAAAATATAATAATAAACAATGATTATTATGCATAAAAGACAAGTCAAATCAGATTAAGTGTGCAAGCTGGCCCCAGTGAAAGTGAACAAGCAAACATAAAGTCAACTATAAATAACAAGGTGCGTCACTCATTTTCACCCAACGAAGTTCACTCCACTCAAGGAAGAAGTTCACTACCAGTTAGAAGAAGTATTTTCTGGGGTTCCCTATCTTTGGAGGATTTTCTCCTTTGCTCTTGGGGTTCATCGATCTTCTGCTATATGTGACTACTATATATTTGGATGTATGTTTTACTTTCAACTAAGATCTCTATCACAAGGTTGTTGTGTTTTATCCCTTGCGGTTTCCCAGGTCAAAATATTGTGTCTATTATTTCTATGCTTGGACGTTGTTATTTTAGTGATCCTACTATATATTATACTACACATAATATTTGAATTATACTACTACCTTTAAAAACTATGAAGTAAACCTTTATGGGGGGTCTTTCCAACCCCCCCTGCGAAAGTCCTGTTGGACTTTTGGGGTGGGGGTTCTTTCCAAGCCCACACCCCCCAAATTCGTGTTGGATTTTTGCAGGGGGTCTTTCCAAACCCCCCCCACCCAAAATTCCGATTGGAATTTTTTTTTTGGGCGAGGGTTAAAAACCAACCCCAAATGTCAAATTCTCAGAAATTTTGAGGGGGGTTTTTAAGGACCGCCCCCAAATACCTTAAAAACAATTTGGAGGGGATTTTAGCAAAACAGCCATAAGGAACCTTTAGGGGGGTATTTCTAACCACCACACCCCCCCGCCCCAAAGTCCTGAGAATTAGACTTTGGGGGGGGGGGGGTTAAAAACCGCCCATAAAAGTATTGAGAATTGGACTTTTGGGGGGGGTTTAAAAACCGCCACCAAAAGTGCTGAGAATTGGACTTTTGCAAGGGGGGTTAAAAACCACCACCCAAAGTCTTGAGAATGGGACTTTTGGGGGGGGGTGTTTAAAAACCAACCCCAAAAGTCTAATTTTCGGGACTTTTGAGGGGGGGTTTTAAGAACCGCCCCCAAATACCTTAAAAAACTTTTTTTTTTGGGGGGGGGGGGGAGGGGTTTAGCAAAACCACCGTAAGACAAAACCTCCCCCAAAAGGGTATTTTGTTATAAGCACCCAATGTGTACAGGGTATTCACAAGACATAATATTTCATCCATCGAGGACTTTCTAGCTCCCCCCATCTAGATCAAGCGCCAATATTTTTCTCAGTTGCATATAATTTGCACCTTCTTTATCATGGTCAAAGATAGGTTGTTTATAAATTTTGATATTCATTACATGTGTAAAAGGGATAGCCAAAGTGAGTCACTCATGATATGGTACCTTTGCAGTGCTTTTTTACCTAGTTGAACATAGATCCTAGTAATCATAGTTGAACATGGGTTTTTCACTCACACCTCCAAAGCCATAGTGTGTTATAACATAGGTTCCTCAACTTGGTGTCTAAATAATTATAGTCCATTGTCATAATTAGTTAGTCACCATGGTCCTAGCATCATGCATGGTATTTTTTGTCCCTTGGAGAAGAAAATTTGGATAAAGATTATGTAAAAATCACTTGTGAGGCTCAAATATAAAAAATGGGGTATTCCTAGAATATTCCCCCTTAATCAATAGCATACATGGATCTTCGCTCATCCAAGGAAGCAAGGTTCCATCTATTTCATGAGTCATTTCCAAGTCCTAACTTGGCTCTATTTGTCAATTATGGAGTTTACTCGTTAATTTACTCTAGTTCTCCAAGAGGGGGTGCATTAGAATTTTGACTCAGTTAACTCTCGAATTTTCTCTTGTTCTCCAAGAGGTGGTGCATTAGGGAAATGGGGACATAGTTAACTGAGTTAAAATACTAAGTTTTTTCCATTTGATGAGTAGAGGTTCTTCAATTATCCTCGTGCATGCATGTCTTTGTAGTTGGATGGATATCCAAGTATCATCCTAGAGGTGGCGCATTGGAGTCCTAGTTAGGCCTAGTTCACTCCTAATTTTTTTTTAGTTCTCATGAAGATGTGGTGCATTGGATTCTTTGTCAATATTAGTTAACTCACCATATTTTCCTAGTCCTCTGCATGGAACATTAGGGTTTTGGAGGGATTAATTTATGGTTTTTAAGCCCCTCTAAGTGTCACAATATCCTTTGTGAATGCATGAGATCAATGGGGGGAGAATTATAGCCTCCTTATACTATTAAAATACGCCTGTCCTATCACTTTGTAGTTGTTTCTTGTTTGACTATTGTGCTTAATCTGTATACATTTGAGATTTGCAATAAAATTAGTGTGACTTTGGAGGTAGAAAGGTGTGAATTGTTTGTGTGGATGCAAATGTTATATTTCTACATGTGAGCAAACCTTGTTTCAATTTATGTACATGATTTGTTGTTTCCTTAAGACTTTGAAAGGTATTATTTCCCAATAGGATATATCTAGTTTTATTTCTATATTGTAGGAGAAGATAGTTAAGATCAATATTTTATCAGTTGTATATGGGTTGGTGTTAACATCTCTCCTATAGGCTACACCTGGAAGAAACAATGAGGAATAGTTTCTCTTATTTTGCATGTGCATTTATTTACAGGTATCAATCCATCAAGAAGAGGGTGGTAAGCCTATATAAACCCCCTCATTCTTGATTCTTCAATGAACTAGTCCCTCATCATACTACCTTGGATGATCTCCATAGTAAATTGTGAAGGATTCCAATCTCACTCTCAACTTGAATCTTATCTAAAATTAAATCTCATTTTGTTAATCATATATACTTGTCTCATTAAAAAGGTCATCTTTTATTTAAGTAGATCCATTCAAAATATCATTTTCTAAATGTATATTTAAAAGGTTATATTACTAGCACTTAGCACTAGTATTTTACTCATGTTAGATAATGATTCAATTGAATTATTAGATAAATATCATTTTTTCTCCTAATAGTATTTGTTTCAGGTTTTAGGCATCCCCGAAGGTCTGTCCATTTTTTCCAAAGAACTCAAGGCTCACTCCTCTCTTCCTTAGGCCTCTTTTTATCAAAAAAAACTTCAATATTGCACCTAGTTTCAAGATAAATTGCAGGACAATGCATGCATACCATTGCAGATTATTGTAAATTGTTTCTTTCATTAGATATGTATCATATTTTAGATCACTACCAATAGGTTGTACAATAAGGAAATATCATGATATAGGTAATTTTTCTTAGATTTGTAGTCCTGACCTTTTTTATTTAATAGCTCGTAGTCTACAAAATATTTTAGTAAAAAAGCTCCTTTTGGGGGACAGATCAAAGAGCTCAATCAAAGAAATTTACTTTCTTATTTCTAATATTTTATTTCAGGTTTGGGACAACAATAAATTCCAAGAGGAACTAGGTCTAGCCACCATTAAACCCCCTAGGGTGCCTACTAAACAAAGCACTTACACCACCTTTTTTCTCCCTTCCACTTTCCAATTTTGTAAGCCTAATTGGAGGGCATAAGGACCAACAATAATCATTTTTAAGGGCTTCATAGCCCATTGTAACACATCAGGTACATTGTAGCACATGCAGTACATTGTAACAAATTCGGTAGCTTGGTAGTTTCAAATCCCCCTATGCCCCTCTTTGTGTCTTTTTGTGTATAATTTTTTCTTTTCTTTTTATGTAGCTTAGCATATTTTTTTCTAATTTGCTTCAAGTAGTAATTAGACCAAATTTGATTTCAGTTGGAAATAATTTGGATGCATGCTAATCTTTCATGTAAAACCATTCAAGCATGTTGTAAATCACTCATTTAATTCCATCTAATATCAATCCTAAAAATTTCTAATTAATTCCACATTAATTAAAACCAACCCTCCCTAAAGATGTAATTCTGGCATATATCTTCCACAAATTTCTCACCCGTGGGAAAATTATACAATGAAGGGAATCTACTAGGTAGTGACACTAGGGACCCATCAGGATACACCCTATATTGGTGTCTATGTTGGACAAACCCCCACAACTCCAATCTAGTTCCCTTCTTCTGTAGTACCACACTTGATATTCGGAGTTGTTTCCACATACCTAGCGTATATCATAAATCTCCCCTTTACACTTAACAATCAACTTGTAACAAATAGTCAATCCCTACACCAAGGTTCACAATTTGACACACCTCCATTTAACAAGCAAATTCAATCCTCACTTTGGGGATTTCACAATTTGACTTTGCTTTCACTTTCTAATAATTAGACAACACTTCATTTTGTGATGGTAAAGTAATATGTTAGTTTAGCTTGCGAGTATTCCTTGTTTCATAGTTGTATCCTTTTTTCCCAATAGTAAGGCATTGGTCTTTATTTCATGCATGATGAAACTTCAAATTACTTGATAAGTTATATTCTTAGGCTGTTTTCATATTGTTATTAACTTTGAAGTCACCTTTTCCAAGGTAACAGACCTAGATTCAAATAGGGTTTACCTCTCTTGGATTTTGTTAAGGAATTGGACTAAACATAAGGAGTTGAGCGTTGTGGTGACAGTTGGCACCTAACTTGTTGAATTTTTCCCAAGGTCTCTCTCAGCGAGTTGATATTTTTCTCATGTTCATGTGCAGATATAGGTGACAACATTTTGGCACCATTGTCGAGGATAAAATATTTTTATCAATAGGGAATAATGAGCTTGTTTTTTACTTAACATTTTCGTCTAGCGACTTCACTAACATTTTTCAATTTTCTAACAAGTAATTTACAAAAGAAGAAAAAAAATCGTGAGAGATTATTATTACATATTTTTCTTCTCACTTGGAGACTCCATGAAGGGATGAAACCTTTCTCCTCACAAATTTTCAAGATCTATTATGTGTCGAGATAAGAACATGTAAGACCTTGAAAATATTTGAAGCTCAGATTCGATAACTTCACTGGGATGGTTCAGTATGATGTATTTTCTAACGGATCTGACTGTTAAATATCATGAGCCTTTGGTACTAAAGTGTTTCCCTTGAATTGACTTTAGAGGCATCCTTGGATCCCCAAATGAAGGATTTGATTCATATATAGTCTATGACTTCACTCTCACATAGCATGGGTATGGTGATCCACCCAACTTTCACGTTACATCCTTCATCAAAGTTTTGACTGATTTAGATATATTCATAAATATGATTTGATGAGGATATTTTTTTGTCCTTTTGAGGATTATGCTCAAGATTGGGTTGTGGACTTTGGTTTCAAAGAATTACCTTCAATAAATTTATCCATGATTGGTATTTTGAATACAATTATGAGATTGGAGAGGTGATTACATATTTCTTTACTTGCATTTCTAAAATAAATAGAGCACATATTGATTTAGAAGAAGAAAGTAAGAGTGAAAAGAGCATTGAGGATACTATGGAACATAAAGAATCGCTTGCAGAAGTTGATGAATAAATTCATGATTAGGTCTATGAGGTGCATGTTGACCCTCCTCTATGTTCTCCTCCTGGTAATGGAGGTTTGGTAAGCTTATCACCTTGTAATATTTTTAAACCAAGCCTTCTAAGGATGATAATTGTGAACATGAAGAGTATAAGTATAGTCAAGGGTATGATACTATTGATGATGACTCCCCTATATTTGACAAGGATTTGGATGATGATGATTGGACATACTTTGAAAATCCCATTTTTTCTATATCCAGAGAAGGGAGTGTTGATTTTGGGAACCTTGGATATCTTGGTATGGAGGAGGCACATTCAAACTATTCCTATGATCATTCTCAAGCACACACAAGTACTAGTGGTACAGACTTGGGGAAATAGTTCACTTTCACTAAGAAATCAAATTTGATACAACTCATGGAGGGTAAATATCATACTTTACCTTCACATACATAATATTCTCATGATTTGGAGAATCCTAGGGCTTATGTTATTACATATATTTTTTAGCCAAAACCCTTATACCTTTGGATGAGTCTAATGGGTTTGTTGGGTTTCCTCATGATATCGGTATGTTTGTAAGTCTTGTACAAAGTTGGATGGAGGAAACTTGTGCGGAGACTTTCCATTATTAGGAAAAAATCATGCATGCTTATGATCTCCTGTCCAACCCTTCCATCATGAATATTCCAATATCTTTGCATCCGGTAATGAATGTATCATTGCTTTGGATGGTAGTTGAACATACGGGAAAACACTTTAACCTTGATAAAATGTTAAGGTGGCTACATTGGAGTTACAATTTCACATAAAAAAATTCTTGATATCATGCTTAGAGCAGGATAAATAAGCTCCTTAGAATGAACATTTACTTTATGCATTTACTTACAACATTTCTTTTTTCAGTTATTTGATTTTATGTACTTAAGAATGATAGCTTCATTTTTTAATAATGTAGCTGGTATTTTATTTGGATGTTTTTTATATGAACATGTGCTACTCAAGGTTTGCATGTCAAGATCAAAATGTTTTTACAGGTTACGCATTGGAGATTTTGGATCCTCGTCTGATTTATAAAGATCAAGCGCATGTACATATATAGGAGCCAAATGTTATCACCTATTATGCACAAGGTGTTCACTAGATATAATACCTCATCCATTAGGGACATTCTAGTCCCCCCATCCATATCAACCAATGTTTTTCTAAGTTGCATGTGCTTTCGCACACCTCCTTTGCCATGGTCAAAAATAGGTTGTTTGTAGATTTTTAACATCTATTACATGTGTAAAAGGGATATCCCATGTGAGTCACTCAAGTTATGGCACCTTTGGAGTGATTTTTTTACCTAGTTGAACTTATGTCCTAGTGATCATAGTTCAACATGTTTTTCTCACTCATACCTCGAAATCCAAAGTGTGTTATAACATAGGTGCCTCAGGATGGTGTCTAGGTCTTTATGGTTTGATGTTAGAATTAGTCAGCCACATTAATTAAAATCAAACCTCCCTAAAGACATAATTCCAACATCTCTATTCTGTAGATTTTTCACTTGTGAGAAATTTCTATAATGAATGGAATCTACTAGGTAGTGACTATGGGGACCTGTCAGGATACACCCTTGATTGGTGTTTGTGTTGGACATACCCCCACATGTCTGATCTAGTACGCTTCTTGTGTAGTAACACACTTGATATATAGACTTGTTTCCACATGCCTAGTACATATCAAAAACCTCCCCTTTCCTCTTAACAATCAATTTGTAAAAAATAGTCAATCCCTACAACAAGTAAGTTCACAATTCAACGCACCTCCATTTAACAAGAAAATTCAATCCTTGGTTCAACAAGTTCACAATTTGACTTTGCTTTCTCTTTCTACTAATTAGATAACACTTCATTTCCTGTTGGTAATTTAATCTATGAGTGTAGCTTGTGAGTATTTCATGTTTCATAGTTGTATCCTTTTTGCGCAGTAGTAAGGCACTAGTCTTTATTTCATGCATGCTAAAAATTTACTTGATAATTTATATTCTTAGGTTGTTTTCCTAGTTTTATTAACTCCTAAGTCACCATTTCCTAGGTAACTATCCTAGATTTTCATAGGGTCTACCTCCCTTGGCTTTTGTTTAGGATTTGGCCTAAGAAAGGGATCGAATGTTGTGGTGACAATTAGAACTTGAATCATTGACTTCCCCCAGTTCCGCTCTGAATGAGTTGATATTTTTCTCACATTCATGTGCGGATGTAGGTGGCAACATATGCCACTTGGAAACCAATAGAAACTTTACAGCAATTTATGCACCTTCAGTGTTTCTTTTGAGAGGGGGGGGGGGGCAAGTTAAGGCCCTACCTACCTTTCCTTTACGAGTTAGTCATGCAAAGTATACGACCATCTCTTTTGAATAAGGCTGAGTAGTTAGTATACAAACATAAATGTAAAAGGGTCTCTCTATTAATTAAGATCCACTTAGAAGTTGGTACTTATTAACTATTTGACCATGTCAAATAGTTAGGGTTTTGGATCTTGGAAGCTTATTTAGAGAGCGATGAGGATATGGATGTTTTTCTCAATATTTATTGTATTGGAGATATTCTAATGTGAAAGTTCACCAAAGCTTAAGAGGCATGTGAACATCATTCTCAGAATTTAATCTCATAACATAAGACTTATATCATATTATATTTATCTTTCTACTATCTAATGTTTCTTCTTTTGCACTATCAATTCTATGATATTGCATCTTAGATATCTATATATCATTTGTTTTGTTAAGGTTTAGGGATAAAAAACATCACATATAAAGTGAATCCTAGTGGAATTATGAGTAAAAATTACAAAAGATCAATGCAAGACAGTCTACATTCAATAAAATGAACTATTAATTATTAAGAAAAAAATAAGGTTTAATGAAGGAGAAACTTTAAAAAAATATGGTGCCATATATATTTAATTGATATTTCACCTAATTGATCATTAAATAATTGGATTCAATCTCCCATATTTTGGATTATGTTAAAATAGAACATTAAAAGTTAAGTTAGTGGCTAAGTTTAGGATTATTTATTTTCCAATACCTATGTAGTAGGATATTTTATTAATCTTTCGATGTAATACACATGGTTTGAAACCCCTATTCTAATGATTCCAATATGTAATTAGTGTCTATGAATGCCTACAAGGCTGAACATATTGTATTTTTTCAATTATTAATATTAAAATCCACAGCTGACTATGTTGAGGCGGTACGCTAAAGATATCAGGGACTCATGTATTCACCAAAGACAATAAGGGGGTTAAAAAGTCCTTAGGAGGGAAACCATGCTATGAACCTATTAAAATTTTAAGCCCCTTAAAGTACCTTATGTCTTTGATTAAGACAAAATTCTCTTTTAATTAACATAAACTAGTTTAGGGAATAAGGGGGATTAAGTGTGATTAAGGAAATGTTTTAGTTTTTTTTAAGGAGAAACGTGGCTAATGGGAGAGACCATGTGGGAAAGTGATTTATCATGCTAACCTAAAATTTGAATTACCCAGCATGAAAGGGTATGGTGAGGAAAAATAGGGGCATGACTTTGCATGTAGAGAAAAAAATATGCTATTGAATTCTAAGATTGAGAACCCAATTCTGAGACTAGTAGTGTTGAAACCATGGTCATTTTTTCCTCTAGTCATCCTTGTAATATGGAAAGTGGTGTAGGATGATAACTTGGTGGGGTTATAAGAACTAAGAATAGTGATGTATCTCACTATTATGTTTTTTGAATTAAACTAAGGAGGTGAAATCCACCCTTTGACATCAATTTGGAGTTAATCCAACTTCTTGTTTGCCGAAGTGTAAATTTTAGAAAAATCGGGTCTAGTGAGTTCCCTTTCTGGTGAATGCAAGATTCTCATATTAGGGGTGCAATTTTGCTGAGAGATAAATGAGAAAAAATTCCATCAGTTGGGTGAAGAATGCCTCACATGCAGTCAGTTTCCCATTTCAAGTGAATTTTCAGATAAGTGTTTTGCTGGAAATTTAAATGTTATTTAAAATTGATATGTTCCCTTGTTAAATTTTGATTGTGGAATTTCATTGAATATGACTGTGAATTAATTTATTGAAATTTATATTGCTAATGCTGAAAAAATATGTGACTAAAATTGTATTTATGGGTATTTAATTTACGTAAGGGAATGGATTGTGAATTTTTGGAAATTGAAGTTTTGTGGTTATACATATACTTAGGGGGGGCATTTTTGGCATGCCCAACTATTGTGTGTACCCATAAAACACTTTTTTATATTCCATCCATTCTATAATCTTCCAAAAAATGTTTTTATGTATGAGTATTTGTAAATATTCCATGAGTCAATGTTTGAGTGCCACTAGTTATTCTTTTTAAATGACAGAATAAATTATATACACGGTTTAAAGTGCCTTTTGATATTGAATACCTCGATTTCTGATATGTTAGAACTCTTAAATTAGAATTAATTGTAAAAAAAGGGGGTTACTGAAATTCCATGTTTAATGAGAAATTTACAAGTCATTAATTGTCAAAAGAAAAATTGTAATTATGTTATTTCCAAATCCTACAAAAAGAGAATGAATATCCTAGAATGTTGTTCCCATATTATAATATAATGTACTTGGCATAGACTGCAGAATGTCTATATATGCAACTATAACTTCCTTTTATGGTTCCATTTTACATAGTGTTTGCTGCACATTTTCCAAGATAGTGCTTAATGTACACTTACTAGGATAGTATTTACTGCACAATTCCCGTGATATTGGTTATTGCATAGTTCCCAGGATAGTGTTTACTACACAATTCACAAGATAGTGTTTATCGCACAGTTCCCAGGATAGTGTTACTACACAGTTCCCGGGATGGTGTTTACTACACAGTTCCTAGGAAAGAATTTATTAGGAAATGCTGGAACTGTTGCATTCTAGGCCTAAGTTTTAATTAAGAAATTAATGTTTGTCAATTTCTAGGTTTAGGCCAAAAATCAGAATTGGCTAAATAAATACATTGTTATGTTTAAAGTTATACTAAATCAAAATGCATTGTGAATTGGTGTTCAAATCATATGCCAAATTAATACTCAATGTTATAAATTGTTTAACAACATCATAGAGGTTTTCATCCTTCTCTGTTGTTACTGGTAAAGTAACCATAGTGTTGTAACTTGTGAAAAACATTGTTATGGTTGTTATTAGCATGATAGCTTATTTAATGTAATATCATAGGAGTGATGATTTGATATAGTATAATGTATGTTTATAAAAAAAACTATGATGCATAAAAAAAATGGTGCCAGTTCATATGTGTTAATGTGTGACTCATGGAAATATTTATGCTTTCTCAAGAATGCATAAATTATTAGATATGAACGTTTTTGTATATGTGCCTCAGGGAATATTTTATGCTTCCACTAAAATGCTTATATTTGTTATTCATTTGTTATAATAATTTACATAAAAATTATGCATGTATCATTTTAGAAAACAATTGTGTTTTAAGTCTAGTCTAATGTAGGGTGTGTTACAAATTGGTATCAGAGCCGAGGAAACAACTCCCGAGCCTTTAGGGTATCCTATTATCTCTTTGAATTGAATGTTGCATGTTTGAAAGATAAAATAAATATGAATATGAACAATAATGTGAAGTTGTGAACTAACGATCATGGATGAATTTCATATTTCTAGTGACAACACAATTTCTGCAGGCCATTGTACTTGCAAATTACCAATGTAGTAGGAAAATGGTACTAAAAAGATGGCAGAAGAGCCTGCACTATCCAACTTTGAGGAGGAAGTTGGTATGGGTGTTCAAAGAAATGAATCTAATGGTCATCATACTGAGATGGGAATAGTGTAAGTGTTACAAACTTTGAATTACATATATATTGGGAATGGAAAGATTCTATAGAGACTAGAAAAACAAAACCAAATAAATCAACAAGTGATGCAGAATCCAATATAGTTACAAAATCATATGTAACAAGTATCTTCCATCGTAAGAAGGGAAGAAGAAGAATAGAGGATTTCCTTATATATATATATATATATATATATATATATATATATATATATATATCATCATTCCAGAGGTAAAGATATAATAAAAAATAGGTTTCATTCCCAATATCATATAGTTGAAAGTTATCATGGGAACAAGGTACCTGAAATCCGACATGATACTCATCCTAGAAGGTATCAAAAGAGAAAGTGCGATGGAAATACATTATAGGGTGAAATCAAGAAAATGAAATCTCCCACTTTTGATGGGGGAAATGGATAAATTGCAAATATTTAGCTTCTAGAAATGAAGAAATATTTGCAATTACATTACTATTATGATAATCAAGAAACTCGTATTTCTATATATAATATTTAGGGGAAAGATTATAGGTGGTGGAATCATATGAAGTAGGTAGAAAATATTGATGAAAGGAAAATTTCATGGAAGAATCTTCAAAGGTATTTCAAGCATGAATACATGTCCCAACAATACTATGATAACAAAATGCAGGAATTCTTCAAACTTAGATTGGGAAATATGACTATGGAAGAATATGAGAAAATATTTATGGAGTTACTAAGTTATGTTGAACTAATCTAGGATGAAAAGGTTAAGATTCAACGATTTCTCAGTGGTTTACCAGTGTTCTACAAGGACCAAATAAGTTATGATGAGCCTCACACTTTGAAGGAATGCATGAGGAAAGCTAAATGTCTGTATGAGCAAGGTAAAAACAAACAAGATGTGCACAAATTTTGGAAGGGTAAATTGACGAATAAGCATGACCAAAGGAAAAATGGGTTTAAGCCTCTTGATGTTAAGCACAACCTATATAACTCTTTCAAACAACCAACTCTAAAATAAGAATCTAGGGTGATTGAGTCTGTAGGATAAAAGAAACCATTCTAGGTTAAATATTGGAAATGTGGAGGTGACCACCACCTCAATAAATGTGATGAAAAGAGAAATAAAGACGCTAGTATGTATAATGCGTAGGAAGCTTCTACAATGGGAGATGTTGATAGAATCATCCCTCATATTTACACATCTTTGGATAAGTGTTAGACATACCACCAATCTACAAAGATTGAAATTCAAGGTAAAATAAATGATTTGCCCATTTAAATTTTGATTGATTATGGAACTTCTTATAGTTATGTAAATACTAATATGGTTGAAAGATACAATTTAGTGAGCAGTAAACTGCCTAAGCATAGAATGGTAAAATTGGCTACTGGAAAAGGAAAATTAATTCCATGGTTAAAAATTGTTGTTTGGAAATGAATGGGTGTCATACCAAAGCCAAATTGGATATCACTTCTCTAGGTTCTTATGATGTGTTGATCGGAATGGATTGACTAGATAAGCACTTTGCAGTTTTGGAATGCCATAATAAAATTATTACTTGCTTGGATGAGGACAAGAATATAGTTCAGATAAGCAACAATCCAAGGCCAATTTACATAAGACAAATTTCAGCCATGCAAATGAAGAAATTTTTCAGGAAGGGGTGCTAGTTGTATTCTATGCATCCAAAGGAAATGACAACTTAAAAAGAACCAAGCCTAAATGAACATCCAGTGTTGAAAAGAATTAGAGGATGTGTTTCAAGATGTACTTGGGATACCACCAAAGCAGAAAATTGACTTTACATTTGATTTGGTTCCTAGAGTCGTGCCAACATCAGAGGCTCCTTACAAAATGAGCACCTTGTAGCTGAGAGAATTGCAAATGCAATTGGAATATTTCTTAAAGAATGGTTATATAGGGCCCATTGTGTCACCATGCAGAGCACTAGATATATTTGTAAGATCGAAAGATGGCACATTAAGATTGAGTGTGGATTACAGGAAACTAAATAAATCTACAATCAATAATATGTATCTGCTATCGAAGATTAATGACCTCTTTGAATAATTGAGAGGTGAAAAAGTATTTTCCAAGATTTATTTGATATCTGGGTATCACCAAGTGCGTATTAAAGATTAGGAAACCATCAAAACAACTTTTAGAACTAGGTATGGGTATTAAAAATATATAGTCTTTCCTTTCAAAGTAACAAATGCTCCACCCACATTCATAGGACTAATGAATGGTGTGTTTAAAGAATTATTGGAAAAGTTCATTATAGTGTTCCTAGAAGATATTTTGGTATATTCCAAATCTAAAGAAGAGCATGAAGAACATTTATGGATTACTTTGCATATCGTAAGATAAAATTAGATTTATTCCAAGCTTAGAAAATGCTCATTATATCAGAAGAAACTATTGTATTTGGTTGATATTATCTTTAAAGAGGGAGTAGTACTGGACCCAACAAAGATAAAAATCCATACATGACTGGCCTACTCCGAGAAATGTCATAGAAGTAAGATCATTTATGGAGATGGAATGTTATTACCAAAGGTTCATATAAGATTTATCTCGAATTGAAAATCCGATTACATCATTACAAAAGAGGGGTGTGAAATTCATCTAGAACGAGAAGTGTGAAGACAACTTCAGACTCTTGAAAAAGTTACTCACATGTGCTACAATATTAAAAAATTTGGATCCAGGAAAAGAATAAGTGGTATGTACAGATTTATCTCTAGAAGGACTTGATGGAGTTCTGAAGCAAGATGGGCATCTAATTTGTTATGAATCAATGAAGCTGCAGGAGCATGAAAATAACTATGTAACTCATGATCTAGAGTTAGTTTCTATAGTTCATGCCCTCTAAATGTGGAGGCATTATCTCATGGGAAACAAGTTTGAGTTAAAGCAATATCATCACATCTTGAAATATTTGTTTGAGTAGCCTCATTTGAATGCCATACAAGTCAGGTGGATTCAATTTATGAGTGAATTCAATTTTGAAATCAAGTACATAAAAGGAAAAGAGAACCAAGTGGAAGATGTGCTTAGAAAAAGAAGTCAGATAATGCAAATTTCATCTATCAGCAATTGGAAATTAGATTTAAAAATCAGGTAACAGCAGGCATCAAAAGACGATCATCATTATTTACAAGTTGTGGTAGTGTTACGAGAAAGCAACATGTCCTTAAAATTCTCCAATTATGCAATGGTTGAAGATGGAAATCTTCAAATTAATGGAATAATTTATATACTAGTTGAAAGTGAACAGAACAAAATCATATTATAGGAAATGTGTAATGTACCTAATGCAGTTCACCCTAGTTATCAAAAGACTTTGAGAGTAGTTAAGAAAGAGTATTACTGGTTAGGAATGAAGAAAGAAGTGGTAAGATTTATTATTCAATGGTTGGAATGTTAAAGAGTAAAAGTAGAACACATGCATCCTACTGATCTACTCCATCCATTGTGAGTACTAGAATGGAAGTGGGATGTGGTAACCATTGATTTCATTACAAAGTCACCAAGAACACTAAAACAACATGACTCTATTATGGTGGTAATTGAAAAATTGACAAAGTCAATGCATTTTATACTTGTGGATAGGCTAATAGTTGGACC
Organism: Pseudotsuga menziesii; assembly: GCA_001517045.1. Taxonomy (NCBI): domain Eukaryota; kingdom Viridiplantae; phylum Streptophyta; class Pinopsida; order Pinales; family Pinaceae; genus Pseudotsuga; species Pseudotsuga menziesii. Next base: position 209,888 of record LPNX010428328.1, read on the forward strand.
ATAAATGATTTAGGACATGGAACAATAGATAAACAAGATCAAACAGAATTTGAATGTATCTCAAGACCGACACAATATCCATGCAGATAAAAATAGAATGCATAGAGAGTTCCAAGTTTGGGACAAAGTGTTCTTAAAGGTCGAAGGTAAAAAAAGTTCATTGCATCTAGGAAACTGCAAGAAGTTGGACGCCATATTTTGTGGACCATTGGAGGTCCTACAAATAATTGGATCAGTATCCTATGAGCTAGCTCTACCTCCTACAATTAAAGTAGACATTTTTTTCATGTTTCATTACCGAAAAAATATGTTTATGATTCTAATCACATACTTGATTCATCTACGGTATAGGTGGAACCCGAAAGGGAAATCCAAGTACATACAGTTTGCATATTAGATAGAAGAGTCAAGACACTCAAGAATAGGGTCATAGGATAGGTAAAAGTCTAATGGACCCACTACAAGCTTGAAGAAGTGACTTGGGAAATGGAAGATGTTATGTGAGAAGAATACCAGTATTTATTTTGAATACTTGTATATATGTAATGTAAATCAGTTTTGAAAAATTGTGTTCATATGTTTTTGGACAATGAAATGTTGAGGATAGTGTAGACTTTGAGGGGGAGAGGAATGTGACACCCCTAGTTTGAAACCCCTAGTATGATGATGCCAAAATGTAATTATTGTCGATGAATGCCTGCAAGGTTGAACATATTGTATTTTTGCAAATCTTAATATTAAAATCCACAACTGGTTGTGCTGAGGTGGTACATTAAAGAGATCGAGGAATCTTGTATCACTAAATAAAATAAGGTGGTTAAAATTGTCTTAGGAGGGAAACCATGTTATGACCCTATTAAACCTTTAAGTCCCTAAAACTATCTCATGTCTTTAGTTGAGCCAAAATTCCATTTTAATTAACTTAAAAAAATTTAGGGTATAAGGGAAATTACGTGTAATTAAGGAAATGTTTTATGTTTAATAAAAAAAAGGAGAAACATGGATCATGGGAGAGACCACGTGGGGAATAGAGTTATCATGCTAACCAAAAATTCAAATTTCCCAGCGTGAATGGGTCTGTTGAGGATAAATAGGGGTGTGACTTTTCCTATAGAGAAAACAAATTGGTATTGAATTCTAAGATTGAGAACTCAATTATGAGACTGGTAATACTGAAACTGTGGCCATTTTTGCCTCTAGTCATCCATATAATATGGAAAGTGATGTAGGTAGATAACTTGGTGGAGTTATGAGCACTGAGAACAATGATGTATCTCATTTTTGTGTTGTCTGAATGAAACCAAGGAGGTGAAATGCAATGTTTGACATAAATTTAGAGTTAAGCCAACTTCTTTTTTGCTAAAGTTTAAAATTCAAAAATTCAAGTATGGGATCTCTCTATCTGGTGAATGCATGAGTCTCATCTCGGGGGTGACATTTTCCTTAAATGAGAAAAATTTCCTATGGTTGGGTGGAGCGTTCCTCACATGCAGTTAATTGCCCATTTCAAGTAAATTTTTAGATAAGCATTTTGTTGGAAATTTAAATGTTATTTAAAATTCAATTGTTCCTTTGTTAAATTTTGGTTATGGAATATTATTGAATATTCTTGTCAAGTAACTGCTTAAATTTATATTGCTAATTGTGAAAAATTCTATGACTCGAATTGTATTTCAAGGTATTTAATTTCTGTAAGGGAATGAATTATGAATTTCTGGAAATTGAAGCTTTGTGTTTATACCTATACTCAGGGGGAGGGTGTTTTTGGCATGCCCAACTATCATGTTCACACATAAAACATTTTTTATATGCCATCCATTTTATAATCTGCTAGGAAACATTTCTAGTATGAGTAATTGTAAATATTCCCATGAGTCAGTGTTTAAGTTCCACAAGTTCTCTGTTTTAAAATGACAGAATAAATTTTATACATGGTTGAAAGTGCCTTTTTTTCTATTGAATCCATTGATTTGTGATATGTTATAATTCTGAAATTAGAATTAATTGTAAAAAAGAGAGGGGGTTGAAATTGCATGTTTAATGAGAAATTGACAAGTTATTAATTGTTTGAAGAAAAATTGTAATGTTATTTCTCAATCCTAAAAAAAGAGAATGAATATGCTAGAATGTTGTTACCATATCATAATAAAATTGAATTTACATAGCTTGAATAATGTCTCTATATGCAGTTGTAACTTCCTTTTTTTGTTATGTTTTATGTAGTGCTTACTACACAGTCCCTAGGATAGTGTTCACTGTGCAGTTCCCATTATAGTGTTTACTACACAGTTCCTGAGATAGTGTTTACTGCATAGTTCACAACAAAGTGTTTGTTGCACAGTTCGCAAGAAAGGATTTATAAGGAAAGGCTAGAAGTGTTGCATTCCAAGACTTTGGCAATATACCAATATGAGCCATCCATGTTTAGCCATTTTGGACGTCTAATATGAGCTAGGGTGTAATAACCAATTTCAACCAAATAGCTCAAAATATAAGGAGAAAGATGAAAATTTTATCCCAATCAAAGAATAGGATTTATACCAACCATCACATCCTTTCCATTTCCCACTTTCCAAGTAAGATCCTTTCCAATCCAAAGATATATTTTCATAAAACCCCTGCATATTGGTGTGGAGTTTCTAGAAATCTTCTTAGGATTCTTTATCCAATCTATGAGGTTCATCTCTAAATACTTCCCATGCAGAACTGAAGACCATAGAGAATTGCCAAATAAACCATGCCAAAATCTCTTCAACATTAATGCAGTGCTGAACCAAGATAAGTTTTTAATGCCCCAGCCGCCCCAACCTCTCGACAATGAAAGATTTTTCCAACTAGACATAATAATATTTCCCCTAATTGTTCCACCTATCCAAAGAAAGTTGAAAATGTACTCTCTCATTTTGTTTATAATAGAGACAGGAATTTGTGAAAGTGAGAAGCAATAAACATGAATGTTGATAAGTACAACTTTGATAAGGGTTAGGCTTCAACCAATGGAGAGCAACCTAAAAGTCCAATGTTTAATTCTTTTTTCAAAATTTCAAGCAGCCAAAACCAATCCTGGTCTCTGTAATCATTAGGTTTTAGAAATTAACCTAAATATTTAAAACCATTTTCCAACTCAAAAGTTTTAAAAGGAAGGATATAAGAGATTCCTTCCACACTTTCTTTGTTCAACTTGTAATGATAAAACTTGATTTGTTCATACTTACATCCATACCTAAAGCTTTGCAAAATATGCTTATAATCTCCTTATAGAAGTTCCATTCATCCGTGGAGTCTATGCCAAAGACCAGAACATCATCAACAAAGAATAAAGGAGTGATAAACACATCTATTGAAATTTTGACTCCCTTAAATTTTCCTTTCTCCTTTGCATTTAAAATAAGCCTACTTAAGCCTTCAATGATAAGCAGAAAAAGTAGAGGGGAAAGGGGACATCCCTTCCTGATTCCCCTTTCAGTCTTGAAAAAAAAATAGAAGGGGCTTCATTCACCAAAACAACAAATTGGGCAGAAGTAACACAGGCCATAATCCAGTTTACAACCAACAAGGGCATACCAATCTGAATTAAAATTAATCTTAAAAAACCCCAGTCAACTCTATCAAGAGCTTTTCCAAGTCCATCTTTAGTAACAAAGCCAACAATTTCTTTTTCTTAATAGAATGAATAACTCTCGAAGTGATCCCGATGGCATCTAAGATTTTTCTATCATGTAAGAACCCAAATTGCTCTAATCACAAGTGCTTTGATAGGTATGGTTTAATTCGAATGGAAATGATTTGAGAAATGAGCTTATAGACCAGATTGTCCAGAGCAATTGGTTTGAGATCATCAAATTTTTCTGGCTTCTTGTTTTTTGGAACCAGGGTGATGAAAGTGGAGTTGAGAACATTTGGAACATAGCCGTCAATTCTGGAAAATTCCACCATAGCAAGCAAAGCTTCCCCCATATTATCAAAAAAATGAAGAAAAAATTCAACAGTCCACCCATTAGGGCCAAGACTTTTTTCTTTTTTAAATGTTTCACAACTTCCTCAATTTCATTCACTAAATTATTATTATTATTAAAATAATTTAATTTTAAAAATATAAATTAATATTATTTAATTGAGATGGTTAATTTCAATTAAAAATTTGAAATTAGCTATAGATTTAGATGTGATGAAATTAGATTTAGAATCAATAAAATTGAAGTTGGATTTTTAATGGAAGACAATTAATTTAAAAATAAATAAATTAGGACACATCTCCGAGAACTATGGTATTGGATAGAACATGTCATTTATGTGATATTAAAAATGAGAGAACCCATAAAGGAAACTCTAGTATTCCTAATGTTATCATGATTCTTAGGGATGTAGACAATCTTGTGGGGGATAGACGTAGAACCATGATTATATTAAAAAGTTCCAAAATTTCGTAAACAATCTTGCTTCTTAGGGATGTAAACTATAGAATTCCTAAGGTTATCATGATTCTTAGGGATTTAAACAATCTTGTGGGGGTATAAACGTAGACCATGATCATATTAAAAAGTTTGAAATTTTCGGATTGGAATGGTCCCAATACATTATGTTATATGGACCAAAGATGATAGTGTAAAGTAGTATGGATACTTGTCAAATGGATGTAGTTTGAGTGGTTGGGAGGAATGAATGTTACCCTCTCTATCCAGGTTTTACTCTTGTAAGTGACATGATGAGCTGACCATACCTTGATTCAGTTTGAATATCAAGTATTGGAATTTTCCGTGGAGTAGCCCTCTAACAAATAGTGAACCACATTTAAAAAATAATAATATAAATACACATTAAAAAAAGAAAAAAAAAGCCGGGTTATTGGATGGTGTAAAGTGGTTCTTAATTTATGTGCCAATCTATATGATAAAAAATGTGTTTTAACACGTGAGGCATTAACCTTTGTGACTTCGATTATTTTCATTTTGTTATCACGGTGGGCCCCATATTCTACATGACCATTCATGATTCATGATTAATGTTATTCTTAATGACATGCATCACACATTAGCTCTTCCATGTGGACAAGAGTCGAGTTGTTATCACACTTGTGATCACCACTCAATCCCAATCAATGTTGAATTGTTACATTTAATTTGAATAACTTTTTTAAATTATTAACCTCTAAATTTTATGGGCTATAAAAGTATATATCTATCATTTTATTTTTTCAAGTTTATACTATGAATGAATTCATATATATATAATTCATAACTTGTGTTTAATGTTTTCAATGTTTTATGTTTTTTGCAAATGTGGATTTTTATTTAAGATGTAAACTATAATTAATTTATATGAAGAAAAAATTTAAATAATGAAAATCTTATATAGGATTATGATAGCTTAAGCTATTTTTTGGGTTTGTGTGTACGATGTTGATGATAATGATTATGATGATGATTAACGTCTACTAAAACCAAATTTGGTGTACATAACATAGTATACATAACCGCTTAGTGAACTTGATGACATTGGACTGCATACATCGGAGTGGATGATTTCCAAGATTCCTTTTGCCTTGCTCTCGCTACTTGGAAATTTCTTCTTTGCATTCTTCCCTTTCGCACATCATTTGCAAACCCCTTCATGTTTTGCTTGAATTTCTGGAAGACCTTCAACATCTTTGCTTGCAAGTGGTAGTGCTCTGTAATGCACATGTGCAAGCCTTCTATGCCATAGTTCATTTGGCTCTGTTGTGTCATGGACCATAGCTTGTTCTGAACGGCCCTTCAGCTTGTATAAACCTCCTTCTTGTTCTCTAGTCACTATTGCATCATCAATAGTATTTCCTCTTGGCCACATGATGACTTGACCATCTATGAATGCAACCCTCATGCCTTTTGCATCCAATGCCGATTTGGATAGAAGATTCTTCTTTAATCCTAGTACAAATAGAACATCCTTCATTTTTATAGACTTTCCAGAGGCTAGCTTGTAGGAGGATTCACCACTACCTTTTATGGGATATTGGTAGTCATCCCCAAGTTTCACCTTATGGGGTGAATTATGTTCGGATAGTTTCTCAAAGGATTCCTTGAAACCTGTCATGTGTTTGGAAGCCCCACTGTCAATAAGCCAATCTTTGCTTCCATGAGTGACAGTACCCATGAGAGCAAAAATCAGAACATATTCATCCTCGCTTGAAGAGTCTTCACTTTCTTGCTTTACTCTCTTCCGTGGAGGATCATCATCCTCAGCAGTGTGAGCATGATGTTTTCTTTTGGAGTTCCTCTTCTTCTTGGATCCATTCTTATGCATGGGACAGTTTCTAGCAAAGTGTCCTATTTCATCACATGTATAACATCTGAGTTTAGATGAACCTTTCCGATGAGAATGCTTACCTTGGTGATGATGCTTTTCCCTTCTTCCTTTCTTGGAGTGTACTGTGAGAGCTTGATCTTCATTTCCCATCTTTTCTTCTCGAGCTGCTATCTGAGCTTCTTCTTGAGAACATTCTTCCACAGTCTGCTGAACTTGACCAACTTCTTCCTAGCACAGATTCCTTGGATGAAAGAATCCCATGACCTAGGGAGGCTATTCAATGTTGCCATCACAATTTCTGCATTCTCCACTTCTTCATCTACAGCTTCTAGTTGTTCTTTGATCTGGGAGACCCTTGTGAAGTATGATTGGATGGTCTCCTCATTTTGGATCTTGACATTCTTCAATTGGTTCCTTAGAGTCATCTTCTGATTGATGTTCTTCCCTTCAAACAGTTTGGTTAGGGCATCAAACATGGCTTTAGGTGTCTTGAGAGAGGACACCTATGGAATAAGGTGATCCTTGATAGAATATGCAATGATCTTCTTTCCCATAACCAACTTCTTCTTATGTAAGGCCTTAGCCTCATCTCCCTCTAGAACTGGAACCTCCTCCTAGATATAGGAGTCCAACTCATTTTCTTCTAGGACCAGGGAGATCCTATAATTCCAAGCTCGGAATTTATCAACTCCCTCAAGCTTTTCATCAAGATTGGTATGATGAGACATCTTAACTGAGAACCTCAAATGGAAATACAAAAGATTTATATCTTACCAGGTCAAGATGTCGGATCTGGATTTGAAGCTGAAATCCTGCAGGACTGATTCAGTAGCAGATTAGGGTTTTGCTTTTCCTGGAGTTCCGTCCAACCAAATGCTTTGAAATTGATCCCTAACTTCGATTTTGGGGAGGAGATCAATCCAGGCCTGGGCTCACTGAAAAATTTCACTTCTGTGAAAAGCCCTAATTTTTGGCAGCAGTGTCGGATCCAAAACTGAAAAACCTCATAATTGGATTCTGCTTCGACAGAAATATGCGCCCTAGGGAGGAGATTTATTCCACCCTACTTTTGCTGAAAATATGTGGAGAGAGATCCACAAAATAGGAAGCCCTAGTTCCTGCAGCTGCACAGTGTCTCCTTCTCAAGTTAGCTCTAATACCATGTTAGTTTTTCAACATTAAGCTAGCATATCATTAGGATCTTTAAACTGAGAGAAAAACAAGCACAGCAATCAAACACAAGAGACAATGAACACAGTGTTTTTCCTCGGAGAAACCATAAATGGAGAAAACCCCGCAACTTCCTCTGAGATAAAATCAGCACCAAAGTGAAACCCAAAAATAGTAAGACAATCTCCTGACAGCAGTAATCTCTTTCCTCTTGCCCCAGTGTCTTTCTCTTCCTCAACTATGTGTTACACTTGAGTGTGTCTGAGATGTGTTCTAAATAGAGATTCCAACTCTCTATTTATACTAATCCCGACATGACTAAAACCCTACTAGGGCCAACCTCACTAGGAGAGTCTAATAACCCTAGTCCCCCGGAACTACGGGGACTTTAACCCTTAGACAATAGGAGGGTTACTCACAATGACTTGACATGACTTGTTTACATTATTGATTCTCTCGATCGGAATATCGGGGCATGACATGACACAAGAACATCCCAAAATAAACATCAGGTTACAATAGATGAGAAATACAAGTGAATACATTCCGAAGTTACAATTACATTAACAGGGTTCACTCAAAAAATTCCACTTCTATGGAAAGCCCTAATTTTCGGCAGCAGTGTCGGGTCAAAAACTAAAAATGCTCAGAATCAGATTCTGCTTTGATAGAAATATGCGCCCTAAGGAGGAGAGTCAGCAATGAACACAGTGTTTTTCCTCGGGGAAACCATAAATGGAGAAAACCCTGCAACTTTCTTAGATATAGAATCAGCATCAAAAGTGAAACCCCAAAACAGTAAGATGATCTCTTGACAGTAGTAGCCTCTTTCTTTCTAGCCCCAACAACTTCTTCTCCCTCAACTATGCACTACAACTGAGTCTAAGTGAGTGTGTGATAAATAGAGAGGCTCACTCTCTATTTATACTAATTCTCAACTTGACAATAACTCACTAGGGATGACTTCACTAGGAGAGTCTAATAAACCTAGGGCCCCGCAACTACGGGGACTTTAACCCTTGAACAATAGCAGGGTTACCCACAATGACTTGACATGACTTGTTTACATTATATAAACTCCCGATCGAAACATCGAGGGCATGACATGACTCAATTACATTACAAACACTTCCCGGAATAAACATCGGGGTACAATACATAAGATATACAAGTGAATACATTTCGAACTTACAATTACATCAACAGTCAATATGATGATGCACATGATGAAACTTGGAGGATCTGTAAAAGGTATACTACAAAAAAAAAATGGCGAAATAAGATATGGAAATGATAAACACATAGAAGTGGATGTAACATTATAGATGAAATGATCTTGTAAAAACGTTCAGTAGGTTTGCTTATGGCATCATGTTTTGACTAGCTTGTGTCTCTAAATCCATCTACAATGTTTCAATTTACTAAATTTTAACATTGCAAATGGATTCAGAGACGCCCTCTCTGAATCCATCTACATTATTAAAATTTAATAAATGTTACAAATTTATTGTCAAAATTGTAATTTTCCATTGTGAGAGCACAACTAAAAATGACCAATTGTTATGTGGTCATTTTTAGTTTAGGTTTGTGGTACTTATGATATCTCATCTTGGGATGGTTTTTATTAATGTGTGTACCATAGATGTATTGAAAGTTAATTATGATGCCTTGGGAAGGATGTAAAGCTTATAATAAAATTGCTTCTTCTCCAAGAATAGAAGATTACGTATAAGATTGTTAAGGTAAGAGGTGCAAATATTCTTAATGCATTAATGTTGGTTATGAAACATGAGGGGGTATACAATTTACTAAATTCTAACACTACAGATGGATTCAGAGACACCCTAGCAAATTCATTGTCAAAATTACAATTTTCCATTGTCAAAGTGACACAACTAACAGTGACCAAATAAATGACCAATTCATAGTATTAATGTTATTGTTATATGGTGATTTTTAGTTTAGTTACTTGTTATATGGACATATATTTTATCCCATGACCCAATTGGTCATTCCTATGGTCATTTTTAGTTGTCTCACTCAATTTTGGTCATTATACCTTGAAAATACTGTGGTGACCAAATTGTTTGGTCGTCTGGTCATTTATCTCTCATTTCCTACTAGTGATAATCACTATGCAAAAAAGGAAAAAAAATGTATCACATAAATAATGAATGTAAACTTATACATAACGATGTGGATGAAAGAAACACACCTAATTTGAAGTTGAAGGAAGCAACAACCTATTTCCATCATCATATTGCAAATTGATAACATAAGGAATGTTGCATCTCAATGGTGGATATTGGACATAAGCATGAGATATAGCACTAGAAATGGCCAAACCTAGTATGGATTGAGATATTGACCAAATTTGTGGTTGAAACATATCTAATCTTGTTTCTTCCAAATACCAATGGTAGATTTGACAGTAAAACTGAGTACTATAGCTCAAGTTAGAAATGGAGTCTACTTTTGGATAGAATACTCTAGATTCAAATTGAGAACCACTTAATCATGATTAAAATAGATATTTCTCCCAAACACTCTCGAATACTAGATCTTTGAAATCCAAATGCTAATTAATGTTTTCTCTTTAACTGCAAAGAAAATGCAAGAAGATCATTTAGAATATCAACATATAAGATAATGAACAATTATATCTAGTTTTCCCATAGACTAATTTTGACTTGATCTTGAAAAATTCAAGATGGAATTCGCTTGACCTCTCTTCATTCCACACATAATTTATTCACCTTTGTAACCAATGCATACAATTCCAATTTTAGTTCAATCTCCCATCCAATACTTGGGCATGAATCAGATTACAAAAACCCTAGTTAAAACTCCCACATTTTATTTGATTATGAATTGCATATATCGGTTTTAAAGTTGATACCTTTTTAAGAGAAAAGTCAATCTTCCTTCAACAAGATTTTGTCACAACAATCAATATCTTTTAGGGATGAATTACTTGGTATTCTCTCCAACAATTTAATTGAACCTTGAAGCTCTATTACTCCATATCACATGCCAAAACTCAAGCAACGAATCATCAAAACACAAATTCATATATTATTAAATCAATGATTAACACAATCAATACAAAAAGTATTCTTTCTTTCTATCACACCATTGAATCTCCCATATAATATATAACCCTCAGTCAAGAAACCAGAATCTAGTTGGGTATGGAAGAATACATGCTACGATGATTAAAAGAAAAAATGTAAATTGAGAAAAGTTTTTATCGTCATCCACCACTCAGTTCATTGGCTCAAGATGAAACAAGGATCTTGTAATTTATTACCATAACCTTTTGGGCATTATGAGATCCATAATTGGATGTGTAATAAAAGAGAAACACATAACTGATTACGAATTTAAAATCATTGAAAACTAATTACCTATTTTCAACATTTGAATAACCGATAGACAACATGGAATTTAAATTAATATTTGAACCTCCAAAATTTATCTTTAGGTTGCGACCAAGGAAACATGTTTTGTCTTTTGATTTTTTTCTGTTGATGAATATCAAATTTACAAAACATATTTTTCCTATTCTCTACCTGTAGATCTAAGGCTTACATTCACTATGTAAAACAACAATTTGAGAGGTGGGAAGTCCAAATGTCTTCACTATTATATTAACCATATATACTAGCAATTGGATCGTAATATATCCTCACATTTTCGAGAGTAATAACTCCCATTTAACACTCCATTTTTATCATTTGTTCACATAGTAAACAAATCAATGGGAATTCAACAAATAGTTTTGACTTCTAGAATTTAAAATAAAGAGACACAATAAAACATTTTGGAAAGATGGTTCTTCCATTAAACAGAAATATTCTCTACATTGATCTTTCTTCCTTCCCACTCCTAGTCATTCTACATATATTTGATCCTAGAAAACTTACTTATGGTTTGAATCCATTTCCACATCTTGAAATAGTGATCTGACCTCAATTTAGGGTTTGAAGCTGCTTCCACATATTAAGTATCATTTTTCTAGAGAGTAAACAAAAAAATTATTTTTGAAATGGAGCAAAGTTGACATTGAATGAAATTTCATGAGATCTTGAAAGTATTTATCTCCTCCTTAGTCATGTTACACCTCCCAAATTCTTTTCTCCCCAATTTGTTGTCCCCCATTTTACTTTCTCCCTATGAATCTAACTTTTTAAAATTTGTTAATATTTTTATATTATATATTAGTATAATATATAATACAATATATTTATATATTAAAAAATATATATTATATATTATATATAATTCTAACACATTATTTGTATATTAACATGCTATATTACATTAATTTCCAAATATAATTCGTTCTTTAAAAGATATGAAAGAATTATGATTAATGTCCATTAATTGTTAGGTGTGTAAGACTAGTGGATATAATTCCTTAATACTCTACCATGGTCATGTACTAAATGAGGAGGATTAGAGAGATGTTTCGATAAAGATGCTTGTCAATTTATGGTTTTAATGGAAATTCATGGAGTAATTTGAAAATGAAAATTTAGAGACCCTCTTGCAATTTTGTAAATTTTAACACTGCAGGGTGGCTTTCAATCCATCTGCAATGTTAAAATTTACCAAATCGCTAAATTTCATTGTCAAATTTGTAATTTTCCATTTTTTTAGACCACATCTCAAATGCAATTTCAATGCTTAAAACTAACAATTTCAATAACTCATTAAAATTCTATCGGAAACATAAAAAATGGAGGAAACATAGGGATCAATATGCTCCATGATTATAAACTTTCTCCATGGGTTTGGACTAACTCATATTAATCTAGTTGTAGTTATTATCTAGTCGTTTTTTAGATCCGTGGACTAAATTAGTCATTTTTTAATCATTTTTATTTGTGTGACTTATTATTTAGTTGTATTTTTTATCCGATGACTAAATTAGTCATTTTTAGTTGTGTTTCTCACATTTAGTAGTATTTAGCTTAAAAACACTATTGTGACTAACATTTTTAGTGACATAGTAATTTACTTGTCAAATTATACTAGTGATTAGTCGATTGCTTTAGTCAAACCGACCTCTTCCTCATCGAACGATAAATCAACCACTAATTCGAGCTTCTATTCGACTAGATTGTTAGTCAAATGTTGTAATTCTACTTTTCGTCTCTAGAATATCTAGATGTGTGATGAACTTGCATAGCCTTTGGTTCCAATACCCCCATCAGCATGACACTCTAGAGATTCGGGAGGTGGAATTGCATTATTTGAACACCCCCCATGGTTGCAAATACTTGAAGCCTAGGAATATCCTAAATTTTGACAAAATTTGCTTATGGTAGAGGATTTGTAAATATATCAACAATTTGATCATTTTTCCTGCAATAAACAAGTGTTACAACATTGTCCTATATCAACTATCTCAATTAGTGGACATGAAGTTCAACATGCTTCATTTTCTAAGTGCAACATGAATATAAGCAACATTTATTACACTCTGATTGTAACAATGGATAACATTTGAGTCATGAACAAGAAAAAAAATATCTTCTAAAATATGATGGATCCAAACTTCCTTTGTACTTGCATTGACAACTCCATGATATTCTGCTTATATATTCGAGAGAGACTACCTTTTGTTTCTTACATGACCAAACCAATCAATAGTCCATAACTAGGACAAAAAAAGAGCCATAAGTGGATTTACCATTGTCAATGTCACCTCTCGAGTTGGAATCAATAAATCTGACTAACGATTTTATACTGTGACAATATTTGATACCATATTGATAAGTTCCCTTAATATACCAAACAATTCTTAAGGATCCTGAATGAACCAAGAAACCACACTAATAGCCAAGGAGAGATCAAGCCAATTGTGAGTTAAGTAAGCTATGATACTGACCAATTATGGATAAAGGGTGGCATCAACTCAAGGGGAGACATAGTACTTAGACAATTTAATGCACGACTAATAAGCTATAGCACAATACCTAGCTCAAGTTTTACACTATACACCCTTAAGGAAATTTGGCTATGGCTCAAAATAGAATGAATAAATAAGAAGATCAACATCACTCTTAGCATTCGTTTAAAGTAGGGGATTAGGTTTTCTTTTTCTCCAACCTTATAAACAAACACCCCTTAAGCGTCATCTCCTCCAAAAGGTAGTTTCAAAGATCTATGGACCCTACATAGTCCTCCAATGAATTGGAAAAGTGGTGTACAAGATTTCTCTTCCATTAGAGAGAATTTGAGGTCAAAAATGGGCCTCTTAAGAGATGTACTACAAAAATATAAGATATATTAAAATATTATGAGTTAGGGGTTTTATGGGGTAGGTATATATGACAACTCACCTCCTACACTACTTTTTATGCACAATATAAATAACCATGGTTGAATTACTTTTCTAAATTGACTATAAATAAAATTAATAAAATAACTCTACAATGATGTGACTAAGATTCATTGTAAATTCCCAAAAAAATTATTTTCTTTTAGCATTTATTTGCCTTGAACTTGTAAATGAAATTAAACAAAAAATTATTTTTAGGAGTTATTTTTTTAATTTATGTTGTCTTTTTATATTTAGTACATTCCTCATCAATTTAATTTTAATGTGATTTAATTGAGATTTATTTACATCTAAAATTTTAACAATATTATTATAATATTTATTGCATTATTAGAATAAATTAATATCAAAATCGTAATTTTTTTTTATATAATCATTTTATTGTAAATGAATGTTATAGTTAAATCTCTTATAGAAAATAACATAAGACTTAATTTGTTCTTAAATAAATTATTAAAAAAATATTTATACATTATGAAAATATGTCATATTAGTATATAAGATTTTAATGTATATTGTTTTTAGCAATAAAAAAGTTATGTATATTTTTATTTTGCAATAAAAAAGTTACTAGCAAATAATATATCCTATTAACTAAATAAGTCAACACTTGTGTATAAATTCTTTTAATTTATTAGTTGATTTTAATGTATATTAATTTTTAGCAATAAAAAAGTTGTGAATAAATAATATATCATATTAACTTAATAAGTGAATGGCGGTGCATAAATTCTTTTAATTTATTAGTTGAAGCATAAATTATTCTAATATTTTTTTTATAGACGAAAATAAATTATTAAATAAATATTTATACATTTTGAAAATATTTTTATAATATAAATACTTATCTAAGAAAATTATTTCCACTCCTCGTAACTAAAAAAATTATAAATACAAAATATATATGCAAAAAATCAATGTTATTAATTTACTAAAAAAATGCGTCATAATACGGTTTTACACATTATGTTATAATTTCAAATTAAATATAAATGGCTTAATTACTTTTATTAATTTTATTAATCATTAAAATTTTAAAATATTTTTATTATTAAAACTAACATGATAACATTTATTATAATTATTATCATAATGAAATTATTATTAATTAATATTTAACAAGTTATAACAACATAATTTGCATATTATTCTATAAAATTAACTATTGAAAAATTATAATAATTTTTTTGTTAAAAAAAATTATAATAAAGTTATAATCATATAAACATTTAACATATCAACATGTTGTTTTATACATTCAAACATGATATAAATGAATGTGTATGATTCAATATATATATATATAGCTCATCCATAATTAACATACATCTTTTTATATTAATATATTATTCATGAATTTAATTTATTTTAAAAGTACAAGATTATATAGATATTAGTTTGACATTATGATATTAAATAAAATTGAGTGAATATATAATTTAAAATTAAAAAACATGAAAATGACAATATATTATCTTATAAAAAAATGTGAAAATACATTTTTAAGAATTATGAGTACTTTTACTTGAAAATAACATTTATATTATTTTATGAAAAATTGAATTGTGAGTACTTTACTTGAAAATAACAATAATATTATTTTATGAGAAAGTGTGAAATGACTTTTATTATGAGTACTTTACTTTATGACTTAAAAGTACTTGTGCCACTACCTTGGTTAACTATGAGTTTTCATCCACCATAGAAAATGTGATAAATAAGCATTCTTAACTTATGCAATGCCGCCTCAACCATGGGGGATGATGTCATATACTATAATGTAATTGCTTGATTTCTATAGTACATTTTGGTCCTTTTGAGGCCCATTTTTGACCTCAAATTCTCTCTAATGCTAGATCACTCCCAGATTCACCCAATATTACATGTATATTGAGTAAAAAAAGTGGCAGGTTCCAATTGTAAAGCATAGACCATATTTACATAAATGGACAAAGAAGGATACATTTGGATCCAGTCGATAATAGTCTTAGCTTCTGAAGAATAAAAATTGCATAGGCTCCTAATCAAAGAATTTTTTATCCAGTAGAAAGATATGATGTCAATAGATGTTGTTACCATGTCCCTACAACAAATTTTACTTTTAGGGGCAGTTGTCTTCCACCTCCAAAAGTCACTTTTCAGGGCGGTTTTGGATTTGGAGGCGGTCTTTACAAAACTGCCCCTAATAGCACCGACACTAAAAAAATTTACTTTTAGGGGCGGTTCTAAACCCCCCACAAAAAACCACCCCTAAAAATGAATTTTGAGGGAGGTTGTAAACCCCCCAAAAAAAAGTGACACCGCCCCCAAAATTCACTTTTGGAATTTTAGGGGCGATTTTAAAACCCCCTAAAAGTCAATTTTGAACTTTTCGGGGTGGTTTTGACTTTGGAGGCGGTCTTTTCCAAACCGCCCCTAATAGAACTGACGCTAAAAGTTTTGAATTTTAGGGGCGATTCTACGCGCCCCCCCCGCCCCCCCACCAAATCCACCCCTAAATGTGACTTTTGGGGGCGGTTCTAAACTCACCCCCCAAAAGTGATTTTTCGGGGTGGTTCTAAATCACCGCCCAAAATGACTTATGGGGCGGTTTTAAACCCACCCCCCAAAAAAATTCAATTTTGGACTTTTGGGGGCGGTTATGAACCCCCCTCATAGAAAATTACAGGGGGGGTTTTGAACCCCCCTCGTTGTAACATACAAGGGAAGTTTTGAACCCCCGTCGTAGCCATAATAAATCAAATAAAATATATTTTATTTAAAACATCAATATTGCAATATCATTAGGGCATGAAGGAATCAAACCTTCAACCTCTTGCTTGTAAAGAAGGCACTCTACCATTGAGATAGAACCCTTTAATAATTGATCTAGAACCAGTTACAGAAGGCTATTTTCAAATGCCCACCAACTGTTGTACTTGAGCCAACAAATTAATCCAAAGTCATGGGGATGTTCTTTGGTGATTTGGTTATTCATGCATGGTCTCACATATTTATTCTGGTGTTCACAAGTACAAAATACATGGCTTCAAATCTAAAGAAAAATAAAGTATGACTGTGTAAAACATATGACTGCACAGACAATCAATCCAAGATTGACTAACTCATGAAAAATTTCCCTAAAGCAGTCGCTTTATGAAAATGTCCACCATAAGTCATAGGTAAAAGTAAATTCCTACCCTAACCTGCCATTTCATAGCTTGTTGAAGTACCTATCTAACTGTGGTTTCATTTCTCATAAAACATGTCTGAAGAAAAAGATATGGGTCTACCAAAACAAGTGTTTTTGGGAAAATTAGTCCAAAAAAATTCCTTGGGAAAATTACCACCATAATTCATAGCCTAATAAAAATGCATGCCCCATCCAATAAGGATGTAGTTTATTTACCTGGATATCTAAACATGGTCTCATTTTGTCTTAAGAGTGTTTGTGGAGAAAGTTATGGATCTTCCAAAACAAGGATTCAGGCAGTTTTTTGCACCAAGTTCACTAAAATGCACGCCTAGGTTAGAGGAAGAATATTCTGAAGGTGAAATGAGTTGTGTTGTGCTTAGTGAGATATTCTACATCATCTAGTGACACTGGTTTAGGTTTTTGGTGAAATAAAAAATTCACCTTCAAAATGGCATAGTTGTCCAAGTGTTAAAACGAATAATAAAAGGTCATTTAGAAATGCCCGCCACATGTTGATCCTGTGCCCAAAAATTCAGCAGATGTCATTGGTTTGTTCCTTCGATATCTTTCTACCTATCCATGGTTTAATTTTTCATTTTGGTGATCACATGTGCAAGGAATACATCTATCAAAATGAGAAAAATCATAATGGCCACCAAAGATAAACTATGAAAATGTCTCCAAGTGTTAAAAACGGGAATTGAAGAGGTGGTTTGGAAATGCACGCCATAAGATGTGGTTGCGTAGATAATTTCATCCAAAGGTGTGGGTTTGTTATATGGTAACTTTTCTATCTATCCCTGGGTTCAGTATCCGTGATAAAGATCACATGTGTTAAATATAAAATTTTCAAATTGAAAAAAAAAATTGTCTGGAAATCCATTTTGAAATTCCCACCAAAGGCTCTGTGTGTGCCAATAAATCTATTAAAAAGTATGAATCTCTTCTCTAATGATCTATCCCTCTATCCATAGTATCAAATCCTAATTTGGTGAACACGGGTGTGAGATATGGATTTTCCAAGTTGGAGAAAAAAAATGTTTGCATGTTAAAAATAAATGAAATCTGCCCAAGTGTTAAAACCAGTTATAGAAGGCTATTTTCAAATTCCCACCAACTGTTGTCCTTGAGCCAACAAATTAATCCAAAGGCATGGGGATGATCTTTGGTGATCTGGCTATCCAACCATCATCTCACATATTTATTTTGGTGTTCACGAGTGCAAAATACATGGCTCCAAATTTAAAGAAAAATAAAGTATGACTGTGTAAAAAATAAGACTAAGTGATGAAAAATTTCCCTAAAGCAGTTGCCTTATAAAAATGTCCACCATAATTCATAGGTAAAAGTAAATTCCCACCCTGACCTTCCATGCCGTAGCTTGTTGAAGTACTTATCTAACCATGGTTTCATTTCTCAAAAAAAGTGCTTGAAGAAAAAGATATGGGTCTGCCAAACCAAGTCTTTCTGGTAAAATTAGTCAAAATTGCCTTCGGAAAATGACCACCATATCTATTATTGAAAAATTTGTGCCATGGGATTATCTCGATGGGAAAAACCAAGGGGATCCTTTTTTGGGAGGAACGGGTGGTATTATAAACTTTTTAAACCCAAATTTTATAAGGTTAATGGCACATATTGGGAGGGTACCAACAACAAAGCAAATTGCTAGCTCTAAAATTGATATTAGCTTAGGTTGTCAGAAAAAGAGTTCAGAAGATTAAGTTGATGAGTGACTCTATGCTTATTATTAATTTGATGAAGGGATTAGTACATGTGCAAGATATTCTTCTCAATCCAATCTATTATTCATTTCTAATATTTAGATTTAGATTTAGATTTAGAAGCTTTGGGCTTGACTTTGTCGACATAGATTTGAGATAATGTCCTTGATTTGAACAAATATCAGCTTGTTTAGGTTAGCCAATCAAAACTTGGATTTCAATATTTTCCAAGGCATTCAATTTTGAGTCTAGGCATCAAAATATTTCATACTATGTTGATGCCTCAACTCCTAAAAAATATCAAGGTTGAGATCCAATGCAAGCAGTGTTTCCCAAAACATTTCCTTCATGTAACAAAATAATAGATTATCTATAAAGGGAATATTTGGTGTACATGTTTTGGATGAAAAACGTTATGAGGTTGTGTGCATCAATGATGGATATCAATACACCAAAATACCCATGAAAATGAATATTTGGCACACATGTGCCATATGTTCCATTTGTGAAGATGGATGTATGCAACATCAAGCAAACATTCTCCTAGTACTAGTCACATGACTTGGATAAAAGTAGATGAGTCAAAATGGGGCACTGAATTCTCCCAAACACTCTATGATAGAGTGGGGATAATAGTCCCTAGATGACTAAAAATGGGACCGTACCTTCTCTTGGTAACTCTATGATGAGTGGGGATATTAGTCCCACGTTAACTCCCTTGTTGAGAGGGAAGGATGATTTTATAGTGACATTCTCTTGGACACTTTGTGACCGAGTGGGGATATCTTTTGGACACCCTGTGAAGGGGTGGAGAGAACACTGTATTGTGTCATACAATCTATGATGTTGTGGGAAGATCTCTTAGACACCCTGTGAAGGGGTGGAGAGGCCATTGTATTCCCCCAAACACTCTGTGATGGAGTGAGCACATCTCTAGAACACCATGTGAAGGGGTGGATAGGACAAAAAATTCTCACAGACACTCTATGATACAGTGGGGATATCTCTTGGACACCTTGTGAAGGGGTGGAGAGCCCACTGCATTCTACCGAACACTTTGTGATGGAGTGGGAGATCTATCAAACATCTTGTGAAGGGATGGGGAGACCAAAACATGCTCCTGGACACTCTATGACTGAGTGGGGAGATCTCTTGCACATCATCTGATGTGATGGATAAATTTAGTGCATTCTCCTAGACACTCCTAGATGGAGTGGGGAGATCTCTAAGACACCCTGTGATGGGGTGGAGAGACTGGTGCATATAACTAGTGAATACTCATGCATACTAGCGCATATTACATGTATGCTCTCCAATGGAATGGATTGATCTCGTGTATGTGGACCCACCAATGCACTGGGTTGAGTTGTTGACTCCTTGACAGAATAATTTGAGTTGTTACATGTAGGTTCCCAAATGAATAGGGTTGATTTGGTGCATATTGACTCCCCGATGGACTGGGTTGAATTGTTGACACTTCTAGATGGACTAGTGATACTATGTTGGAAGAACCTGCTTATGATATAGAGATGTTGGAGACAGTTTTGATTTACAAATGATATCCATTCATGGTATTATAGTATGATTATTATTCCCTGGCTAAGAGGGATTTTTGATGTATTAATTGTGTGAGGCATCCTCATGAAGTCGGCCTTAGAAAATATAATAATAAACATTGACTATTATGCATAAAAGACAAGTCAGACCGGATTAAGTGTGCAAGTTGACCTCGGTTAAAGTGAACAAGCAAACATAAAGTCAACTATAAATAACAAGGTGCGTCACTCATTTTCACCCAACCAAGTTCACTCCACTCAAGGAAGAAGTTCACTACCAGTTAGAAGAAGTATTTTTCGGGGTTCCCTATCTTTGAAGGAGTTTCTCCTTTGTTCTTGGGGTTTATCGATCTTCTGCTGTATGTGACTACTATATATTTGGATGTATGTTTTACTTTCAACTAAGATCTCTATCACAAGGTTGTTGTGTTTTATCCCTTGTGGTTTCCCAGGTCAAAATATTCCGTCTATTATTTATATGCTTGGGCGTTGTTCTTTTAGTGATCCTACTATGTATTATACTACACATAATATTTGAATTATACTGCTACCTTTAAAAACTATCAAGTAAACTTTTATGGGGGGTCTTTCCAACCCCCCTTGCAAAAGTCCTGTTGGACTTTTGGGGGGCGGGGGGGGGGCAGGGTTCTTTCCAAGCCCACGCCCCCCAAAGTCGTGTTGGACTTTTGGTGGGGGTCTTTCCAAACCCCCCCCCCCCCCCCCCCCCCCCCCCCCCCCCCCCCAACCACCCACAAAGTCCTGAGAATTAGACTTTTGGGGGGGGTTTAAAAATCGCCCCCAAAACTATTGAGAATTGGACTTTTAGGGGGGGGGTTAAAAACCGCCACCAAAAGTCCTGAGAATTGTACCTTTGGGGGGATGGGTTAAAAACCGCCACCAAAAGTCTTGAGAATTGGACTTTTGGGGGGGTGTTTAAAAACCCATCCCAAAAGTCCAATTTTCGGGAATTTTGAGGGGGGGTTTTAAGAACTGCCCCCAAATGCCTTAAAAAACATTTTTGGGGGGGTGGGGGGGTTAGCAAAACTGCCGCAAGACAAAACCTCCCCCAAAAGGGTATTTTGTTATAGGCACCCAATGTGTACAGGGTATTCACAAGACATAATATTTCATCCATCGAGGACTTTCTAGCTCCCCCCATCTAGATCAAGCACCAATATTTTTCTCAGTTGCATATAATTTGCACCTCCTTTATCATGGTCAAAGATAGGTTGTTTCTAAATTTTGACATTCATTACATGTGTAAAAGGGATAGCCGAAGTGAGTCACTCATGATATGGTACCTTTGGAGTGCTTTTTAAACTAGTTGAACATAGATCCTAGTAATCATAGTTGAACATGGGTTTTTCACTCACACCTCCAAAGCCATAGTGTGTTATAACATAGGTTCCTCAACTTGGTGTCTAAATAATTATGGTCCATTGTTATAATTAGTTAGTCACCACGGTCCTAGCATCATGCATGGTATTTTTTGTCCCTTGGAGAAGAAAATTTGGAAAAACATTATGTAAAAATCACTTGTGAGGGTCAAATATAAAAAATGGGGTATTCCTAGAATATCCCCCCTCAATCAAGAGCATACATGGACCTCCACTCATCCAAGGAAGCAAGGTTCCATCTATTTCATGAGTCAATTCCAAGTCCTAACTTGGCTCTATTTGTCGATTATGGAGTTTACTCGTCAATTTACTCTAGTTCTCCAAGAGGGGGTGCATTAGAATTTTGACTCAGTTAACTCTCGAATTTTCTCTTGTTCTCCAAGAGGTGGCACATTAGGGAAATGGGGACATAGTTAACTGAGTTAAATTGCTAAGTTTATTCCATTTGATGAGTAGAGTTTCTTCAATTATCCTCGTGCATGCATGTCTTTGTATTTGGATGGATATCCAAGTATCATCCTAGAGGTGGCGCATTGGAGTCCTAGTTAGGCCTAGTTCACTCCTAATTTTTTTTAGTTCTCATGGAGATGTGGTGCATTGTATTCTTTGTCAAAATTAGTTAACTCACCATATTTCCCTAGTTCTCCTCCGCATGGAACACTAGGGTTTTGAAGCTATTAATTGTGGTTTTTAAGCCCCTCTATGTGTCACAATATCCTTTGTGCATGCATGAGATCAATGGGGGGAGAATTATAGCCTCCTTATACTATTTAAATAGGCCTTTCCTATCACTCTGTAGTTTTTTCTTGTTTGATTATTGTGCTTAATCTATATACATTTGAGATTTGCAAAAAAAATATGTGACTTTGGAGGTAGAAAGGTGTGATGCCTTGTTTGTGTGGATGCAAATGTTATATTTATACATGTGAGCAAACCTTGTTTCAATTTATGTACATGATTTGTTGTTTCCTTAAGACTTTGAAAGGTATTATTTCCCAATAGGATATATCTAGTTTTATTTCTAGATTGTAGGAGAAGATAGTTAAGATCAATATTTTATCACTTGTATATGGGTTGGTGTTAACATCTCTCCTATAGGCTACACCTGAAAGAAACAATGAGGAATAGATTCTCTTATTTTGCATGTGCATTGATTTGCAGGTATCAATCCATCAAGAAGAGCATGGTAAGCCTATAGAAACCCCCTCATTCTTGGTTCTTCAACGAACTAGTCCCTCATCATACTACCTTGGATGATCTCCATAGTCAACTGTGAAGGATTCCAATCTCACTCTCAATTTGAATCTTCTCTAAAATTAAATCTGATTTTGTTAATCATATATACTTTTCTCATTAAAAAGGTCATGTTTTATTTAAGTAGATCCATTCAAAATATCATTTTCTAAATGTATATTTAAAAGGTTATATTACTAGCACTTAGCACTAGTATTTTACTCATGTTAGATAATGATTCAATTGAATTATTAGATAAATATTGTTTTTTGTCCTAATAGTACTTGTTTCGGGTTTTAGGCATCCCTGAAGGTCTATCCATTTTTTCCAAATAACTCAAGGCTCACTCCTCTCTTCCTTAGGCCTTTTTTTATCTAAAAAAGCTTCAATATTGCACCTAGTTTCAAGATAAATTGCAAGACAATGCATGCATACCATTGCAGATTATTGTAAATTGTTTCTTTCATTAGATATGTATCATATTTTAGATCACTACCAATAGGTTGTACAATAAGGAAATATCATGATATAGGTAATTTTTCTTAGATTTGTAGTCCTAACCTTTTTTATTTAATAGCTCGTAGTCTAGAAAATATTTTAGTAAACAAGCTCCTTTTTGGGGACAGATCAAAGAGCTCAATCAAAGAAATTTACTTTCTTATTTCTAATATTTTATTTCAGGTTTGGGACAACAAGAAATTCCAAGAGGAAACTAGATCTAGCCACCATTCAACCCCCTAGGGTGCCTACTAAACAAAGCACTTACACCACCTTTTTTCTCCCTTCCACTTTCCAAGCTTGTAAGCTTGATTGGAGGGCATAAGGACCAACAATAATCATTTTTAAGGGCTTCATATCCCATTGTAACACATCAGGTACATTGTAGCACATCAGGTACATTGTAACACATTGGGTAGGTTGTTAGTTTCAAAACCCCCTACGCCCCTCTTTGTGTCTTTTCGTGTATAATTTTTTATTTTCTTTTTATGATAGCTTAGCATATTTTTTTCTAATTCGCTTCAAGTAGTAATAAGACTAAATTTGATTTCAGTTGGAAATAATTTGGATGCATTCTAATCTTTCATGTAAAACCATTCAAGCATGTTGTAGATCACTCATTTAATTCCATCTAATATCAATCCTAAAAATTTCTAATTAATTCCACATTAATTAAAACCAACCCTCCCTAAAGATGTAATTCTGGCATATATCTTCCACAAATTCATCACCCGTTCAAAAATTATACAATGAAGGGAATCTACTAGGTAGTGACACTAGGGACCCGTCAGGATACACCCTATATTGGTGTCTATGTTGGACAAACCCCCACGACTCCAATCTAGTTCCCTTCTTGTGTAGTACCACACTTGATATTTGGAGTTGTTTCCACATACCTAGCATATATCATAAATCTCCCCTTTACGCTTAACAATCAACTTGTAACAAATAGTCAATCCCTGCACCAAAAATGTTCACAATTTGACACACCTCCATTTAACAAGCAAATTTAATCCTCACTTTGGCGATTTCACAATTTGACTTTGCTTTCACTTTCTAATAATTAGAGAACACTTCATTTTGTGATGGTAAAGTAATATATTAGTTTAGCTTGCGAGTATTCCTTGTTTCATAGTTGTATCCTTTTTTCCCAATAGTAAGGGGATTGGTCTTTATTTCATGCATGATGAAACTTTGAATTACTTGATAAGTTATATTGTTAGGTTTTTTTCATATTTTTATTAACTTTGAAGTCACCTTTTCCAAGGTAACAGACCTAGATTCTAATAGGGTTTACCTCTCTTGGATTTTGTTAAGGAATTGGACTAAACATAAGGAGTTGAGTGTTGTGGTGACAGTTGGCACCTAACTTGTTGAATTTTTCCCAAGGTCTCTCTTAGCGTGTTGATATTTTTCTCACGTTCATGTGCAGATATAGGCAACAACATTTTGGCACCATTGTCGAGGATAAAATATTTTTATCAATAGGGAATAATGAGCTTGTTTTTTACTTTGTTTAATGAATATTTTAGAGTAGATCCTTAATATTTTCATCTAGCGACTTCACTAACATTTTTCAATTTTCTAACAAGTAATTTACAAAAGAAGAAAAAAAAAATCATGAGAGATTATTATTACATATTTTTCTTCTCACATGGAGACTCCATGAAGGGATAAAACCTTTCTCCTCACAAATTTTGAAGATATATTATGTGTCGAGATAAGAACATGTAGGACCTTGAAAATATTTGAAGCTCAAATTCGACAGCTTCACTAGGATGGTTCAGTATGACATATTTTCTAACAGATATGAGTGTTAAATATCATGAGCCTTGGGTACTAAAGTGTTTCCCTTGGATTGACTTTAGAGGCATCCTTGGATACCCAAATGAAGGATTTGATTCATATATAGTCTATGACTTCACTCTCACATATCATGGGTATGGTGATCCACCCAACGTTCACATTACATCCTTCATCAAAGTTGTGACTGGTTTAGATATATTCATAAATATGATTTGATGAGGATATTTTTTTGTACTTTTGAGGATTATGCTCAAGATTGGGTTGTGGACTTTGGTTTCAAAGAATTCCTTCAATAAATTTATCCATGATTGGTATTTTGAATACAATTATGAGATTCGAGAGGTGATTACATATTTCTTTACTCGCATTTCTAAAATAAATAGAGCACGTATTGATTTAGAAGAAGAAAGTAAGAGTGAAAAGAGCATTGAGGATACTATGGAACATAAAGAATCGCTTGCAGAAGTTGATGAAGAAATTCATGATTAGGTATATGAGTTGCATGTTGACCCTCATCTATTTTCTCCTCATGGTAATGGAGGTTTGGTAAGCTTATCACGTTGTAATATTTTTAAACTAAGCCTGCTAAGGATGATAATTGTGAACATGAATAGTATAAGTATAGTCAAGGGTATGACATTATTGATGATGACTCCCCTATATTTGACAAGGATTTGGATGATGATGATTGGACATACTTTGAAAATCCCATTTTTTCTATATCCAAAGAAGGGAGTGTTGATTTTGAGAACCTTGGATATCTTTCGTATGGAGGAGGCACATTCAAACTATTCCTATGATCATTCTCAAGCACACACAAGTACTAGTGGTATAGACTTGGGGAAATAGTTCACTTTCACTAAGAAATCAGATTTGATACAACTCATGGAGGGTAAATATCATACTTTACCTTCACATACATAATATTCTCATGATTTGGAGAATCCTAGGGCTTATGTTATTACGTATATTTTTTAGCCAAAACCCGTATACCTTTGGATGAGTCTAATGGGTTTGTTGGGTTTCCTCATGATATCGGTATGTTTGTAAGTCTTGTACAAAGTTGGATGGAGGAAACTTGTGGGGAGACTTTCCATTATTAGGAAAAAATTGATGATATCATGCATGCTTATGATCTCCTGTCCAACCCTTCCGTCATGAATATTCCAATAGCTTTGCATCCGATAATGAATGTATCATTGCTTTGGATGGTAGTTGAACATACGGGAAAACACTTTAACCTTGATAAAATGTTAAGGTGGCTACATTGGAGTTATTATTTCACATAAAACAATGCTTGATATCATACTTAGAGTAGGATAAATAAGCTCCTTAGAATGAACATTTACTTTATGCATTTACTTACAACATTTCTTTTTTCAGTTATTTGATTTTATGTACTTAAGAATGATAGCTTCATTTTTTAATAATGTAGCTGGTATTTTATTTGGATGGTTTTTATATGAACATGTGCTACTCAAGGTTTTCATGTCAAGATCAAAATGTTTTTACAGGTTACGCATTGGAGATTTTGGATCCTCGTCTGGTTTATAAAGATCAAGGGCATGTACATAAATAGGAGCCAACTGTTATCACCTATTATGCACAAGGTGTTCACTAGATATAATACCTCATCCATTAGGGACATTCTAGTCCCCCTATCCATATCAATCAATATTTTTCTAAGTTGCATGTGCTTTCGCACACCTCCTTTGCCATGGTCAAAAATAGGTTGTTTGTAGATTTTTAACATCTATTACATGTGTTAAAGGGATATCCCAAGTGAGTCACTCAAGTTATGGCACCTTTGGAGTGATTTTTTTACCTAGTTGAACTTATATCCTAGTGATCATAGTTCAACATGTTTTTCTCACTCATACCTCGAAATCCAAAGTGTGTTATAACATAGGTGCCTTAGGATGGCGTCTAGGTCCTTATGGTCCGATGTTAGAATTAGTCAGTCACATTAATTAAAATCAAAACTCCCTAAATACATAATTCCAACATATCTATTATGTAGATTTTTCACTTGTGAGAAATTTCTATAGTGAATGGAATCTACTAGGTAGTGACTATGGGGACCTGTCAAGATACACCCTTGATTGGTGTTAGTGTTGGACATACCCCCGCGTGTCTGATCTAGTACGTTTCTTGTGTAGTAACACACTTGATATATAGACTTGTTTCCACATGCCTAGTACATATCAAAAACCTCCCCTTTCCTCTTAACAATCAATTTGTAAAAAATAGTCAATCCCTACAACAAGTAAGTTCACAATTCAACGCACCTCCATTTAACAAGCAAATTCAATCCTTGGTTCAACAAGCTCACAATTTGACTTTGCTTTCTCTTTCTACTAATTAGATAACACTTCATTTCCTGTTGGTAAATTAATCTATTAGTGTAGCTTGCGAGTATTTCATGTTTCATAGTTGTATCCTTTTTGCACAGTAGTAGCACTAGTCTTTATTTCATGCATGCTAAAAATTTGAATTAATTGATAATTTAGATTCTTAGGTTGTTTTCCTAGTTTTATTAACTCCTAAGTCACCATTTCCTAGGTAACCATCCTAGATTTTCATAGGGTCTACCTCCCTTTGTTTTTGTTTAGGATTTGGCCTAAGAAAGGGATCGAATGTTGTGGTGACAGTTAGAATTTGAATCATTGACTTTCCCCCAGTTTTGCTCTCAATGAGTTGAGATTTTTCTCACATTCATGTGCGGATATAGGTGGCAACATATGCCACTTGTAAACCAATAGAAACTTTACAGCAATTTCTGCACCTTCAGTGTTTCTTTTGAGAGGGGAGGGCATGTTAAGGCCCTACATACCTTTCCTTTACAAGCTATTCATGCAAAGTATACGACCATCTATTTTGAATAAGGTCAAGTAGTTAGTATACAACCATAAATGTAAAAGGGTCTCTCTATTAATTAAGATCCACTTAGAAGTTGGTACTTATTAACTATTTGACCATGTCAAATAGTTAGGGTTTTGGATCTTGGAAGCTTATTTAGAGAGCGATAAGGATATGGATGTTTTTCTCAATATTTATTGTATTGGATATCTTCTAATGTGAAAGGTCACCAAACCTTAAGAGGCATGTGAACATCATTCTCAGAATTTATTCTCATAACATAAGACTTATATCATATTATATTTATCTTTCTACTATCTAATGTTTCTTCTTCTGCACTATCAATTCTATGATATTGCATCTTAAATATCTATATATCATGTGTTTTTTTAAGGTTTAGGGATAAAAAAACATCACATATAAAGTGAATCCTAGTGGAATTATGAGTAAAAATTACAAAAGATCAATGCAAGACAATCTACATTCAATAAAATGAACTATTAATTATTAAGAAAAAAATAAGGTTTAATGAAGGAGAAACTTTAAAAAAATATGGTGCCATATATATTTAATTGATATTTCACCTAATTGATCATTAAAAAATTGGATTCAATCTCCCATATTTTGGAATATGTTAAAATAAAACATTAAAAGTTAAGTTAGTGGCTAAGTTTAGGATTATTTATTTTCCAATACCTATGTAGTAGGATATTTTATTAATCTTTCAATGTAATACACATGGTTTGAAACCGCTATTCTAATGATTCCAACATGTAATTAGTGTCTATGAATGCCTACAAGGCTGAACATATTGTATTTTTTTCAATTATTAATATTAAAACCCACAGCTGACTATGTTGAGGTGGTAGGCTAAAGAGATCAGGGACTCATGTATTCACCAAAGACAATAAGGGGGTTAAAAAGGCCTTAGGAGGGAAACCATGCTATGATCCTATTAAACCTTTACGTCGCTAAAAGTACCTTATGTCTTTGATTAAGACAAAATTCTCTTTTAATTAACATAAACTAGTTTACGGATTAAGGGGGATTAAGTGTGATTAAGTAAATGTTTTGGTTTTTTTGAAGGAGAAACGTGGTTAATGGGAGAGACCATGTGGGAAAGTGATTTATCATGCTAACGTAAAATTCGAATTAACCAGCGTAAAAGGGTCTGGTAAGGAAAAATAGGGGCATGAATTTGCATGTAGAGAAAAAAATATGCTATTAAATTCTATGATTGAGATCCCAATTCTGAGACTAGTAGGGTTGAAACCATGGTCATTTTTTCCTCTAGTCATCCTTGTAATATGGAAAGTGGTGTAGGATGATAACCTGGTGGAGTTATAAGAACTAAGAATAGTGATGTATCTCATTGTTATATTGTTTGCATGAAACTAAGGAGGTGAAATGCACCCTTTGACATAAATTTGGAGTTAATCCAACTTCTTGTTTGCTGAAGTGTAAAATTTAGAAAAATCGGGTCTAGTGAGTTCTCTTTCTGGTGAATGCAAGATTCTCAACTTAGGGGTGGCATTTTGCTGAGAGATAAATGAGAAAAATTTCCTACATTTGGGTGAAGAATGCCTCACATGCAATCAGTTTCCCATTTCAAGGAATTTTCAGATAAGTGTTTTGCTAGAAATTTAAATGTTATATAAAATTCATATGTTCCCTTGTTAAATTTTGGTTGTGGAATTTCATTGAATATGACTGTCAAGTAATTGCTTGAAATTTATATTGCTAATGGTGAAGAAATATGTGACTAAAATTGTATTTTTTTGTATTTAATTTACGTAAGGGAATGGATTGTGAATTTTCAGAAATTGAATTTTGATGGTTATACATATACTTAGAGGGGGCATTTTTGGCATGCCCAACAATTGTGTGTACCCATAAAACAATTTTTTATATTCTATCCATTCTATAATCTTCCAGAAAATGTTTTTATGTACGAGTATTTGTAAATATTCCATATGTCAATGTTTGAGTGCCACTAGTTAATTTTTTTAAATGACGGAATAGATTTAATACATGGTTTAAAGTGCCTTTTTAGTATTGAATACCTCAATTTCTGATATGTTAGAACTCTTAAATTAGAATTAATTGTAAAAAAAGGGGGTTACTGAAATTCTATGTTTAATGAGAAATTTACAAGTGACTAATTGTCAAAAGAAAAATTGTAATTATGTTATTTCTAAATCCTACAAAAAGAGAATGAATATGTTGGAATGTTGTTCCCATATCATAATAGAATGTACTTTGCATAGATTGAAGAATGTCTATATATGCAACTCTAACTTCCTTTTTTGGTTCCATTTTATGTAGTGTTTACTGTACATTTCCCAAGATAGTGCTTAATGTACACTTCCCAAGATAGTATTTACTGCACAATTCCCGTGATATTGGTTATTACATAGTTCCCAGGATAGTGTTTACTACACAATTCACAAGATAGTGTTTATCGCACAGTTCCCAAGATAGTGTTACTACACAGTTCCCAGGATGGCGTTTACTACACAGTTCCTAGGAAAGAATTTATAAGGAAATGTTGGAAGTGTTGCATTCTAGGCCTAATTTTTAATTAAGAAATTAATGTGTGTCAATTTCTAGGTTTAGGCCAAAAATCAAAATTGGCTAAAGAAATACATTGTTATGTTTAAAGTTATAGTAAATCAAAATGCATTGTGAATTGGTGTTCAAATCATATGCCAAATTAATACTCAATGTTATAAATTGTTTACCAACATCATAGAGGTTTTCATCCTTCTCTGTTGTTATCGGTAAAGTAACCATAGTGTTGTATTTTGTGAAAAACATTGTTATGGTTGTTATTAGCATGATAGATTATTTAATGTAATATCATAGGAGTGATCATTTGATCGAGTATAATGTATGTTTATAAAAAAAATCTATCATGCATAAAAAAAATGGTGCCAATTCATATGTGTTAAATGTGTGACTCATGGAAATATTTATGCTCTCTCAAGAATGCATAAATTATTAGATATGAACGTTTTTGTATATGTGCCTCAGGGAATATTTTATGCTTCCACTAAAATGCTTATATTTTTTATTCATTTGTTATAAGAATTTACATAACAATTATGCATGTATCATTTTAGAAAAAAAATTTGTTTTAAGTCTAGTCTAATGTAGGGTGTGTTAAAAAATGGTATCAGAGCTGAGGAAAGAACTCCTGAGACTTTAGGGCATCCTATTATCTCTCTGAATTCAATATTGCATGTTTGAAAGATAAAATAAAAATGAATATGAACAATAATGTGAAGTTGTGAACTAACGATCATGGATGAATTTCATATTTCTAGTGACAACACAATTTCTTCGGGCCATTGTACTTGCAAATTACCGGTGTAGTAGGCAAATGGTACTAAAAAGATGGCAGAAGAGCCTGCACTATCCAACTTTGAGGAGGAATTTGGTATGGGTGTTCAAAGAAATGAATCTAATGGTCATCAGACTGAGATGGGAATAGTGTAAGTGTTACAAACTTTGAATTACATATATATTGGGAATGGAAAGATTCTATAGAGAGTAGAAAAACAAAACCAAATAAATCAACAAGTGATGCAGAATCCAATATAGTTACAAAATCAGATGTAACAAGTATCTTCCATCGTAAGAAGGGAAGAAGAAGAATCGATGAATAGAGGATTTCCTGATATATATATCATCATTCCAGAGGTAAGGATATAATAAAAAATGGGTTTCATTCCCAATATCATACAGTTGAAAGCTATCATGGGAACAAGGTACCTAAAATCTGACATGATACTCATCCTAAAAGGTATCAAAAGAGAAAGTGTGATGGAAATACATTATAGGGTGAAATCAAGAAAATGAAATCTCCCACTTTTGATGGGGGGGGGGGATGGATAAATTGCAAATATTTAGCTTCTAGAAATGAAGAAATATTTACAATTACATGACTATTATGATAATCAAGCAACTCTTATTTCTATATATAATCTTTAGGGGAAAGATTATTGGTGGTGGAATCATATGAAGTAGGTAGAAAATATTGATGAAAGGAAAATTTCATGGAAGAATCTTCAAAGGTATTTTAAGCATGAATACATGTCCCTACAATGCTATGATAACAAAATGCAGGAATTATTCAAACTTAGATTGGGAAATATGACTATGGAAGAATATGAGAAAATATTTATGGAGTTACTAAGTTATGTTGAACTCATCCAGGATGAAAATGTTAAGATTCAACGATTTCTCAGTGGTTTACCAGTGTTCTACAAGGACCGAATAAGTTATGATGAGCCTCACACTTTGAAGGAATGCATTACGAAAGCTAAATGTCTATATGAGCAAGGTAAAAACAGACAAGATGTGCACAAATTTTGGAAGGGTAAATTGATGGATAAGCATGACCAAAGGAAAAATTTGTTTAAGCTTGTTGATGTTAAGGATGACATATATAACTCTTTCAAACAACCAACTATAAAATAAGAATCTAGGGTGATTGAGTCTGTAGGATAAAAGAAACCATTCTAGGTTAAATATTGGAAATGTGGAGGTGACCACCACCTCAATAAATGTGATAAAAACAGAAATAAAGACACTAGTATGTATAATGCGTAGGAAGCTTCTACAATGGGAGATGTTGATAGAAGCATCCCTCATATTTACACATTTTTGGATAAGTGTTAGACATACCACCAATCTAGAAAGATTGAAATTCAAGGTAAAATAAATGATTTTCCCATTTAAATTTTGATTGATTACGGAACTTCTTATAGCTATGTAAATACTAATATGGTTGAAAGATACAATTTAGTGAGCATTAAATTGCCTAAGCATAGAATGGTACAATTGGCTACTGGAAAAGGAAAATTAATTCCATGGTTAAAAATTGTTGTTTGGAAATGAATGGGTGTCATACCAAAGCCGAATTGGATATCATTTCTCTAGGTTCTTATGATGTGTTGATTGGAATGGATTGACTAGATAAGCACTTTGCAGTTTTGGAATGCCATAATAAAATTATTACTTGCTTGGATGAGGACAAGAATATAGTTCAGATAAGCAACAATCCAAGGCCAATTTACATAAGATGAATTTCAGCCATGCAAATGAAGAAATGTTTCAGGAAGGGGTGCTAGTTGTATTCTATACATCCAGAGGAAATGACAACTTAAAAAGAACCAAGCCTAAATGAACATCCAGTGTTGAAAAGAATTAGAGGATGTGTTTCAAGATGTACTTGGGATACCACCAAAGCAGAAAATTGACTTTACATTTGAGTTGGTTCCTAGAGTCGTGCCAACATCAAAGGCTCCTTACAAAATGAGCACCTTGTACCTGAGAGAATTGCAAATGCAATTGGAATATTTCTTAAAGAATGGTTATATAGGGCCCAATGTGTCACCATGCAGAGCACTAGATATATTTGTAAGATTGAAAGTTGGCACATTAAAATTGCGTGTGGATTACAGGAAACTAAATAAATCTACAATCAAGAATATGTATCTGTTATCGAAGATTAATGACCTCTTTGAATAATTGAGAGGGGGAAAAGCATTTTCCAAGATTTATTTGATATCTAGGTATCACCAAGTGCGTATTAAAGATTAGGAAACCATCAAAACAACTTTTAGAACTAGGTATGGGTATTAAAAATATACAGTCTTTCCTTTCAAACTGACAAATGCTCCACCCACATTCATAGGACTAATGAATGGTGTGTTTAAAGAATTCCTAGAAAAGTTCATTATAGTGTTCCTAGATGATATTTTGGTATATTCCAAATCTAAAGAAGAGCATGAAGAACATCTCTGGATTACTTTGCATATCGTAAGATAAAATTAGATTTATTCCAAGCTTAGAAAATGGTCATTATATCAGAAGAAACTATTGTATTTGGTTCATATTATCTTTAAGGAGGGAGTAGTAGTGAACCCAACAAAGATAAAATCCATACATGAATGGCCTACTCCGAAAAATGTCATAGAAGTAAGATCATTTATGGGGATGGAAGGTTATTACCAAAGGTTCATATAAGATTTATCTTGAATTGAAAATCTGATTACATCATTACAAGAGAGGGGTGTGAAATTCATCTAGAACGAGAAGTGTGAAGACAACTTCAGACTCTTGAAAAAGTTACTCACATGTGCTGCAATATCAAAAAAATTGGATCCAGGGAAAGAATAAGTGGTATGTACAAATTCATCTCTAGAAGGACTTGATGGAGTTCTAACACAAGATGGGCATCTAATTTGTTATGAATCAATGAAGCTGCAGGAGCATGAAAATAACTATGTAACTCATGATCTAGAGTTAGTTGATATAGTTCATGCCCTCTAAATGTGGAGGCATTATCTCATGGGAAAC
Organism: Pseudotsuga menziesii; assembly: GCA_001517045.1. Lineage (NCBI taxonomy): Eukaryota > Viridiplantae > Streptophyta > Pinopsida > Pinales > Pinaceae > Pseudotsuga > Pseudotsuga menziesii. The sequence goes on from LPNX010428328.1 coordinate 244,306, forward strand.
AAGTTTGAGTTAAAGCGATATCATCACATCTTGAAATATTTGTTTGAGTAGCCTCATTTGAATGCCATACAAGTCAGGTGGATTGAATTTATGAGTGAATTCAATTTTGAAATCAAGTACATAAAAGGAAAAGAGAACAAAGTGGAAGATTTGCTTAGAAAAAGAAGTCAGATAATGCAAATTTCATCTATCAGCAATTGGAAATTAGATTTAAAAATCAGGTAACAGTAGGGATCAAAAGACGATCATCATTATTTACAAGTTGTGGCAGTGTTGCGGGAAAGCAACATGTCTTTACAATTCTCCAATTATGCAATGGTTGAAGATGGAACTCTTCAATTTAATAGAATAATTTATATACTAGTTGAAAGTGAACAAAGCAAAATCATATTATAGGAAATGTGTAATGTACCTAATGCAGTTCACCCTAGTTATCAAAAGACTTTGAGAGTAGTTAAGAAAGAGTATTACTGGTTAGGAATGAAGAAAGAAGTGGTAAGGTTTATTATTCAATGCTTGGAATGTTAAAGTGTAAAATTAGAACACATGCATCCTACTAGTCTACTCCATCCATTGTGAGTACTAGAATGGAAGTGGGATGTGGTAACCATTGATTTCATTACAAAGTCACCAAGAACACTGAAACAACATGACTCTATTATGGTGGTAATTGAAAATTTGACAAAGTCAACGCATTTTATACTTGTGGATAGGCTAATAGTTGGACCATAAATGATTTAGGACATGGAACAATAGATAAACAAGATCAAAAAGAACTTGAATGTATCTCAAGACCGACACAATATCCATGCAGATAAAAATAGAATGCATAGAGAGTTCCAAGTTCGGGACAAAGTGTTCTTAAAGGTCGAAGGTGAAAAAATTTCATTGCGGCTAGGAAATTGCAAAAAGTTGGATGCCATATTTTGTGGACCATTGGAGGTCCTAAGAATAATTGGATCAGTATCCTATGAGATAGCTCTACCTCCTATAATTAAAGTACACATTTTTTTCATGTTTCATTATCAAAAAAATATATTTATAATTCTAATCACATACTTGATTTGTCTACTGTATAGATGGAACCCGAAAGGGAAATCCAAGTACATACAGTTTGCATATTAGATAGAAGAGTCAAGACACTCAAGAATAGGGTCATAGGATAGGTAAAAGTCTAATGGACCCACTACAAGCTTGAAGAAGTGACTTGGGAAATGGAAGATGTTATGTGAGAAGAATACCAGTATTTATTTTGAATACTTGTATATATGTAATGTAAATCAGTTTTGAAAAATTGTGTTCATATGTTTTTGGACAATGAAATGTTGAGGATAGTGTAGACTTTGAGGGGGAGAGGAATGTGACACCCCTAGTTTGAAACCCCTAGTATGATGATGCCAAAATTTAATTATTGTCGATGAATGCCTGCAAGGTTGAACATATTGTATTTTTGCAAATCTTAATATTAAAATCCACAACTAGTTGTGCTGAGGTGGTACATTAAAGAGATCGAGGAATCTTGTATCACTAAATAAAATAAGGTGGTTAAAAATGTCTTAGGAGGGAAACCATGTTATGACCCTATTAAACCTTTAAGTCCCTAAAACTATCTCATGTCTTTAATTGAGCCAAAATTCCATTTTAATTAACTTAAAATGGTTTAGGGTATAAGGGAAATTAAGTGTAATTAAGGAAATGTTTTATGTTTAATAAAAAAAAGGAGAAACATGGCTCATGGGGGAGACCACGTGGGGAATAGAGTTATCATGCTAACCAAAAATTCAAATTTCCCAGCGTGAATGGGTGTGCTGAGGAAAAATAGGGGTGTGACTTTTCCTATAGAGAAAACAAATTGGTATTGAATTCTAAGATTGAGAACTCAATGATGAGACTGGTAATATTGAAACTATGGCCATTTTTGCCTCTAGTCGTCCATATAATATGGAAAGTGGTGTAGGTAGCTAACTTGGTGGAGTTATGAGCACTGAGAACAATGATGTATCTCATTTTTGTGTTGTCTGAATGAAACCAAGGAGGTGAAATGCAATGTTTGACATAAATTTAGAGTTAAGCCAACTTCTTTTTTGCCAAAGTTTAAAATTCAAAAAATTCAGGTATGGGATCTCTTTTTCTAGTGAATGCATGAGTATCAACTCGGGGGTGACATTTTCCTTAGAAATAAACGAAAAAAATTCATATGGTTGGGTGGAGCGTTCCTCACATGCAATCAGTTTCCCATTTCAAGTAAATTTTTAGAATCGCATTTTGTTGGAAATTTAAATGTTATTTAAAATTCAATTGTTCCCCTGTTAAATTTTGGTTATGGAATATTATTGAATATTCTTGTCAAGTAACTGCTTAAATTTATATTGCTAATTGTGAAAAATTCTATGACTCGAATTGTATTTCTGGGTATTTAATTTCTGTAAGGGAATGAATTGTGAATTTTTGGAAATTGAAGCCTTGTGTTTATACATATACTCAGGGGGAGGGTGTTTTTGGCATGCCCAACTATCATGTTCACACATAAAACATTTTTTATATGCCATCCATTTTATAATATGTTAGGAAACATTTCTAGTATGAGTAATTGTAAATATTCCCATGAGTCAGTGTTTAAGTTCCACAAGTTCTCTGTTTTAAAATGACAGAGTAAATTTTATACATGGTTGAAAGTGCCTTTTTTTCTATTGAATCCATTGATTTGTGATATGTTAAAATTCTGAAATTAGAATTAATTGTAAAAAAGAGGGGGGGTTGAAATTGCATGTTTAATGAGAAATTGACAAGTTATTAATTGTTTGAAGAAAAATTGTAATATTATTTCTCAATCCTAAAAAAAGAGAATGAATATGCTAGAATGTTGTTACCATATCATAATAAAATTGAATTTACATAGCTTGTATATTGTCTCTATATGCAGTTGTAACTGTCTTTTTTTGTTATGTTTTATGTAGTGCTTACTGCATAGTTCCTAGGATAGTGTTCACTGTGCAGTTCCCATGATAGTGTTTACTGTTGAATTTTCATATGCTTAGCTAAGACATCAATATATCATTTCATTTTTCATAACAAAAGCATATAAATAGGATCACTGAAAGAAACAGTATCATAAGAACAACACAGATTTATCCTAGGAAAACCCTAAAGGGAAAAACCTGGCAAAAGCTTCCTCAATATAGATGCCCAAAAAGGTAAAAAGGTAAAACCAACAAGGAGATCAAAAACATGATCCTCCTCCTTCTCCAGCTACTTCTCTCCTCCACAAGTGCGCTACTCAAGTGAAAGTGTGTGTTACAAATGAGGAGCACTACACCTCTATTTATATTCATCTGTTCACTTAAGTTAACTCATCTGTCATGTAGGCTCGAGTTAATCATGTAGGATTGAGTTACACATGTAGGCTCAAGTAACCACACTGGGGTGCTAATGACCCACCTTTACAATTAGAGGGGACTGTCTCATGACTCTTATTAGTTCTTTCGATTAGGAGCATCGGGGTACAAAGTAATACAAGTGGTTCTCCAGGTAGGACCATCGGGGACCACAAAGAAATACATATAGAATATTCTTTGAAGTTACAATATTTCAACACTCCCCCTTAACGAGAAGGGTATTCTATAACAACATCAACAACAACAATAATAGGAGAGAGATAGAGGACATCATCAACATCATCAGGGTGATACATCTATAAATCATTGGAAGCTTTTCAACATCATGTAGTCTTAATCTTCAATCTTTAGTCTTTAGCATCATCAGTACTTTGACTGCTTCGATCAGCAACATCTTCAGCATCTTGACTCTTCAATCAGCAGCAACATCTTCAGCACTTTGACCTTTCGATCAGCAACATCTTCTTCAGCACTTTGGCCTTTCGATCAGCAACATCATCTTCAACACTTTGACCTTTCGATCAGCAACATCTTCTTCAGCACTTTGGCCTTTCGATCAGCAACAACATCATCATCATACTCTGCTATTTCGATCAGAAACATCATCATGAAAACATCTTCAAAACATCAACATCATCATCATCAAAATATCATCATCATCATACTCTGATCTTTCAATCAGAATCATCATTATCATCAGCCTCTGATCTTTCGATCAGAAACATCATCAACCGAACATCATCATACTCTAACATAAACTCATCATCATATTCTGATCTGTCATCATCATCATCATACTTTGATAATACGACATCATCATCATCAGGATCTCATCATCATCACATTCTGATCTTTCAATCAGAAACATCATCATCATCATCGCATTCTGATCTTTCGATCAGAAAACATCATCAGCAGCAGCAACATCATAATCATAAGCAACTTCTGATCTTTCGATCAGAAAACATCATCATCATCATATTCTAATCTTTCGATCAGAGAACATCATCATCATCAGCAACAGCATCATCATTATATTCTAATCTTTCAATCATAGAACATCATCATCATCAGCAACTTCTGATCTTTCGATCAGAGAAACATCATCATTATCATATTCTGATCTTTCAATCAGAGAACATCATCATCATCAGCAACAGCATCATCATCATATTCTGATATTTTAATCAAAGAACATCATCATCAACAACTTATGATCTTTCGATCAGAGAACATCATCATCATTAGCAACATCTAATCTTTCGATCAGTACGTCATCATCATCATCAGCTACAACCTGCAATCCACAACTCAAAGACAAAAAGTCTTTGGATCACTTTTGGACTTAAAGTCCAGGGATGATACAATCCCACCACATTCTCGACAACCGAAGTTACCAGATTGATTACGGGAGAATCAGTCCCTATCACTTTAGGACTAAGTCCAAGGACGATGCAATCCTACCACATTCTCGAGGACCAAAACCACTGGATTGATTATGGGAGAATCAGTCCCTATAACTTTAGGACTATGTCCAAGGATGATGCAATCCTACTACATTCTCGAGGACCGAAGCCACCTGATTGATTATGGGAGAATTAGTCCCTATCACTTTAGGACTATGTCCAAGGATGATGCAATCCTACCACATTCTCGAGGACCGAAGCCACCGGATTGATTACGGGAGAATTATTCCCTATCACTTTAGGACTATGTCCAAGGATGATGCAACCCTACCACATTCTCGAGGACCGAAGCCACTGGATTGATTACGAGAGAATCAGTCCCTATCACTTTAGGATGATGTCCAAGGATGATGCAATCCTACCACATTCTCGAGGACCGAGGTCACCGGATCTATTATGGACAGATGTCCCGGGATGATACAATCCCTCTTCAGTCTTGAAGACCGAGGTCTCCGGATCACTTTAGGGAAAGTGCCCAGGGATGATACAATCCCACCACGTTCCCGAGGACCGAGGTCACTGGATCTATTGTGGACAGATGTCCCGGGATGATACAATCCCTCTTCATTCTCGAGGACTGAGGTCTCTGGATCACTTTAGGGAAAATGTCCAGGGATGATACAATCCCACTGCAACATCACTACTCCCCCTTTCGAGGAAGGTCTTTTCAAACAACACCAAGCTTGTCTCAAAAGTGTTCGAACTCTACTCGAGGCAGAGGCTTCGTCAGTACATCATCATCCAAACCATCATCATCTACATCTTCAGTATGTGAATACTGAAAGCATCATCATCTATATCTTTAGTGTAGAAATACTGAAAGCATCATCATCTCTATATTCAGTATAGAAATACGAAATCACCATCATCTGCATCTACAGTATGTAAATACTGAAATATCATCTATATCTTCAATATGGGAATACTGAAATCATCATCATTTATATCTTCAGTATGGGAATACTGAAATCATCATCATCTATATCTTCAGTATGGGAATACTGAAACATCATTATCTCTATATTCAGTATAGAAATACTGAATCACCATCATCTACATCTACAGTATCATCATCTGCATCTTATCTTGTATGTAGAAATAACGGATTTCTATGTGTTATGTCAGAACACAGGGATCTTTGTCATCACAACTATGGTTATCACATAGAATCATTGTAGTATCCATCTTCAGGTCAAAGAGACCTGATATCAGCTTCTGAAGCCATATGGCTTCACAACTTAGTAAAGCAATCTGCTATGTATTTTGCTTCAACCGTGCTAAGAGAAACACTGTACTGTTTCCTGCTAAACCATGAACTCATAGAAGACCTCAAACAAAATCATCTACCTGATGTGATTTTCCTGTCTGAGATACTTCCAGCCCAATCTGCATCTGTGTAGCCATACAATCTATACTCATGGCTACCATCATAGTATAGACCAAATTCTATAGTCCCTTTCAGATATCTCATCACATGTCTTACAGCTACTAGGTGAACCCGTCTTGGTTGAACAAGATATTGACTTAAGGTGTTTACAGCAAAACAAATGTCTGGTCTGGTATTTTTCAAGTACATCAATGACCCAATGATCTGTCTGTAGTGAGTCACATCCACTAACTCTGATGAGTCATCAGCTAACAGCTTCAGGTTGGAGTCCATGGGTGTGGCCATGGCTTTGCATTCCAACATATTGAATCTCTTCAATATCTCTACCACATACTTTCCCTGGTTGAGAAAGATTCCTTCTGAACTTTTCCATACTTCCAGACCTATGAAATAATGCATTAACCCAAGGTCTTTCATCTCAAATTCTTCTGCTAGTTTCTTCTTGCTTTCCATGATCTATTTCTTATTCTGTGTCAAGAATAAGTCCTCCACATATAATAACAGGATGACAGGTTCATCTTCTACAACCTTGTAGTGAATGTTAGGATCGACTTTACTCTTGGCAAGGCCCATGCTCGTCAGGAAACTATCTATTCTTCCATACCAAGCTCTGGGAGCTTGCTTCAATCCATAGAGGGCCTTCTTCAACTTGCATATGTGAGTCCATCTGTCTTCAACTTCAAATCCTTGTGAATATTCGATGTAAAACTCTTCCTCAATCATTCCATTAAGGAAGGCTTGTCTTTACTTCATCATGGAAGAAACTACCATGATAATTCTAAAGGAAGTGTACCTTACTTCCTGGAGTAAGTGTCTCTTCAGAATTAATTCCCTCTTTCTGATAGAAACCTCTAGCCACAAGTCTTTCCTTACTTCTATCATCAACATATTTTATCTTGCAAATCCATTTGGAAGATACCACATTCTTGCTTTCTGGTTTGAGTACTATATCCAAACATCATTCTAGTATTCTTTCATCATAACATCTTCCATGAGTTTATCTTGTCAAGTCATCAACATATCCTAGTCTTCTGCATTCAACCTTGAAGGTTGGAACCCACTTTACTCTTGGTAAATTCTCGATCCATCACGAAGCTATCCATCATGTCGAACTCAGATATCTTCTGTAGTCACTCCCCCTGAAGTGGAGTATCATCTTCCCTCTTCATTCTGTACAAGTGGTTCTATGCTTGATATATATTGGTCAATAGAGTATGT
>LPNX010428328.1:251868-300286 GCA_001517045.1 Pseudotsuga menziesii
GAGGCAAATCATGAACCTTTCTTTGTACACTTGTTCTTGTGGATCCATATGGAGGATACTATGTACTTCCCTTTATGTCTCGAAATCATATCGTATACATCATTCCCCATGATCAACTGTTATTCTTTGATCATAGCTTCTTTCATAGAATTATTTTCTTCATCTTGAGTTATCTCTCGTACCCATGGTGGTCTTCATCCTTCGAGGTGGATCTATCACTCTCTGAAGCTCTTTCTTCCGTCATGGTGTCTCTAACCCTAGGAGCTTCGGATTTTATTGTAGTGAATCTTGAATTGTCATCACTTGTTCTTCAGAACAAGTCTCATTCTTCTTGTAGGAGGTTGTACAGGACCTTCCCTACAATTCAAATACACCAGCTACATGGTTAGAACTATTTCGTAAAACATATGCATAACGACAAATTCTTATGCATCATGCAACTGTTTAGCTAATACAACATTCATCCATATCTCATATAAACTTTCTAGATGCCTTCCATCTCTATCATGACATTATTGAGATTGTGCACTAATCCAATATGTCATCAAAGCGGCTTCATTCTAGATAAATAGCAATGGAGAGTACCATGAGCTACTTACCCATCACATGCATATTAGTAGTATACATTCATTAATGCAAACAATCTATCATGCATAACACATCAACTGAATATAATCAAATGTATAACAAAACAATATCATGAAGTGACAATTGAATACTTATCTTTTATTTGTTTTGTGGGTAAACTCCATCTTGATCATTCCGCTTCATCATCTTCTTCATTCATGACATCATCATTTCTTATTTAAATGATAAGATGGATAAGAGGTTCTTCAAGAATTGAGTTCTTCACATTCCTCATCGCTTGAGGGATCTTCTTTGAATGGTGAGAGCTTGATCTTCAATTGCTCCCATCTTCTTCTTCTCTTCTTATGAGTCGAGCTTCTTCTTCTTCCCGAAGTCAACTGAAAGTAATCACTTCCTTCTGGCATACATTCTTCGCATGAATGAATCCCATGATCCTGGGAGACCATTCAAGGTGGCTATCACCACTTCTGCATTCTCGACTTCTTCTTCTACTACTTCAAGATGTTCTGCATTCTGGATATTCACATTCTTCAACTATTTTCTTAAATCCATCTTCTGATTTATGTTCTTATCTTCAAATAGCTTGATCAAGGAATCAAACATATTCAGTTTCTTTAGGGACGACACTTGTGGTACAAGTTGATCCGTGATTGAATCAATAATGATCTTCTTGGCCTTGATCAAGTTCTTCTTGTGTAAGGCTTTGAGCCTCATCTCCGTATGGAACTGGGGCCTCTCTACTCATGTAGGTGTCCAATTCATTTTCTTCAGAGAGATCAAATACTTCCATGCTTGGAATTTGTCAACTTCACCAAGCTTATCAACAAGCTGATGTGATATATCACTTTGAAATGAGAACCACAAATTCAAATAGCAAAAGATTAGATCTTACCGATTTGAGGTGTTCGTCCTGCTTTTGGAGCTGGCTGATATAGGGGTTGTCAGAGAAACCCTAATTTTCAAAACTTGGAATCTTATAGATATGATTGGATATAAATATAGATCTCTTCAAATGGAGCTGTCCAATGTACTCCTTTTCTAAAAACAATGGAGGAAAGCTCTCGGAATAGGAAGCCCTAGTTTTTCAATTTCTTCTGCAGAAATTCCTGTCACTGCTTCTATTATATCTCTGAAATTACAATTCCTCTATGTTGAACATTTTTCATTGAGGTAACCTCACATGTCCCTAATCCAACACCATAGGTTTCATCAGAATTGGTTTCACCAATTGGTATTTATGATCATTTTCCCAAGGTGACTTGTTTCAGGACTGTTCAGAAGAGCGAAGTTGTACAGCCTGCCACGTGTCACTGTTTCATCTTCTGGTTCTGAAATTAGGACCATAGAAAGTAAAGTCTGTGCTCTTTCTGGAACATCTTCAGGAATTTAATTTGGACCTCTGTAGCCCATGCTATAGCAATTTTCCCCAGGTGTCTTGTTTAGGGATGAATTCTGGAGGAGGTTGGAACCCTAACTTTGACGGATCATATCTCCCATAATATAGCGAATCGGAGGCTGAATTTTGGATACAGTGTACATCAGGATTTTATCTTCAGCATTTGCAATTTTTTGCTCCTGAGCCTTCGTAATCTTGGTATATAGTGAATGTACCAAAACGTAGCAGTTTTAGTACTTAGGGTTTTTCTAGCTTGGGGTCAAACTAGGGTTTGACTTTCCTGGAGTTTCACCCAACCAAAAATCTTGATCCAGGTCTCTAAACTTCGATTTTGATGAGGAGAGCAATCCTATGTCAGGCTCACTCAAAAATTCCTCTTCAGTAAGAAGCCCTAATTTCCCGCACCGAAAACTGAAAATGCTCGGAATCGAATTCCGCTTCGACAGAAAGAGGCACCCTTCAATGGAGAGTTAGCCTAGCCTTCTTTTGCTGATTGATTGTGGAGAGAGAACCAAAAAGTAAGAAGCCCTAGCTTCTATAGCTTGTGAAAGCTGTCCTATTCAGGTTAGCTCTGACACCATGTTGAATTTTCATATGCTTAGCTAAGACATTAGTATATCATTTCATTTTTCATAACAAAAGCATATAAATAGGATCACTAAAAGAAACAGTATCACAAGAACAACACAGATTTATCCTAAGAAAACCCTAAAGGGAAAAACCTAGCAAAAGCTTCCTCAATATAGATGCCCCAAAAAGGTAAAAAGGTAAAACCAACAAGGAGATCAAAAACCTGATCCTCCTCCTTCTCCAGCTACTTCTCTCCTCCACAAGTGCGCTACTCAAGTGAAAGTGTGTGTTACAAATGAGGAGCACTACACCTCTATTTATATTCATCCGTTCACTTAACTTAACTCATCTGTCATGTAGGCTCGAGTTAATCATGTAGGCTCGAGTTACACATGTAGGCTCAAGTAACCACACTAGGGTGCTAATGACCCACCTTTACAATTAGAGGGGACTGTCTCATGACTCTTATTAGTTCTTCCAATTAGGAGCATCGGGGTACAAAGTAATACAAGTGGTTCTCCCGGTAGGACCATCGACGACCACAAAGAAATACATATAGAATATTCTTCGAAGTTACAATATTTCAACATTTACTACACAGTTCCTAAGATAGTGTTTACTGCATAGTTCACAACAAAGTGTTTGTTGCACAGTTCCCAAGAAAGGATTTATAAGGAAAGGCTAGAAGTGTTGCATTCCAAGCCTTTGGCAATATACCAATATGATCCATCCATGTTGAGCCATTTTGGACATCTAGTATGAGCTAGGGTGTAATAACCAATTTCAACCAAATAGCTCAAAATATAAGGAGAAAGCTGAAAATTTTCTCCCAATAAAGAATAGGATTTATACCAACCATCACATCCTTTCCATTTCCCACTTTCCAAGTAAGATCCTTTCCAATCCAAAGATAGATTTTCATAAAACCCCTGCATATTGGTGTGGAGTTTCTAGAAATCTTCTTAGGATTCCTTATCCAATCTATGAGGTTCATCTCTAAATACTTCCCATGCAAAACTGAAGACCATAGAGAATTGCCAAATAAACCATGCCAAAATCTCTTCAACATTAATGCAGTGCTGAACCAGGATAAGTTTTTAATGCCCTAGCCACCCCAACCTCTCGGCAGTGAAAGATTTTTCCAACTAGCCATAATAATATTACCCCTAATTGTTCCACCTGTCCAAAGAAAGTTGAAAATGTACTCTCTCATTTTGTTTATAATAGAGACAGGAACTTGTGAAAGTGAGAAGTAATAAACATGAATGTTGATAAGTACAACTTTGATAAGAGTTAGGCTTCAACCAATGGAGAGCAACCTACAAGTCCAATGTTTAATTCTTTTTTCAAAATTTTCAAGCAGCCAAAACCAATCCTAGACTCTGTAATCATTAGGTTTTAGAAATTAACCTAAATATTTAAAACCATTTTTCAACTCAAAAGTTTTAAAAGGAAGGAATAAGAGATTCCTTCCACACTTTCTTTGTTCAACTTGTAATAATAAAACTTGATTTCTTCATACTTATAGCCATACCTAAAGCTTTGCAAAATACGCTTATTATCTCCTTATAGAAGTTCCATTCATCCGTGGAGTCTATGCCAAAGACTAGAACATCATCAACAAAGAATAAAGGAGTGATAAACACATCTATTGAAATTTTGACTCCCTTAACTTTTCCTTTTTCGTTTGCATTTAAAATAAGCCTACTTAAGCCTTCAATGATAAGCAGAAAAAGTAGAGGGGAAAGGGGAAATCCCTGCCTGATTCCCCTTTCAGTCTTGAAAAAAAAAATAGAAGGGGCTTCGTTCACCAAAATAACAAATTGGGCAGAAGTAACACAGGCCATAATCCAGTTTACAACCAACAAGGGCATACCAATCTGAATTAAAGTTAATCTTAAAAAACCCCAGTCAACTCTGTCAAAAGCTTTTCCAAGTCCATCTTTAGTAACAAAGCCAACAATTTATTTTTCTTAATAGAATGAATAACTCCCGGAGTGATCCCGATGGCATCTAAGATTTTTCTATCATGTAAGAACACAAATTGCTCTAAACACAAGTGCTTTGATAGGTACGGTTTAATTCTATTGGAAATGATTTTAGAAATGAGCTTATAGACCAGATTGCCCAGAGCAATTGGTTTGAGATCATCAAAATTTTCTGGCCTGTTGTTTTTTGGAACCAGGGTGATGAAAGTGGAGTTGAGAACATTTGGAACATAGCCTTCAATTCTGGAAAATTCCACCATAGCAAGCAAAGCTTCCCCCATAATATCAAAAAAATGAAGAAAAAATTCAACAGTCCACCCATCAAGGCCAAGACTTTTTTCTTTTTTAAATGTTTCACAACTTCCTCAATTTCATTCACTAAATTATTATTATTATTAAAATAATTTTAATTTTAAAAATATAAATTAATATTATTTAATTGAGAATGTTAATTTCAATTAAAAATTTGAAATGAGCTGTAGATTTAGATGTGATGAAATTAGATTTAGAATCAATAAAATTGAGGTTGGATTTTTAATGGAAGACAATTAATTTAAAAATAAATAAATTAGGACACATCTCCCAGAACTATGGTGTTGGATAGAACATGTCATTTATGTGATATTAAAAATGAGAGAACCCATAAAGGAAACTTTAGTATTCTTAATGTTATCATGATTCTCAGGGATGTAGACAATCTTGTGGGGGATAGACGTAGACCATGATTATATTAAAATGTTCCAAAATTTCGTAAACAATCTTGTGGGGTATAAACAACCTTGCTTCTTAGGGATCTAAACTATAGAATTCCTAAGGTTATCATGATTCTTAGCGATTTAAACAATCTTGTGGGGGTATAAACGTAGACCATGATCATATTAAAAAGTTCGAAATTTTCGGATTGGATTGGTCCCAATACATTATGTCATATGGACCAAAGATGATAGTGTAAAGTAGTATGGATACACATTAAAAAAAGAGAAGAAGAGAGCCCACATTTGATGGGTTATTGGATGGTGTAAAGTGGTTCTTGCTTTATGGGCCAATCTATATGATTAAAAATATGTTTTATCACGTGAGGCATTAACCTTTGTGACTTCGATTATTTTCATTTTGTTATCATGGTGGGCCCCATATTCTACATGACCATTCATGATTCATGATTAATGTTATTCTTAATGACATGCCTCACACATTAGCTCTTCCATGTGGACAAGAGTCGAGTTGTTATCACACTTGTGATCACCACTCTATCCCAATCACAATCAATGTTGAATTGTTACATTTAATTTGAATATTTTTTTTAAATTATTAACCTCTAAATTTTATGGGCTAGAAAAGTATTATCTATCATTTTCTTTGTTCGGGTTTATACTATGAATGAATTCATATATATAATTCATAACTTGTATTTAATATTTTCAATGTTTTATGTCTTTTCCAAAGGTGGATTTTTATTTAAGATGTATTAAACTAGAATTAATTTATACGAAGAAAACTTTAAAATAATGAAAATCTTATATAGGATTATGATAACTTAAGCTATTTTTTGGGTTTGTGTGTATGATGTTGATGATAATGATTATGATGATGATTAATCTTTACTAAAACCAAATTTGGTATATTAGACCTTAAAAAGATAAGGAATCATTTTGTTTTAAAAAATATTTAAGATAAGCATTCATAAATCACCATAGTTAAATTATAAATCAATTTATTGACAAAACATTATATGGACGAGAAGAACAAGAATTTGAAACTTAAATTATTGAGGAATTAAAATTCTAGCACTAGGTGTGAAGAGATTAAGGTTCAAATAGGTCTGAGACTAAAAGATCTTTACACCACAAAGTTCAAATAGGAAAAATAACTTCCAAGTAATTTTATATTTCATTTTTTTTTTATAAATGAGTTAATAAAATTTACAAATAATTAAAAATTTTATATTTTCAATTTTAATACCTTCAATCCATAGATCAAATGTGGAATACAGTAGTTAATAAAGAATTGCAATCAAGTATAGTCTAACCCTTCATAAATATAAATTAGGATTAAATTGGGTATTACAATATCCAGAAGCATTTATGATTTTTTTTTCTTTTCCGTTATTTAGCAACTAACATTAACTTTAATTTTAATTTATGCAAGTGAATATAGTTGCCTTAGACAGATTCTATTGTAATCAGTTATAGGTAACTTTATTTTGGCTTTTGTATTAATAAGTAAATATTTTGTTTGGTCTGTCCTCCGAGTTGGCTCATTGATGGGTTTGCCCATTAAAATGATCTTCGGTGATTCAATGGTGGTTATCTCTTGGGTTAACAAACTGACAGCCCTTAAAATACCCACATTGAAACATTGGTGCGAAGAGATTTTTTCCATGATACAACTCGCCCCACCGGTGGCCTTCAATCATATTTTTCGGGAACACAATATGCTAGCTGATATCTATCAAAGAAGGCTCTTAATTTGGATGTGGGTACTGGATATTTCTCGGAATATTTGGATGGGATGATCATTGGGGATGGACATTTGTCACTTTTTTTATGGCTGTTACATCTCTTCTTACAGCATCCGGTTATTAGTATGTTTTTGTGCCTGTTTTGGGGGACCTTCAGCTAGTTATTCTACTTCCTTGGATCGTATGTTTGATGGACACCATAGATTGGAACGTGATATCTGACCTGAACTTTCAGGAATGATGAAAAAGTCTGCTTATGATCAGACTTTGATTATATCCTATTTTTAATGGTTGGCTGGCTGTTTTGATGTTTTGCTGTACATGCTGATCTGTAAATGTTGTGCTGTCATGTATATTAGTTGTTTATGCTGATCTGTTTGTATTAGCTGGATGGTTTGGGAAGGACTGACATGATTCTCATGTATTTGTTTAATATGTCTTTTGATTCATATGAATATCAAAGGCTGGTATTTTTTCCTCTGAAAAAAAGTAAATATTTTGTTGTTACTAAAGTTTAAACATAGAAATTGAATAACAATTATTTTTTAATATGCTTAAAAATACATTATCTAACATTTGATTGGTTAGTAGTGTAATGAGACAATGATGTGACGAATTTCAAGTTATTCGTGTCAGAATTTGATTAAAAATTTAGAAAAAAAAAACCACATCGCACAATTATAATATTATTTTCGTTGTGCAATTCGTTTAATGTTTTATTAAAAATCTGCCAGATTTGTCTGATAAGCTTGTACTTCCAAACTAACAGATTTCCAAGAATCCTGCGAATCCGTTGTGGACAATTGTAGCAAAATTAATGGAGCTAACAACCCTCACTTTAAACGGCTCCAATAACTTCAACGTTAGTAGTATTTGGATGAATATGCAATGAGATGGGAAGCATTTTAGTCTCGAAAGTTCACTCGATAATATTTCATTTAATTTATTTGTTATACCAGGTACAAAATTTATATTAAAATTCTAATCGTAGTTTTTATTTTACAATGTAAAATCTTTTACTTTTTATTTGTATTTAAAAATGAAAATATACTTGAAAATTTACATTAAACCATTAAAAACTATCACTAATCTTGGAGGCATGTTAGTTTCCAAAGTTCACTGGATAATATTTCATTTAGTTTATTTGTTATACCAAGTATAAAATTTATATTAAAATTATAATCGTAGCTTTTATTTTATAATGTACAATCTTTTAAGTATATTTTTTTTATTTCATTAAACCATTATAATCTGTGTTTACACACAGAAAGAAAAATGAAAATGAGCTAGCTATTAATTTATGTGAGCATAATTAAAACTATCACTAATCTTTGTTTACACATAGAAAGAAAAATGAAAAATAAGCTAGCTATTAATTTATGTGAGCATAATTAACCATGAATTAAAGTATTAGAACTTTATAAATTTCATTTATTTTTATGGCAAGCATTTATAAAAGGAACGTTACATAATGTAACAAGATCTCCCCCATACTGGGTTGTAGAGTGCCTCTCGGCGCAATAATTTTATCTAATATTGCACCACATGTTTGGACATAATCTCTTTTGTATATGTATTATTTATTTTTCCATAGGACCTCAGAACCATGAAGTTTTAGAGCACACACAAGAAAATTTTAGGAGTTGAATCGTATTATAAGCTAATTTTCCATGTTTTTTTCTGAAAAAAAAAAATCACAAATTTCCATTTTTACTAAAATGGTTCATTAGTGAGATAAAAGTATTTTAATTTAAAAATTACCAAAAGTTTCTAAAAACCATATACAACCCTTAAAACTTTATAGATTTTTTATAAATATATCGCTGATGTTTTAACAATTAATAAGATTCCCCAAAGTTTTACACTTTAAGATAATTATGAAACCTTCATATTTTTTTTTAATTTAATCATCTCAATTCCTCCTACGACTAAAATTGCGTAAAATTGATCCTTTGTATCTATTTTATTTTCTTAATGATCATGAGATTCATCCATGTGGAACCTTGTTATCCTCAACTCAATGATTTATTATCAACATCCTTCGGTCTTCAAGTTTCAGGTTCTCGAAAGATATTTTACATTAAATGCATGATAGGTTCTTGGGATGAGCTCATGTTAGAACATTGGGACCCTAGACGGATCTAAAATAAAAAGACTATGAAATCTTCCCTATGTATTTTTCATTTAAAAGGTTAGTAAAACATTTTAAAGAGATTAAAATAAAGGTTAAAGGTTTTATCTTGACCTCACAAAAATATAAATCACCTAACTTGATTTGGGAGATTGATTGAACATTACTTGGTAGCATTATAACAAAGGACGCGTGTCGTGTTTGTGGAGGTGTTTGAATTGATGTTAAGGGATGAAAAAAATGGAAACTTGGGAAGAATGGTGTAGCAGTAGAGTACCTGGAATAAAACAATATGTTCATAGATTAAAGGATGAAAAGGATTTTGATCCTATCCATGATGAACAAGTATTTTATTTGATCTAAACAATAGTCTACAAAATACCACGAAAGAGTAAGAATGTACAAATTCTCTTTATAGCCCAAGTTTTTAATAATTCTTAAGCATACACATGAGCCATTAATTGTTGGTTTTTTTATATGGGTTTCTAGGTAATATTTGTTGTCTATGAGTTAATTGCTTCTGTGATTGAGTATCCTGCGATTGAGTATCCTTCTCTTTAGATTTTTTTGTTGTTGTTTCTATCTATTGTCTATAGATTGGAACTGATTTCTTAAATATAGTTTAATGTAGTAAATTTCCATGGGTAATTTTATTACAATAATGATACTTAGATAAATATTGCCTCATGTCATCTAGTTGCATGATCTTGAGTGAATCTATCTACTTATACTTGTGTGTTGTGTGAATATTTGCTACAACCAGTGGCATCATGTCCTCTATTTAGGCATTGGGACTGCAACCAATGATATGTCTAGGTAGTACACATCACTAACCAAAGAAAAAAATACATTCCAAAGCCATATATCTTGTTCACTAGCTTCAACTTGATTTTCTCCTTATTTGAATCATTAGTTGAACCTACAACTCAACTCTCCCGTTAATTGGATCATTGGTATCTTCTTGTCTTTGTTTTGAACTCTATGTATTCCCAATGTTTCCTAACACTCAATCCAAAGCATATGTATCTCATATAACCATCGTTGTTATCTAATCATACATTAGGCACCAAAATACATAAAACTAATCTTCCTCAAGCCTGCATGTTGAACCACTCACTTACAACCATTTATGTAAAGGTGTGTGTGTGTATGTGTGTGTGTGGACCTAATGGTTAAGAGCACGTGTTTCCTCTTAGGAGATAGTAGGTTTAAATGCGAAAGGGAGTAGGGTATATACATCTTCATATACTTTAGTAATAGAATCAATGTAGAGAAAGGGGTTCCTTGTCCCATGAGTCTTATACACAAATTAGTGTTTTGTTAATATATATAATATTTGATTAAATTGCAACCTTAAATATATTCTTATTATTAATGTTATTTATCATCTTACTTGATATATGAGAATTTTTTTAACAAACAAATATACATATATTTTGGTATTATTTGAAGCATTTATATAATATGGATATTCTATTTCATAATTTGAATTAATATCACGAGAGAGTTTCATGAATTTCCATACAAATAAATTAGAAAAAGTTAGGAAATGTGAAACACCCAAGCCATTGGATTTTATTATATCTATCAACATGCAATGTTATTATTTTTGTATTCATTTTCACACTAAGTGGGTCTTACTGTCTTACTTTTTGTTAATGTTTTTTCATTTTAACTAAATTTCACAAAATCATGATTTTATGTTGCAAATAAAAAAAGTTTCAAATATTTAATTTCATTACCATGCAATTAGTTGAAATATTTAAGATCTTAATGTGGAGCCGATGGTGCACTTCATGGTAATAAAAAAGATTTCCAATGATTGCATTTAAATAACCTAACATGTCATTGCCTTTTCTTGTCCTTTGAGCTCACCACCTTCATCACAATTGATGCACCCTAGAGCACCACCAACACCTCCTCATAATATTGTCTTGTTCAATCTGAGCTCTTCAACATTGCATCATAATTAGTTGATCTCTTAAAAAAGGCGTCTCAATGTTAAAAATATCTCCCACCAATCCATCAATATGTGATAATCTTTTAGTTTTCCCAAAAGGGAACATAGTGAGAATCAATTCACTTCTGGGTCCATTTGTTACGCTCACAACTTCTAGGGAAGGGAAGAAATCAATGTGTAGCAAATGGCTTCTGTTATTTCTATAGATTTCATTTGTTGATTGTTACAACAATTGGCGAGATCCATTCAATGGGAACAACCTAGATGTATCATCGTATTCTAAGCATTTTTTGGCTCAATTCAATATTCAATCTACTAAGCAGGAAAATTTTAAGGATGGATATTGTTTTTGAAGTATAAAAATCTTGACGAATCTTACTAATTCTTAAATTTCCAACCATAAAATGTTGGGTGATACTTTTATAAAAAATTCAAATTTCTAAGGATTTTATATAGCTTCTAGATAGTTTTGGTGATTTTTAGAGTAAGATTTTTTTACCCCATGGAATTTGGCCAAATGAATTTTAAAAAAATGGAAACTAGAGAATTTTTTTGGAAAAAAGGTGAAAAATTAGTTCATGGACTAAATTTTTCCCCGAAATTTTACCATGCTATTGAGTTAAGTAGAAATGAATTGTTTTTTTTTAATGGCATGCTTCACACTATATATGCTTTTGCAATACCCATGAGGTGTCGCTCACATGGTTTATGTGGGGTTAATCCCCATTAGGTCATGGGCTCTAAACCTCATGAGGAGGGGTTGAGGGTTGGAGCCACTACACAAGGTCAACTATGGGGAATCCAAGGCGAACCTCATCTTTTCAAGCTTAGCTTCTGCAGAATTACCATGAACCTATAAACCAAACCCCAAATCATAAGAAAGAAAGAAATTTGAAACCACCCATAATATCATGAAAGCATATAACAACTACAACATTGGTAGAACTAAGTGCATTAAACACACTACCCATCGACCTGAAGTAGCTAAATCGCAATGCCAATTATATCCATTCAGCGTAACTTAAGCTAAATTACATAACATAGGTAGAATTAGGTTGTCTGCAATACAATTTCTTGTCGGCCTGCACAAAATCAAATTCCAAGCATACCAGAACATATTTCTAAAATCAATTACGTAATTTATTTGATCACAACAACAAAAAATATTTTTCCTTAACAAATGCATAAGCATATCGTGTTTTCTTGTTAATCTTGATTTGCAATAGAAACGATGATTGAAAAATGAAAATATAAATTAAACACTTCTTTTTTTCATGAGGAAAAGGACGTCCTTATAGTATATAACATTGTGTCTGAAAACATCAAGTACATACACAAAAATTATGTACAAAAATGAATCCATCTAGTCATCCAACAAATTGGTCAAGTCTATCACGACAATCAGCTTCAAAAAGGTGACAGAAAGCATCAGAAAAAATGAAACCAGGACTGTCACAGATAGTGTTCATCATCAAAATAAGTCGAGGATAGAGTCCGTCAAGTGCTAACGATACGAAACTAAGAAGAAAAGTAACGTCCAAAATAACAAGTCCAAGGCTAGGCCGTCAAGAGCAAAAATTGTCAAAGATCAGAGGACTAATAGCATTGTAAAGCTTTTTCAGCAACAATCCCACCCGATATGAATTCCTTCCAAAAAAGCAAACCCAACGCCATGCTAAGTCCTTTATTTGATAATATGTCAGCCTGAGAGTTATATTCCTGATATATGTGTCTAAAGGGCAAGTGAGGAAAAGAATCAAGTAACTTCCTGGTTCTCCCAATCCAATAAGTAATACAAAGAGACTGCAGATTGTGGAGCTTGAGGACCCAATCAATGATAACTTTTGAATCACCCATTACCATCTGAAGATCAATATCGTGAGATTTGGAAAAAAACAAAAGACCCCAAAGTGCTAATACTCTGCATGGGTATTAGACCCCTTACCAGCATTCATACAGATCCATAAATAGTGGTTGATCTCCATCTGGATGACCATTCCAGCCCCACAAATGTTGTTATGTTCTGCCCCATCGAGAAAACCAACCTTATCAACAACAAACTGCTCAGGGAAATGAGTGACACACTGTTTTGTAGTCGAGCCATAATCAGATACACGATCAAAACTATACAGAATCAAACGAGAGGTTCGACCCAAGTCCAATGGAAGCATATGAAAAATAAAGCGATTTCTAGAACACCAGAACTCCCAGGTACATAATAAATCCAACTCAAGGTGGAGAATAGAGTGTTCTTCTACTTTTAGAAGAAAAGAATAAATATTTTCAACATTCCAGGTCCAGGTATAGTCAATAAAATCACAAAGATGTGACCAAAGCCGACGAATGATAGAACAATAGAAGAATATATGTTCAACAGACTCTAAATCAGCCATACAGAAATAGCACTTGCTAGGACCCTGATAACCACGCCGCTGCAACATATCCCACATTAGAATTTTATGATTAGGTGCAAGCCAGGAAAAGCACTTCACCTTTGACAGTATATACATCTTCCACAAAGAAACATTCCACCAAGTTGGTTGGGAATTATTGTGATAAATGAAAAGAGAGGAATAAGCCAGACTAGCCATGACAGTGCCATCCCCAAGATTTCCATCCCACACCAGAGAATCAGAAATCTCCAACAGGAAAATACATGCCACCCTCAGCTGAATAGTGAAATCCTCCCATTCCATGGTTACCTCACCAGCCAGATCCATAGAATGTGCAAACAACCAAGCAGATGAAATATCCTAACTTCCTCAGCTGAATAGTGAAATCCTCCCATTCCATGGTTACCTCACCAGCCAGACCCATAGAATGTGCAAACAACCAAGCAGATGAAATATCCTAACTCCCATTAAAGGCATGATTAAAAACAGTGATGCCTTTTGCACGTAAAACTACCAAAAGAGAGCAGGAAAAATTCACATTATCAATCCCAACAATAGAGTCAATACCCAGAGTAATATTATTACCTCTTCCCACCTTCCAGTAGAGATCCCATAAGATGCAAGGAAGGGTCAAGCAGAAGCTACACCAGATCGTTGAAGCTTGAATTGTAGAGAATTTTGAATTACACAGCCAGGTAGAAGTAGGTAAATTATTCAAATACTTAGAATTGATAATCTTACACCATAAATTTGATGACATCAATCCTCTCCACAAACTCTTGGCACAGAGAGCAATATTGAAGAAACCCAAATGGTTGAAACCCCATCCACCCCAGGACTTGGGCATAGATAAAGACTCCCAATCATCCAGATGGAACTTAGAATGATCATGTGTTCCCCTCCACAGGAAGCGTAAGAAAATGCTACAAAGAGATGTCAATACACTAGCAGGGACCCAAAAAATACCAAACCAATAATTAGGCAAAGATTGAAATACAAAGATAATAAGTGTCTTACGACCTCCTAGTGAGACCCACTTAGAAGACCACCTGCTCATGCGATAATAAACTTTCTTAATGAGCCAATCCCAATCAGATCACTGATATGAGTTAGGTCCGAGGAAAAAACCAAAGTATGTAAGACCAACATCCAGATGCTCACTTCGAATGGAGAAAAGGTTTATAATGCCATGCAAAGAGTTGTCATCCATCCTGCAATTTTTGAAACACAACTTTGTGATGCTAAAAGTCATTCTAGAAGCAAGACAAAAGAGATCAGTCAGATCTTTAATGATAAATCATTCATCAACAGAACTAGACGAAAAAATAATGGCATTGTCGACAAAAAGAGTATGGATAATATAAATGGTCCCAGAAACTTTCACACCATTGATCCTCTTATCCTTCTTAGTCTGGTTAAGGAGCAGACTTAATCCTTCAATGATCAACATGAATAAATATGGTGATAAGGGACAGCCTTGTCGAATGCCACACGTCCCTTTAAAGAAGGGAGAAGGTGAGCCATTCACAAGAACTGCAAAGGAAGCAGTATTAACATAGGAAATAATCCACTATGTGATTGACATAGGTATACAAATCTTAATAAGAATCAAGTGTAGAAAATAATGATCGACTTTAGCATAGGATTTCTCCAAATCTAGTTTTAATACCAGCGTCGAGAGCTTCTTCAGTTTTATCGAGTGGAGAGATTCTTGGACAATCCCAACCGCATCCAGAATCTGACGGTCCGAAAGGAGTCCGAACTATTCTACAGAAAATTAAAACAAAGCATAATATATGCTACAAATCTTACCTTGTACTTTTCTATACTACCGTCTACTAAGTGTTTAGTTTTGAAGATCCGTTTCAAGGATACCGCTCGCTTGGTAGGTGGAAAGACTATGTTGCTGGCTTTGTATACCTTCACTCATTCTCCTTACTCCCTCTCTGGCTTACATGGGGCGAGGTGTGCCACCTTCTTACGACCTGCAATGATCTTAGTGATTAGTTTATACAAAATATTGCATAAGGAAATCAGTGTGTATTCAACAAAGGACGAAGGTTGATCAACCTTAGGGACCAAAGTCAGATAAGTAGTGTTTAGACAACCCAGAATGATCCCAGATGTTCTCAATTCTTCAATAGCAGCCTCAAGCTCAGGGCCAAGCAGATCAAAGAAATGAATGTATAACTCCATAGTCCAACCATCAGGTCTTGGACTTTTATCACGAGCAAAATCCTTTAAGGTAAGTTCCACCTCATTTAAGTCGACTGGACACCCAAGCTTATAACAATCTGACGAGAAGAATATAGTTAGAAACAGACTAAGAACCTTCATTTGTTTAGAGATATTTTGAGTCTTCAGATCATTGTAAAGATTAGATAAATAAGAGACGACATTATCCTTTATGGAGTCATGATCTGTAACCAAATTTCCAAAACCATCCACTGTTTCCCAAATAGAGTTAGAAATTCTTTTGCGATTTGCATAATTATGAAAATATTTGGAGTTTTCATCACCCACCTGAATCCATGTCGCTCTGCTTTTTTAACGGAGGATCTATTCTTTGTGGTCAAGAATAGTATGCTTCTATCGAAAGAGCTCTTTTATGTAAATAGAACGGTCATTACAGAAATAATCCTCACCAATATTTTCCTCAATATACCCAATTTCGTTTTCAATAAAACAGAGAGACTTGTCGTCCTTTTTTTTCTCCTCTCTTTCCCATACTCTGACCAAATATCGAAGTTTAGATAGCTTGAAGAGAAGAGCCTAAATCAGAGAGTAGTGTGATGGAATCTTCGAATTCAGAGACTCCCAATTTGAAATGACCAAAGCATTAAAAACATCAACAGTAAGCCAAGTAGGACTGAACTTGAACGGATATATAATCTTACTCTTAGTAAAATCAATCTGAAGAATAGTAGCCTTGTGATTTGAGAAACCAGAAGAGAGATTTCAGCTTCTATATTGACCCAAAGAGCCACATAAAGAGTTATACATGAAATACATGTCAAGACATTTTGCAATACCTACAACACCACACTGACCATTAGACCAAGTCGGGGTCAAAATCCATGGCATAATTTCCACCAAACATGCTTCCTCAAAAATGGAATGAAAATAATCCGATAAAGGATCAACAGCCTGACCATAGCCCCATACTTCCTCGGCAGACCATGTAAAATTTAGGTCACTAGCTAAAATAAGCTTAGGAAGGGTAAGGATTCCAGAGGCTTTGACACAATCCCAGAAAGTGACCCTTTGGGAGTAGGGACCATAGACATTCAACATATGAACCTGAGCATCAAATACTTTAAGTCTCCCTTTGAGAAGAAGATCAGAACAGGTATGAAAAGCCCAAAAATCAGCCTATATAGGGTTCCAACCCACCAAAATGCCCCATGAGTTTCCACAGGCATCCAATGCACTAACAAACCACCCAGGACCCAACTTAAGAAACAAATCACAAGAAACATCCCCAAAAGACATTATTTCTTGAAGAAAAACAACCACGGGACAAGTAGAATCAAGAATGCATTTTAAAGCGGTGTGTTTTGGCCCCTCACCCAACCCTCAGATGTTAAAGGGGAGCAAATTCATTGGGTAACCTCAGAGGAGGTCGCACTTGCTCTAAGGTCCTGGGATGGAGAAGACACATAACAGCCATTCCACCCACGAGAGGAGAGAGAAGCAATCTTAGGGTTGACAAAAAATTGTTCTCTAATGGATTCCTTTAAAACCCTCGTACCTTTGGACTATTTGTTATGTTTCCGAACAGTGAAAAACCCTCGGTTGACAGTAGGACGTGGGAGAACTTCTGCACAGGGAGAATCTACCAAAACATAGATAGGATTAGGATCAAAAGGGAGACAAAAATTAGGAGTTCTCAACAAAAAATCCTATGGAGAAGATGCACCATCAATAAAACCAGCGAATGGTTCAGGACACCCCACCAGCTCATCCATTAAGGAGGAGGGGGATAGTGAAATGTTGAGACCACCATGAGATGGTAGTGACGAAAACTCCACAGGGCACATGATATCCCCAACCGCAACCCGAGAAGGCCCAGATCAAGTAAAATCCACATCCCCCACAGACCCGTCCAAACACCCACCCACCACCGGAGAAATGAGGGCATGGGGTTCTTTATCCACAAACAAGCATGTCGGGGTTCGATCAACATCATCCCCAGCGAAAGAGTACCAATAATATCAATAGGATCGATGAATTTAAGAAGAAGAGGGACATTCCGAGTAAACTTACCAACAAAATCCAGAGCAGAATCCTTGTCGACAGGTATCAGGAAGTTGATATCCTTTAAACCTGGTTCCTGAGCATCAAACACTGGTCACGCAATACCAAGTTGCTTGTCAAACAATGGACAAGAGAATTTAGAGTGCCCCGCCTGTCTACAACAATGGAAACGGAATGCAACCTTCCAGTAGTCAATTTTCTGAACAAAGGATCCTTCATCCCTTATAATATCCATGTCAGCTGGAAAACCCTCTGAGAGGTCCAGGTCCACCAAAATCCGGGGTGTAGAACGTTCAAACCCCATTAATCGGTCCTCCTCCATAAGGATAAAAGTACCAATGGTATTGGCAACCACAATGAACCCCTAGATATTCCAGCATTGAATGGAGAAATTGGGTAAAATAACCCAAAGGTGGTGATGAAGCAGCCTCTCAATACTAGGGTCGAAACCCACATGCCAATGGCCCAAAACCAGTGACCCCAAACCAAGTATCCAATATTGTGATTCAATGGTAGTCATATCGTCAACTGATAAAAATTGGAATAATACCCAACCATTGATTAGCATAACCACCTTAAGGACTACCTTTCAAAGAGTTATCCACACCTCCCTGACTCGGGCCAAGATATTCGAGCGCGAAAGCTTGACATACTCAAACCTTCCAATAAGTGCACATTGTGACAATACTGACACCATGTCAATAGTTACGTCACACCCCAGCACACACATAGGTCTCCCAAGTTTCACCTTCTTGAAGACAAGATTTGCAGGAGCATGTGAGCCCCTATTGCCCAAACGTCGACCATTCAAAACCCGTGTGCCAGCCGTTGATACCGTAGAATGTGTATGAGCTGACAGCTCAGGAAAAAGACCATCATTGTGCTCCGCAAGAGAACCTTCTCCCGCCCTAGAGGGATGCATGGTGGAGGCCAAAGTCAACTTCGAACAATGCACCCTCATGCTAGGGTTAGCAAAAAAACCAAAAGCCTTCGCCGAAGGATGCGCCATCCCCGAGGGCCACAAAGAGAAGAAAACCAGAAATAAAAAACGACAGGAAATGTGAAAAAAAAATAGCAACTGACAGTTCAGAACCCTAGACTGACACCAAAACAAAGGTGTAAGAAAAAAGATATATATTCCCACCTTTTCAATAGGTTAGTACTAGGTCTGCTAGTTAAGCAGACTTAAATCCTATGGTCATAGAAAACCAAAAAACACTGATACACAGACCATGAAACAACTGGTCCAAACTTGAGATAAGCCGGCAGGAAAATAATACCGCCCACGCCATCAGAGAACCGGGATAAAAAGTCTAAAAATTGCCAGCCCAAATAAAATATCATCCCAAAAAAATAGGAGGTGGTAAAGGAGACCTTCTGACAATAAAGGATAAAAAAAAACAACCCCGTGACCAAAATGACCGACCCGCCGAGAGAAAAACAAAACCACAGATAAAAAAACAATATGACAATAATTCCAATAAAATCGCTGACAGATAGAAGGAAACTACAGTAAGACTGACAAGAGACCAGTCAACAACAAGTCTAAGCTAAGATAAGACTACCACCAGGGCATAGTATTACGACAAGTAATACTTAGCATGTTGCAGAGCATTAATGCAGCAACAGCAGGCTTGATGATCATTTGATCTTAAGTTGCTCGAGATCCAACGGTCATCAAACTTGTTGCAGTTGTATTAAATGCCCTGCAACATACTAAATATTGTTGGCCTAGTATTACCATGGAACCTATCAAGGTGCACTATTCACGTCTTTCCATTTATTGCTTCCCATTCAATGATAAAAAAAATAATTTCTTCGTATCATCGAAGAATACTATAAATTAATTTTTTGTATTCAAGAAAACCATTCATGAATATTTGAGCAAATGCATATGGAAGTGTAGCCTTTTCTTTAAGCACATGACATTTTTGAGATTTTAATACGCACTCCTTTTAAGTTTATAGCCCTCTTTTTTAAATGCATTTAGTCAATCAGACGTTGACAAGTGAGTGGACGAGGGTGTTGTGTTGAACTTATTTAATGATGGTTAGGCATGTCAATGCTAAATCACCCACTCTGATATCATCAACCAGTTGCAGCGCACATATCTTTGTAATGTCCCCTTTTAGGAATTTTATTAAATGACCATTTTTTCCAATTTTTTTCACAATTTTGGCTCTTTACTAGTTTTGATGTCTAGGCCTCCAAATTGGCCCAAAGGCTCCCAAATTTTCTATGATGGTACATGAATGATATTATAAATTAAATATGATTTTTATATATGTTTAAGTACCCCCCAATTACTTCTACAAACTTGTTTAATGTTCTGTTCAAAGTATGATTCTTTACTAGCAAATTGGGGCTCCAATTCCCCCTAGGTAATTGCCGAATATGGCTTCACAAATGATCCCAAAGTCACTTTAATTTATGAACAGAGGATGGATATGTGTAAGGGAACTTTTCAAATTCTCATATGCATCATGTTTCAGTTTATACAGTCTATTATGACTCTTTCCAAAACAACTCCCAAGTCACAATTTCGACCCTTGGGGAAAATGCACCAAATCTTCTCCCAATGCATTAAAAATGAGTAAAATAGATTCCAATGCTTAAGTACTGAACATGAGACTTGAAATACACTCTATAGTGGGGAAATGACTCTATTTCTTCATTGTTCAACATTTTTACATGAATTCTTTTGGGTATTTCAACCTGAGAATATTTTGAACGTGAAATACAGAGAATATACATAAGAACATAATATAATGGGAACTATCATCTTCCCCAAAGATATCAATAGCTCACACAAAGCACAATCCCTCCATTGGCATGAATATGGTGTGAAAACTGGAAATAGTTGAGAGAGAGTGTTGCAATAGAAGAATCCACATGATTTCCTATAGCTTACACTTGCAAATAAGATTCCATTAAATCTCCATGAAATACCTGAGTGGCCTCTCCAAACACCAACTAGGATGTGAATCTTTCACCCTCGAAATTGGCTTAAGCAAGAAAACTAGTCATCCACTAGCTCTCACAATTCACAAATGACAATTTCACAAAATGAGCAAAAGCTTCTTCTCATGGATGATCCCTATATTTTATAAAAATTATTAGTATTCTAAGGTTCCAAATCCATCCATAAACCAAATCCAATTCGAATTGGTGTGGCTGCTCATGATATGCCATGTGGCCTCTCTCTTCACCTTTCCTCTCCTCCCAAATTTGAGTAGGAGCTCTTTGCCTTCTCCAACTCTCAAATTCGACCTCTAAGATGCTCTATTCAGTCCTGACATGTTAGTATGTCAATATGTCATCCTTCAGATCTGACTTGTGTCATAACTGTCATAGAATCTCCATCATTGGTGTCATAGATGTCATAAATGTAAGGGGAATCTAGCCAAGTGTCCATGAAACTCCCATTTGGCTCTTCCTCTGCCATGTAAGTTAAAATTCATCCCAAATTTGACCTATGAATTATATGGACAAGTATATTAACCTCATAATCCATCCCAAAACATTAGGCTTCCCATAGATTCAAAATTACAAGAGGAGGATGCCATTTAACATAGGAATTCTAGCTTGAGTGGGCCCCATAGTCTCCATGTGTCTCCATTCTCCATAGCCATTTCAATTTTCTCTTGTATTTATTTAATAAGCTACATTATTAAATATTTATCATCTTCTAATGTCTAAACATCATTTATTATCCCCTTTATTCCAAATCTCAAAGCTTCCACCCCCAACCTAGGAAACTAGTGATTTTCCTCCTTGGCAACTATTTGACTTTTAGCATCCCTTTGACAACTTTCATGAATATGGAAAATTTTATTTGGCCATTGTGACCCAATGAAAAATTTGGGACATTACAATATTGGTGTTACACGGTTCATTCATCTTATCAGTGACTAGGCTGGACCAGAAGGAATTGACACAGGTGACTGAAGGGGAGGAGAGCCTAGCAGCGATGATCTGAGGACAACTGATCCGATCACATATGCATGTGATTGGGTGCGTAATGGTGGAGCTAATGGGTGACACCAAAGGCCACGTGTGTGAGAATGGCTTGTGCAAGTTTGAGTGTTGTGTGAGAGTGGCTAATGTGATACTCCCTTCTCTCTCCGTCATTAAGATGCAACAAAAAATCCACCCAACATACATGAATTTTTTCTTATTTTAAAAATTCTTTAATTATTTTTTTCATATTTTTTATTCATTAATATATAAATTCCAAAATATTTAAAAATATATATATAATTTTATTTTCACATCCTTATTCATTAATGTATATAAATTCCAAAATATTTAAACAATAAAATATTAGTTGTACAATTGTTGTTTGTGTTCGAAGCTTCAATCTTTTTCCTTACAACAAAATCAAGCCAACTAAAACTTCCCAACCATACCCATTAGCTTATCAAAGTTTGAGTCTATGTATGTAATTACAAGAGCTATAACATTATTTTTTTCTCATGCTTAAAATAAGCTAAATATTGGTAAATTTCAATTGCACTAAATATTTAGTAAGTAATTCATTTTTTAATTCATGCCAAGGCACAACTATACTTTTCGATAGGAAGTCAAAGCAGATTGATTTTATATTAATGTTAATTTTTCTCTAAATATACAAAAAGCACAAATCACAAGTCTAAAGTGAAAAAATGTGCAAAAAAGCTCGTTTATTGAATATATATATATAGAAAACACCCGAATTATTTTTTAACCTCTTTCAGTGACACTTTAATTAACATAATCCTCATTGATTTAGTTGAAGCTATCTTCCATGCTCCCATTCTTTGTGGGCATGCTTGCACTGCATTGAACCTAGTTGCAACTTAGGTGATTTTGACAAGTTTTATGTAGTAATTCTATTCTCATAGTTCCTTTTATTGAAACCTCGAAAATTGCTTTTGAAATGACTTGATCATTTGGATGTTAGTGGCTCAACCTTACTAAATTGGCATGGGTTCAATGCAACAATTGAATGTTTAAGGGATTTGTCTTGGCATGATAGACAAAATTACTACATAAATATTTTTAACAACCAAAAAAATTGAGATCTTTGCACACTTATGTGAGGATGACTAGTCAATCCCAACACATTCTCTAAGGAAGGGCGGTGAACCCAAGATGAGATTCATTGAATAGTTAATGATGTTTCCAGAAGTATTTATTTGTTAGGTTTTATTGACATGGCCAACTATACATCTTCTAGTAGAATCTCTATATAAAGATACCTCATCTTTCATAATAAAATTGATTATCATTGAGTTCCACATGTTGTGCGTGTGTTTATAATATGCTATTTGGCACTTGTTTTCTATTATATCTAATGATCCAAATCAAAAGGTATCAGAGCATCGATCTAAGATGCTTCCATGTTAAGTAATTTTTCAGTGATTCAGATTTGTATATGCCTGGGTAGTAGGTGGTTCCAACCTCCCAAGATGGATGCTCCTTAGTCTTAGGGGCCTTTTCATAATATATTTTTTTGTATTGTTAGGCAAGAAAGTGGTTCCATCCCCCAAAATTTTCACCATATCTTCAGCCTCTCCCTCCTAGTTAGGGCATGCATTCTTCTTCTATACTAGCGTCTAGCTTCTCCTTGGCACTAGGGTTTTGGTGGTCTTGGTGTGGTGAAAGGTTTTTTCATCAATTTTTTTTTGTATTGATGGGTAGGAATGTGTCTCTTCCCCCCAATAATTTATCCTCTCTTTAGACATGCCATCGAGAGTTGACTCTTATGCAGTGTTTTCGATTGGATTCCCTTAGTGTTATCGAAAACATTTCTATGTTTTTTTCTGGTAGATGGTTAAGATGCCTCCAGACGAGAGGCCACTCCTGAAGATTCCAACTCAAGGACCATCTAATTTAGTGTAGGATTTGGATTTGGTTCTCAATGAAAAGATACACCTCTTGTAGTGGTGACCTACTAGTCTATTGCAACTACACATTCATTTCTAGTTACCCAAGTTTTATGGGAAAATGAATTGTGATTGGTTTGATTCATGGATTCAATCCTCTCCACCTATTTTAGAATAGATATAGATATTAATGATGAAAATCGCCTCCAAATCGCTAGTTTGCACTTAAGGGGACAACTAAACATTGGTGGGATAATCAGTGGAAGCAATGAGAGTTGGTGGCAGATTTGCAATATTCTACTTCTTTTGGAGCCCATCCTCTCCATACTTGGATTGATTTCTATAAAGCCTTGTGGAAATGCTTCTATCCTCATGTTTATAGATAGAAATTGTTACAAAAACAATAAGGTAAATTTGTACAACAATATATTTTCCTCTTTTTTAATCTTCAAACTCAACTCCATATCGAGGATCTTGACGAGGTACTTATTTTAAAGTATATTTCGGGTTTATTACTTCTTTTGCATCATGAAGTTGATCTATTTGATATGATTACCTTGGAAACTACCTTTTTGCAAGCTCTTGCTATGGAACACAAGGTTGTTCCCCAACTTAGCTCCCTCAAAACTATTTTAACGCTTCCCCTCTAATCTCTCCTTCCTCTCTTAAATAATTTCCATGGTGTCCCTTACGTAAGTCCTAGTTTCATTCATCTACTGACTATTGTGTCCTTCATGGTTAGATAGTGGCCAAGACATTGTTTTTTAATAGCCATGCACCTCCTCCTAGCTTAGTGCCCCCTTGATCTAATCCATTTGGATAGTCCAACTATTCCTTATCCCCCCTTTCTATTGACGACCACTAGAGCTTCACTGCTCTCTCTGGAACCCCTTTTTATTAATAATTACCAATTTAAACACTCATTCCCACTCCCATTCTTGATAATGGAATTCAATTGAATTTTGTTTCCCAAGACTTAGTCCAATGCCTAGCCCTCCCTACTTCTCCTCATCCCACACCCTATCATCTCGGCCAGGTTCAAAAAAATGGGCCTCGTTTACTGGTTACACAACATTGCGTCGTTACCTTTCCATTTGTCCTTTCTATGACACCATGCTATGTGATGTCTTCCCTCTCGATTGTGTCAATCTTGCCTTGGTCTACATTCCATACCAACATTACCATCAAGATATATATCATGAACACACACATCAATATCACCACCAGCAATATGAGTGCATCTATGTCCTTACCTCCTCTTCTTTGAAATATATTCCTTTACTATATGTAAACAACGTTAACCACCAAGTTAACTTAAACAATATGGTCTTCCTATGTCTAGTGCAACCCACCAAATCTAATATTCCTCCTATTTCCCTTGCCCTTGATATGGCTACATTGATTATCGAATATGTAGATTTATTTTATACTCCTTCTAGTCTACCTTTCATTCGACCCATTTAACATTTTATTAAACTTATCCTCGGTGCATCCTTACTCAATGATCTTTCTTACTATTTGTCCCATCATGAGGTTGTCGAGATTATGTGCCATTTGTAACAACTACTCAATTTTGGTCATATTTATCCCAACTCTTCTCCTTATGCATCCCATGCTTTCACCATTCCCAAGAAAGTGACAAATGAATCGAACCTTATCCCTGATTATCGAGATCTCAATGAATTTATAGACATTGAGAATTGCTACCCTTTTTCATGCATTGATGACATATTGGATCATTTGAAAGGGGCTTTTTTCTTCACCAAGATGGATCTCATTATTGGCTACCATCAAGTCAAGATGAATGCTACTGATACTTGGAAAAATACTTCCAAATTTTTTTGGGGGGAAGTGTTATATTCTTTGCATGAAGATCAATGATCTCAGTCAATGGTCAATTAGTTGAACATAGTCGATGGTAGTTAAAGTCGACATACGATTGAATTCTGGTCAAGTAGTCGACAAGAATCATGTTTGGTCGAATCGATATAGTCAATGATATAATTGAGTGCATAAGCATTCGCTGGGAATAAAAGCGCACAAGATATTGACCAACAATATTAATGGGTGGTCGACTAAAGGTGACTTAGTCAAGTCGATTGTAGTAGAATATCTAAAATTCATTAGTAAGTTATGGACCACCATTAATGAAATAATTAGTTGTAACTAATTCGGTTATCGTGAATTCAAGTATTGCATCTATAAATAGGGTGTTATGGAAAGATGAAATGAAAAAAATGGAAGTATATGAAGAGTAGGAAATGCAACTACTGAAACTCATGTATGTATGGCTGATGAGTGTGTAAGAGAAATTGTTGCTAATAGATGAGCAATTAAGCTCACTAGTTTGTTATTTTTCGTGGTAAAGGGTTTCTAGTGTAATTTATGTATATTGTGTGGATATATTATGTGCAATTGTTTATTTCTATTTAAGCATAAGATTAATTATGCATAATCACTATAATAGGCATTAGAACTTAACAATTGGTATCAAAGCCATATTTGGTTTCGAGGGGACGCCTTTGTTGCTAAGGGTTTAGCTTGATCTTGGATTTGGAGTATACCTAGTTTTAGTGGGAGTTCTAGAACAATGATTCATATTTGAAAATGGCATGCAATTTGAAAAGTTTAATGGACAAAATTTTGATCTTTGGAAGCTTAAAATGGAGGATCTTCTCGTAGATTGAAAGAAATGGGTTGTTGTTGACCCCGTAACAACTTTGACAAGTATGAAAAAGGAATATTGGTAGAAAATCAATATGAAATCATGGATTACAATCTGAAATTGCTTAGAAGATTATATATTGTTGAATGTCTCAGAAGAAGACATTTCAAAGAAATAGTGGGAAAAGTAGGGGAACTTATACAACTAGTTAAAATCCTTGGTTTGGAAAGTTGTTTCTTTGGAAGAGACTATATCTTCTGAGGATGAATGAGGTTGACTTGGTTAGAGAACACCTAAATGTGTTCAACACTATGATTAGTCAAATTTTTGTTTGTGACAATTAAAATCACTGAGGATAAATGTATTAGACTATTGTGTTCTTTTCCAGACTCATGGCATAACTTGGTCGTGGCTATTGGAAGCAAAAATACCACATTGAAGATTGATGACATGGTTTCATATATTTTTTTCGAGGAGATGAGATGAAAGAACATGGAAGGGTCAGCCATGATGCCTTGATGGTGAAATGTTGACTGGTCAATAGAGGAAAAGGTAAATCCTCTGGTAGAAGATAAAAGTCAAGGGGTATATATAAGACTAGGTCTAGATATCCAAGTCAGTCGACAAGAAAATGTTGGAAATGCATTAAAGTTGGACATTATAAAAGAGACTACAAGTAAAAAAGAGTCGAGAAGGGAAAAGGATTTGAGGAAGAACACTTGATTGAAGGTAAGTCCTCCCAAGAAAAAAAGGGGGCAATGTATTTGGCCTCGACAAGTATAGAATCATATTGTAATTCTTGGTTGATTAACTCTAATGATTCATGTCATACGACACCAGACAAAGAGTTGTTTTGTGAATATGAGAAATTCCAAGGTGGTGATGTTATTCTAGGAGATGATTCACTAACCAGGTTTATCGGGAAAGGTAAAGTTTGATTAACACTAAAATTTGGAAGGAGAGGAACCCTTCCATGGGTGTTGCATATTTTAGGTTTAGGTTGAAACATGATATTTGTTAGTAATATGGGAAATGTAGGTGTGCAAAATATATTGGAGAAAGATTATTACAAAATGGTGCAAGGAGTGGTGGTATTGATGAGAAGAGACTGAACTAGAACTCTATACAAGATATTGGGAAGAACATACTCAAATGGATGTATGAATGCAATATTTTCTAAATCCAATGGAATATCTTCTTATCTAGTCGAATTGACCGTGTTTTGGCATAAACATATGGGAGAATTGGTGAGAGAGGTCTTCATGTTATACAAAATAGAGGTAAGGTTGAAGGTCTCCCATATTGTTCTTTAGACATAAGATTATGTTAACATTGTATTTATGGTAAACAGAGTCATGTAACATTCCCATTTAGGGCCACTAGGGATAAAAAAGTACTAGAGTTAATATATAGTGTTGTGTTTAGACTAGTACCAGTCCCATTAGAAGGAGGATCCCATTATTGCGTCTCTTTCATAAATGATTGTTATAGAATGACATAATTTTATTTTTTGAGGAAGAAATATGAGCTTTTTGAGAAGTATCAAGAGATCAAAATTATGAGAAGTATCAAGAGTTAAAAATTATTCTATAAAACTATATTTCCAGGAATATTAAGATGTGGAGAACTTATAATCGAGGATAATTTCGTAGTAAAGTGTTCAATTAGTTCTACACACAACATGGTATACCTTGACAAAGAACGACTCCATATATGACTCAATAGAATAGAGTTGATGAAATAATGAATACATTGATGGATAAACCAAGGAGAATGATTTGTGGTGTAGGTATCACACAAGAATTATGGGAAAAAGCAGTCGACATGGCATGCTACCTAGTAAATAGGTCACCTTTGATGGATATGGTTGACAAGAATCCATATGAGGCATGGGATGGTAATAGGACATATCTTACATATCTCATAATTTCTGGGTGTGATTCCTTTGTGCATATACCTATAAAAAAGAAGAAAAATCCATAACAAGTATGAGAAATGCATCTTCATCGGGTACAAGGATGGAGTGAAAGGGTATAAGCTATGGAATTTGGTTAGAAGGATGGTAGTTTATAGTAGAGACATGATATTTAGATAATTTAGAGGCATTTCCACGATTGAAGAGGTTATAAGGTAAAAAAAAACTTAAAACATAGAGTTTGAAATGAACAACGAAAATCATGATTCAAATGAGTCGATTGAATTCGACGAAGAGGTGGAACGATAGACTCCAGTCATCAGGGGATTTGGTTGACAAAAACAATAACCTGAAAGGTATAGTACACCTGATTTTCACTCTTATTTTGCATTATATACCACAGAAAGTGATCCCAAATCAGTAAAATAAGAGATCGACTTGGCAACGGGTGAACTCTGGAAGAAATCTATAAAAGAGGAAATGTAATCCTTGAGGTATAATAGAAACATGGGATTTGGTCATATTTCCAAATGGAAGGAAACCCGTCGGTATTAAGTGGGTTTTTAAGAAAAAAATGAATGCAGCAGGACAAGTTGAGAAGTACAAGGCTCGACTGGTAGCAAACAGATATTCCTAAGTCGAAGGAGCTTCCTCTGGTAATATTTTTCTCTTGTTGAAAATTTAAATTCCATTAAGGTACTAATGTATTTAGCTAAAAAAATTAATCTTGAGATAGAATAGATGGATGTAAAGACAAAATGTATTCATGGTGACCTTCAAAATTAAATTTATATGAAGCAACCTCAAGGATTTATAGTGAAAGGGGGAAATGAGCTTATATACAGGATCAAGATGTCTCTCAATGATGTAACTTGCAATCACCCAATATGTGGTATCAGAAATTTCATTTGTATATCCAACAACTTGGTTTTGTTAGAAGTCAGGATGATCACTATGTGTATGACAAGAAATTCAGTGATCACTTTATATGTGTAACTTTGTATGTTGGCAATATGTTGTTGATAAGTAATAACACAGATTTGATTAAAGAGGTGAAGTTGTAGTTTTCCTCCAAGTTCGACATGAAGGATATCACTGCAACCCATTTTATTCTTGGAATGGAAATAAAGAGAGATTGAGTAGAGAGAAATATCTAGTTAAATCAAAGCAAATATGTTGAGACAATTCTAAAATGCTTCAACATGTAGGAATGCAAACCGGTTAAGGTACCAATTCTGGTAGTAGTTAAATTATATGTTGAACAATGTCCTAAGACACCAGAAGAAAGAGTACATGGCACATGTTCCCTATTCTAGTGTAGTAGGTAGTATGACGTATTTTATGGCCTATACTTGACCTAATATTTCCCATGCAGTGTGAGTATTGAGTAGGTACATGTCAACACCTAGGAAGGACCATTGGACCACTATCAAGAAAGTATTTAGGAATGTGCATAGCATGATGGATTATGCAATATACTATCAAGGGAAACCTTAAAACAACAAGAAAATCAATGTACATGGTTTTTTCAACACTAACTAGGATGGATATTTTGACCATAGACGACGAACCACTGGAATTGTTTTCAAGATATCTGGTAGAGTAGTAAGTTGGATGAGTAGGAGGAAGTTGGTTGTTTCATTGTCAACTACTAAGGATGAATACATGGAAGCCACTCATGTAACAAAAGAGGCATGTTGGTTGCAAATATTGTGTTCATATATTGGGTTCAAACAACATGTTGTTAGGTTGGATTGTGACAGTAAATTCCAATATTCATGGAAAATAACCTAGCATACCATTCAAATAAAAAGTTGCATATTGATGTACAATTACATTTAGTGAGAGACATTATGGAGAACCATGAAGTATTTCTAGAAAACATAGACACCTTGAAAAACATTGCACACTCAATAACAAAGTCCGTGAGTATCGAGAAGTTTACTTAGTGTAGAGAATCAATGGGCTTGTTTTCCCAAGTTAACTAGAAATGAAGTTTTGAATCTCTTGTTTATGAAAAGAAAACAAAAAGTGGGATAATATTGGAGTGTTATATTCTTTACATGAAAATTGATGGTCTTAGTCAATAATCACCTAGTTGAACATAGTCGATGGGAGTTAAAGTTTATAGAAGATTGAAGTCGGTTGACTTTTCGACAAGATGTTGAAAGAAATGTAACTTCTAAAGATATTGTATTATACTTCTATTGTATTCCCCATTTATACATGTTATTCCTATGTTTGGGGATGTACTTGATCTATTTGGTCATGTAAAATTCATGAGGTAAAACCTTCGTTGTAAGTCAGGGAAATAGTACCCACAAAAATATTATATAAATACTATTTTGAGTATTCCTAGCTAGGTCGACCCTAATTAGAGAACATGGATGACCTATTTAGGTAATTGAGTCACTCACTTGATGAGTATAAATAGGTGAGGCACATCCCTCATTTGTACACACTTCTCACTCAAGCAGTTGCATAAGAGAGAGAGAGAGAGAGAGAGAGAGAGAGAGAGAGAGACTCTATTGTGGAAAGGGATATTATAGTCTTGTTCTTGGGGTCCTACCCCCGTGAGAATGAACACCAGTGTTAAGACCAGGTGATGGAAGTGAAAATACTCCCATAAATGGAGTAGAGGGTGGAATATGACCACTCCCGAATCTATGAGCAAGGTAAGGGGTTGTGGTGCCCCATGGTCCAACACCAGAGCCCACACTAGGACATGGAGCGGGTGACAAGGTACTAGTAGTGATGTCAGGAATGTCGAACATAAAAGGATCCGAACTCAAGAGAACATAAATAAACTCAAGTAACTGCGATCCCTAAAGAAAACTAGCGCACAAAGAGCACACCCTTAAGTAAATCTAAGTCAGATGCAAACAAGCCAAGAAGGAGGATAAGTGAGCTCTAGAATGCAACAGGTATGTCTCGCCTAGCAGAGTCTTGAGACTCCCATACGCTACAAGACAAGGTGTGTAAACAATTATAGTGGCCCTCAGCTTCAACGCATATAGCGATTGTGGTTTTCGACCCCTACCTGGCCAGGACACACATAATAAACTCTGTAAGTACCCCCTGCGACACCTAGGTAAGGAAACTAAGGTCAACCCAATATAACCAATCCTTAGGAGGATAATTGTGGGTGAGATCTACCGTATGAGTAGGGTAACAAAGCTCGAAAGCACCAAACGTACCTCAAAATCCTCGAGATACGAATAATATCCTGGAAATATCCTCGACGCTTAACAAAAAGTGGCAAGGGGCTATCCCCACCACTAATGTGTGCGCTGCCTCATTCTTAAATCTCGTGTAAGAGGAGCCTCCTGTGAGCACTAATTATATCAAGGATTTCTCTTCTCACCTGGACATACACCTAATTGTTTTGTTTCATAGTCTTGGAGAAATTTACTCACGACACCTTATTCCAAGACTCTACAACCTAAGCTTTTTGGTGCACCTCTATCAAATAAAAAGTGTAATCATTTCTAAGTTAAGAATTAATTTTAAGGGTTGTGATTACTCAAGGGTAATGATCGTGCAAATAGTGATATTATGACTCAGTGGTGAAATAAATATGCACACCTAAAAAATAATGCCAAGTGCAATTTGTCTTTAAATACGAAGAAAGTGGTATGCCACTACATGAAATGCACAAATTTATTCTTCAAATGGAAATCCAACCATTCCTATATGAAATCCTGAACACTATTTCATTTAAGAAAACCTAATGCAAGTACCATTTCCATGCAAATGCATAATGCAAAAACATGCCAAAAATTAAAAAAAATTGTATTTTGATTATAAATGATATAAAAATGCAACAAAGAGACTCTATAAACTCCTAGACCCTTCAAAAAGTATCATACACAAGTGATCCGTAGGACCTCAACTTTAGTGCATTAAAAGTTTGTTGTAAAAGAATGCGTGCAACAGGTTACTTAAAGGAACAACATTAACAGAAATTAAATGCTCAGAACAGAAATGAAAACCACAACACTAATAGACAGATACAAGGAAGAAAACACAGAAATAGAGTCACAAACAGAAGTTGATAACGGATTTCACCCCCTCCACTGGAATACGTCTCCCGACCCCTCTCCAATGGGTACCGATCCAATTAATGGCTTTAAAAGGTAGAAAATGGTTCTGGCATCAACTTCAACAACTATAAAATAGAATGCTGGACAGAAACAGTAAAGTCTTCAAGACTCCTCTCTATGTAATTACAATCTGGTCTTCGAAAGATAAAGGCCCAAAATGTAACAGAGAATACAGTCGACTCTAATACAAACAACAATCTGGAAACTACAACAAAACTCTCCAAGCTTCCTATGATAGAGAAACAATGTCCTCTCTTTTATTACCTCTTTGCCATTACAAAGGAGCCCCAAAACGTCAAAGAAATGTGGCTGTTCACATTTCCTGCCAAATGCCAACTCGTCATCATAACAGGCTGTTCAGCTCCTTAACTGAACCAAAGAACCAAAAGAAAACGTTACCAATGCATCGGTTCCATTCCCTGAGACGTTGCATCCAAACTGTGTACCAACTGCAAAAACCATGATGGAAAATCCCCGCGCAAACGCATGCTGAGTATTTGAATTGGAAGTTTTAGTTATCCGGGCTTCCTCCGTTGTGGAAGAGAGATACGCACGGGCTCCGATATTTTTCCTCCGATGGTCTCTGTCTCAATCAACTGTCGGCTGGTTTTCGAGTCGAAACGCATGTTACTTTGGTCTCCACAGTTGCGGACGGTCAGACAGTAAAGTCTCCCAATTCGACTTTTCAAACCGTAGTTCTTGGGCTTCCGTCGTTGCGGCTGTCGAAAGCGTTGTTCTTTCGATCAAGCTTGTGGCCGCCATTGCGGACTACTTATCGCTCTGAATTCCGATCTGTTCCGAACGTCTTTAAGCTTCCCCTGTTGCGGAAGGGAAAAGGCTTCCGACTTCCGATGCTGCGGACGGAGAAAGGCTTGCGAGCCCCGCCGTTGCGGAAGGGAAAAGGCTTCCGACTTCCGATGTTGTGGAAGGAGAAAGGCTTGCGAGCCCCACCGTTGCGGAAGGGAAAAGGCTTCCTACTTTCGATGTTGCAGACGGAGAAAGGCTTGCAAGCCTCGCCGTTGTTGAAGGGAAAAGGCTTCCGACTTCCGATGCTTTGTATTTTTGCCGTCCGATTTTCTTCAACCACCGTTTCTGAATCATGTACCATATTGGATCTTCAAAGAGGAATAATCCGCCGGATCAATCCTCCCCATTGGAGAGATTTTGGACCACAAAAAGCCTGAATTATTCTGCAAGTAAGTGAGGGTAAAGGTTCCTCACTTTACCAATCTCCATCCATCTTGCTTTTCTAGGATGCATTCCTTTCAGCCCCACTCAAAGGTACTCAGCATTCCCCCTTCGTGAATTTCTTACATTCCTGTCAAGAATAGCATCATCCTGCAAATTTCTCATATATTCAGGTGCCAAATCATCAACTGAAGGAATTTGTACGTTAATTTCCTCATCCATGATCATAAGAGGCTCATACAATTTAAGATTCTAAACATTGACAACTGAATAAATTTGCATGTATGGAGGTAAATTCAAGCGAAAAGCATTAGTACCGATTTTTTCCAAGATCTCAAAAGGACCATACCTAATAGGTTTAAGATTTTTACCTTCACCTTTCATCCTTTCTTTGGTGATGTGTAACCAAACTCTGTCACCTACCTGAAATTGATGATCAATTCGATGCTTATCATGCCTAGCCTTGTACTTTGCTTGGCTCTTCTCCAATTGTTCTTGAACTGCCTGCTACACTGCTTGGATTCTCTGAACGAACTTTAAAGCTTTATTTGCATCATGATGTCCATCCACTGCATCTTTGCCAAAAGAGAAGTCCATCAGTGTTTTTGACAGATAACCAAAACAAGTTTCAAAAGGAGATCTTTTCATGGAAGAATGAACTGCATGATTGTAAGCATGCAGTATATACTGCAACTGCTCATCCCAAAGTTTAGGATGTTTACTACAATATCCTCTGAGCAGTTGAACCACTGTTCTGTTCACTACCTTTGTTTGCCCATCAGTCTGTGGATGAAAAGCTGTACTTTTCTTCATTTTAGTGTCCATAAGCTCCCATAAAGTTGACCAGAATTTTCCCAAGAACCGGGAATCTCGATCAGATATAATAGACATGGGCAGCCCAAAATGTACCCAAACATTTTGAAAGAATAAAAGAGCTATTTTTTCAGCAGTGATCTGCTTATTACATGGCATTAAGATACACATTTTTCTGAACCTATCCACAACAACATATAGGTAATCATGCCCCTTTTTAGACATAGGTAGTCCCCCTACAAATTCCATAGAAATACTTTCCCGGGGACGAGAAGAAACTGGAAGAGGAGTGTACAAACCCAATTTCCTATTGCTAGGCTTACTTGTTGCACACATAACACAACCCCTTATATATTTAGCTACAGTTTCTTGCATTTGAGGCCAATAACAATGATTCTGCAATACAGACAACGTCTTACTTACACCAAAATGTCCTGCAATAAATGAACTATGTGCTTCTCGAATTACGTGCACTCTTTCTTTCTCTGGAATACAGAGTTTACCAAGATGATACAAAATTTGATTATGCACATAATAGTTCTCTTCATGTTTACCATGTATAAGTGATGCATATACTTTCTTAAAATCTTTATCTTCTGCATACTGTTCAATATAACTTTCATGTGTTAATGAACTGTTCTGAAGAATGATTGAAGCATTCATGGGTGGCCTTGATAACATGTCTGCTACTTTATTATGAATTCCCTTTTTGTACTTAATTACGAGATGAAAATGTTGTAAGAACCCCATCCATCTTAAATGCCTACTTTGTTGTATTTTTGTTTGAGATTGTAAATATTGAAGTGGCTGATGATCAGTATGTATTACTGTCTCTTTTCCCATGATATAATGTTTCCACTTCTTCACACTCTGTACTAAAGCATACAATTCTTTGTCATAGGTCGAATAGTTACTTACCGCAGTAGAGAATGTTTCTGAATGGTAACAGACTGGCTTCCTTCCTTGCATCAAAACTGCTCCCATGGCAAACTCGCTGGCATCGATTTCGATCTCAAATGGCTGCTGCAAATCTGGCAATGTCAGAACTGATGATGTGCTAATCTTTTCCTTCAAAGTGTCGAAGGCTCTCTGGTGCTTTCCTCCCCACTGGAAAATTTCTTTAATGCTTGTCAACGCATGTAAAGGAGCAGCAATGGAAGAAAACCCAGAAATGAATTTCCTCC
Organism: Pseudotsuga menziesii; assembly: GCA_001517045.1. NCBI lineage: Eukaryota > Viridiplantae > Streptophyta > Pinopsida > Pinales > Pinaceae > Pseudotsuga > Pseudotsuga menziesii. The sequence goes on from LPNX010428328.1 coordinate 287,348, forward strand.
AATACTGAACCGCACCCAGAAAACTTTTGATTTCAGTAACGGTGTTAGGTCGTGGCCAGTTTACAATGACAGCAACCTTGGTTGGGTCCACTCACAGGTGGCCTCCACCAATGATATGGCCCAGATATACTAAAGAAGTTTTAGCAAATTCACATTTAGACATTTTTACATAAAGCTTTTCCTTTCTCAGTACATCTAAAATATTTTTCACATGTACAACATGCTCTTCCCAAGTGTTGCTAAACACAAGGATATCATCTAGATACACAATTACAAAATCATCAATGAATGAACGAAATACATCATTCATGACCCGCATGAAAGTAGCAGGTGTGTTACGGAGCCCAAAAGGCATCACAAGCCATTCATACAAACCTTGTTTCGTCTTAAAAGTTGTTTTCCAAGCATCATGCTCAGCAACATAGATTTGATGATACCCACTACGCAGATCCAACTTTGTAAAGTAAGTTGCATGTTTCAATTGATCAAGCAAATCATCAATACAAGGAAGAGGATACCTGTTTTTAATGGTGATTTTGTTAAGGGCCCTGTAGTCGATACACATTCTCCAAGACCCATCCTTCTTCGGAACCAAGACTATAGGAGAGCCACAAGGAGAAGTGCTGGGCCGGATGACCCCCTTCTCAATTAGCTCCTGAACCTGCTTCTTGATCTCCTCATTCTGCATTACAGACATCCGGTACATGGCTATGTTTAGGAGTGGCACATCCTGCTGCAAATGTATCTCATGTTGAATCTCTCTCTTCGGAGGTAACCCCTTCGGATCTTGAAACAAATCATCATACTCAGAAATGATGTCAATCAGTTCAGATTTATGCTTAGGGTCACATTATTCAAAAGATTTAGAGACTTCATCATTTTTCATCTTAACCATCATCAACACAAAATTCTTACTAGAATTTACCAACCTCTTCATTTGTCCTGCGGACACTATTACTAGATTGGTTTTTATCTTATGTGCTCGTACAATATATTCCATACCTTCTTTAAAAGGATGATACTTATTATGCTCTCTATAAAAGACTGCTTTCCGGTCATACAAATATGGACTCCCAAGTACAATTCCACAAATGTCAAGTGGTACTACATCTAATTCTACCTCATCCCTAAACTTTTCAATAATTGCAAATTTTAATACACATTTCCTTGTAACTTGCAATCATGTATCAGTAGTAACCCAACCTAGAGGATATGGCTTTTCATGAGGCACAGTAACTAAATGCAATTTCTTAACCACTTCTTCTGATATCAGATTTACTTCTGAACCACTATCAAACAATGTATCTATCTTTGTGTGATTTGCAATGAAATGAGCATGAAACAGTGCACTTCTATCTTTATCATTTTGCTTAGAAGTAGATGGCAGGATTGTACTTGCACTAGAACTGGATTGTGTATCAATGGGAAGTGAGATACTTTTATCCTTACCTTGGATTCCGACAGCTGTAACCTTTGTTTCATCACCTGAGTCGGATCCCAAGTCTTGAATAACTGTTGTAGTAGCTTTTGCTTTTCCTTTGTCTTTATTCCCTCCACACTTCTTTGGACTTAACTCCAGATGAAGTTTCCAACACTTAGAGACATCATGTCCCTTCTAACAATGTGAACATGTAGGCTTTTCACCCTCTTTCTTAACAGTAGCCATCTTCTTTTTCCCCTTATCTTAACCTTTCGATTTGCTGTCAAATTTAAATGACTTCTTCACAAAAGTATCATTAGCATGCTTACCCATGGATTCTAAATGGGTAACTTGAACACATACATCATCCAAATTACTGGGATTAAACATTAACAAAGTATGCTTCAAATAAGAATGCATGCCACCAATGTACTTAAGAAGAGTTTCCTGTGTATCTAATGAAACATTCAATGCAATAGCCCTCTTTCTGAATTCATGAGTATAATCTTGAATGCTTTGTCCTTTAGCTTGTCTAAACATTTGCCAATTCATGGTTAATTTATGCATGTGACCTAAAGGATAAAATTGCTTTCTTAATACTTCGATGAATTCATTCCAAACTGAAATAATTTTACCATTCTTTCGAATATCTTGCTGAATCTTTCTCTCCCACCAAGTAAGATCCATTCCACTCATTCTCAAAGTGGCCAATTGGATTCTAGAAGGGTCATCATTAATTCCCTACACCCTGCAATATACTTCAAGCTGCTTGATCCAATTGTCTAATTTTTCAGCATCTACATCTCCATTATAAATAGGTAATTCAAACTTTACATCCAATTTGAAATAAGGCATATTAGGACTTGCATTATGAGAAGAAGAAAAAGTATGTTTAGTATCAGGAGGATCACCATCACCTCCTACTCCTTTACCCTTTTCTTCTTGCTTCACTTATGCATCTCTAGATGAAGATCCTTCTTCTTTCTTCTTCCTTTCCGCTCACTCTTCGAGTAGAAGTTCCATCATGGCTTTCATGCTCATAAAAGCCTCTAGAAACTCAGTTTCAGAAATGGCAGGTTTTTCCCGTTCGATATGTCCTTCTTCTTCCCCTCGTGGAGAAGACATGGTTCTTGAGAATGTACTCCTGGAGCCAATCTCAGGATCTCCTTCAACTAATTCTCCTTCACCAAGCTTTAACCTGGACCTGGTAAGCATTCACAAACTTGCACTACAGTCAACCAGCTTTGATACCAAATATGATCCGTAGGACCTCAACTTTAGTGCATTAAAAGTTTGTTGTAAAAGAATGCGTGCAACAGGTTACTTAAAGGAACAACATTAACAGAAATTAAATGCTCAAAACAGAAATGAAAACCACAACACTGATAGACAGATACAAGGAAGAAAACACAGAAATAGAGTCACAAACAGAAGTTGATAACAGAGTTCACCCCCTCCACTGGGCTACGTCTCCGGACCCCTCTCCAATGGGTACCGATCCAATTAATGGCTTTAAAAGGTACAAAATGGTTTTGGCATCAACTTCAGCAACTGTAAAATAGAATGCTGGATAGAAACAGTAAAGTCTTCAAGACTCCTCTCTATGTAATCACAATCTGTTCTTCGAAAGATAAAGGCCCAAAATGTAACAGAGAATACAGTCGACTCTAATACAAACAGCAATCTGGAAACTACAGCAAAACTCTCCAAGCTTCCTATGACAGAGAAACAATGTCCTCTCTTTTATTACCTCTTTTCCGTTACAAAGGAGCCCCAAAACGTCAAAGAAATCCGACTGTTCACATTCCCTGCCAAATGCCAACTCGTCATCATAACAGGCTGTTCATCTCCTTAACTGAACCAAAGAACCAAAAGAAAATGTTACCAATGCGTCAGTTCCATTCCCTGAGACGTTGCATCCAAACTGTGTACCAAGTGCAAAAACCATGATGGAAAATCTCCGCGCGAACGCATGCTAAGTATTTGAATCGAAAGTTTTAGTTATCTGGGCTTCCGCCGTTGTGGAAGAGAGATACGCACGGGCTCTGATATTTTTCCTCCAGTGATCTTTGTCTCAATCGACTGTCGGCTGGTTTTCAATTCGGAATGCATGTTACTTTGGCCTCCGCAGTTGCGGACGGTCAGATGGTAAAGTCTCCCGATTCGACTTTTCAAACCGTACTTCTTGGGCTTCCGCCGTTGCGGCTGCCGAAAGTGTTGTTCTTCCGATCAAGCTTGTGGCCACCATTGCGGACTGCTTATCGCTTCGACTTCCAATCTGTTCCAAACTTCTTTAAGCTTCCCCTATTGCGGAAGGGAAAAGGATTCCAACTTCTGATGTTGCAGACGGAGAAAGGCTTGCGAGCCCCGCTGTTGCAGAAGGGAAAAGGATTCTGAATTCTGATGTTGTGGACGGAGAAAGGCTTGCGAGCCCCGCCGTTGCGGAAGGGAAAAGGCTTCTGACTTCTGATGTTTCAGATGGAGAAAGGCTTGCGAGCCCCGCCATTGCGTAAGGGAAAAGGCTTCCGACTTCTGATGCTTTGTATTTTTGCCGTCCGATTTTCTTCAACCGTCGTTTCTGAATCATGTACCATATTGGATCTTCAAAGAGGAATAATCCGCCGGATCAACAAGCCAAGAAAGACATTGAGACTAAGAATTCTAATGCACTAATGCCAAAGAAAAAAGGAGATAAATGAAAAGAACAACTTTTAAATAAAATCAAAGAAAAAGAAGTCTTTGGTCAGTACATAAGTAGTAAACAAGCATCACAATCACCCAAGAAGACACAAAAACACTCACAACCCACCCAACATCTCCCAAATATCAATATCTCACTCACAAAGAGGGATATACGTGACTGTTCAAAGAAAACCCACGTGTATACACGACTGTAAATACTACATCCCTCCTGTATATGTGAATGTTACCTCTATGACCCGCGTACAGCAAAAGAAAGGTGGTAAAAAGGTAGGATAATACTTAGACTACTTCAAAGGAATACCAATGGTCTAACACACTCCTGATCGTGACATGGAAACACAGAGAATAAGAGAGAAAATCAAGCACATAATGCACCCAAACCATGATAAAAAGGAAAGTCCCCATTGGAGTCACCAATTCTATTATGGAGAAAACTTCCTATGGCTTGGGGTGGACCACAAAAAATAGTATGAAACCAGAAATCAATCCACTTCCAATATTCTAAAGAAATAAACAAGGCTAACACTAAGGGATGAGAAGCGTACCTTATTCCATACATATGTAGTAGATCCTCGTTGATATTTCAATCAAACTTTCACCTACATTTCATTCTCAACAACAACGAAATACACAAGCATGATAGATATTAAGTGTTAGAACCTACTCTAGCATATACAAATCCAATATATAATCAAAGAAACTACATCCATGGATAAAAAAAATATTCATAGTTACACATATAATGGACGAGAAATGGACATTTCTATTAAATATGAACAAAGATACAAATGAAAACCTCTTTCGGCACCTCATCGAAATTGAGAAACCAACCTGGGCCTCTACCACTTCAATCCTCCATATCAATGGCAATCTCACAAAACAATGGCAAGCTTGGGAAGAGCATCAAATGGTTGCTCAAAGGAAAAAGGGATGCAGACTCAAGTATGCAAGAATGGGGCACAAATCCACTATAGTTTCTTTTCTCTCACAAGTTCTCCTCTTGTAATGCATCAAAGTAGCTCAATATATAGCCCTTCAATAGGAGGTGAAGTGTCAAGTCAGAGCGTTTCCAAGAATATGGAAGGCCAATAGTCAAGTTATTCGTTACTTGATAAGGGAAAACTCCGAATATTTTTGTTTTTTAGCACATTTATCGATGCATGCTGGTCATAGTGGAGCAAGTTGCATGTACACACGGGTAGTAGGTTGGTAACCCACATATACCATTAAATAATACTTTTTTAAGGGATTTTTTGGATCATCAAAATTATACTGAGCAAAGGGGGTCCAAAGAGTTTGCATAGGAACAAGGAAGGCCATGAAAACATGATCCACCAAGTGTGGTAAAATCAACTATAACATTATTCATAGGGGAACAAATGTGTACAATCAAATTCTGAAAGGGTGTTTCAGATGTTTATATAAATTGAACAGAAAAGTGCATGTAGCCTTGATTTGACAAAAAATGGTAGCATAGGTAGTTTCTAGAATGCATGAAAATAAATTTTATGGTTTTTTGAGAATGCAATGAAGCTAACAAGTGTACTTATATGAACATTTTTTAGATATAATATCATATTTGAGACATTTAAGGTTCAAAATTTAGTATAGTTCAATTTGGGAAAGTTTGGTCTTGGTTGGACCAAAAAACCTATCATCGTGGATGATGAACACGAGCATTATGTAGTTGAAATAGATGCCATGGAAGAAAAAATACATGTTGATAGTCTAGAGGCAGAATCTAATGGTCAAATAAATCAAGTAAATCCCCCAGATATTGGAAAATCCATGTGAAGACTAAGAGTGGAACTACAAATTTGTAGAGTAGATAATGAGAGGTTAATTAGAGCTCATGAAGAATAGAACCGATTAAACGCATCCATGCCCCAAATATTAACATACATTTAGAGGAATATTCACCTTGGGAAGCACTCAGGAAATGAGGAAAAGAGTGGGAGTAGCTCAAGGAGGCATTCTCAGAAGAGGTCCCATAGCTCAAGAATAATTTCTAGATATAGGACATATACTCCAAAATTCTATTCTAGTGATTCATATACCTCTAAAGACTCCACAGAACATTCAATATCTTCATAATATAGGAATAAGAGGAAGATTCCTTTCAAGAACAATTCACATGGAGAATTTTTTAAAGGTCATATATTTGATGATTAAGTAAAAACTAGTCAAGAAGTTGACGCTTGGATCCTTGAAATGATAAAGTATTTCCAAGTTCATGACTACACTGAAAACATGAAGGAAAGAGTGGCCATATTAATTTTAATGGAAGAGAAATTGTATGGTGAGATCACCCTAGGAAAGTGAAGAATCTTAATGAAAGGAAGATTGTGTGGAAGCAATTAAAGAAGTACTTCAAGTAAAATTAACTCTATGATAGGTACTACCATGACAAAATCAAAGAGTTTCATGAGTTGAAATTGGGACAAATGACCATGGATGAATGTGCCAATAAATTATTGAAACTGTTGAGGTATGTTAAGTGTATCATAAATGATAAAGTCAAAATTCAATGTTTCCTAAGTGGATTATCTCAAACATGCAAGGCTATAATTGAGTTTGATGGACCTCAAATTATATATAAAACCATAAGGAAGGCCACGTATTGCTATTATCAAAACAAACAAAAAAAATAGAATTCCATAAGGAATGAAAGGACACAAAGAAGGATAAGTTTGACCAAATAAAGAGGGGATTAAAGCCTCCTTATTTTAAAAATCATCTAGGGTATCCAGCATAAGGTGTGGTAAATCCAGCTAAGATGATGGGAGACAAGATAAGAGAACCACTTCAATGTTGGGGATATGGAGAGGAGGATTTGCTTAAAATTTGTCCACATCATAATGGAAGTACCAAATTTGTTCAGAATATCCAAGGGGTTGAAACTATGGGTGATGTAACAAGGACCATCCCTAGGATCTATGCTACATTATAGGACCCCCAAGACACCCCCAAGAAGACCAATAATTAGCTATGGTTGATGTTGAAGGTAATATTGCTAATAAATCTATTTTGATTGACGGTAGATCTACTCACTATTATGTTACTCCTAGAGAGAATAAGTTGTATGAAAAGCTAAGCAAATGTAGTTTCTATCAAAAGAAAAATTATTATTTGGGTCACATTATTTCGAAGGAAGAAATATCAATGGATCCAGAAAATATTGAGGCCATAATGAATTGCACAAACCCAAATAATGTAATGAATGTGAGATATTTTATGGGTCTTATTGGTTATTATATGAGGTTCATTGAAGGATTATCTAAGGTTTCACACCCCATCAGTTATTTGTAAAAGAAGGAAACACAATTTGAATGGACACATTCGAGGAAATTTCAACTCAAAATGGGCCTTTTAACCATAATTCAAATTCCATGTCATCATGTGTTAGCCAATGAAATTGATTTAAATTTGAAATACCGTATAGGTCTTAAATAATTTTTTAATATAAATTTGGGGCCCAGGTATCATAAAAAAACTCTATTTTTGTTCGTATTTGCGGCATATCTCCTTGTGTTTTTACTCAAATTTCGATCGGGAAAGCTCGTTGGATGAAAAATTCAATCGAGGAAGCTCGTTGGATGCAAAATTAAATTCTGCAACCAACGAGTACCAAATCGGCATACTTTTGATGGACCCCGCTACCCAAAAAACAAGAAATACCTGAAAAAAATGTGATGATGACATCATCATCACGTTTTTTCAAGTATTTCTTGTTTTTGGGGTAGCGGGGTCTGTCAAAAGTATGCCGAGTGGGTATTCGTTGGATGTGGAATTAAATTCCGCATCCAACGAGCTCTCTGGATCAAAATTTGAGTAAAAACACAAGGAGATATGTCGAAAATACGAACAAAAAAAGTAGTTTTTTCTTTTCTTCCTCCAAATTAATAAATATTATTTTATTATTTTAACAATTATTTTATTCTTTTTATTTAGGAGGCCCATTTTGAGTTGAAATTTCCTCTAATGCAATAATGTGTAGAAATCTTCTAGCTATTGAAGAAGCTTCTTACAAGTGGTTCAATTTTGAAAATTGCAAATCCAGAAAATTATTTTGTGGTGTGTATTGATGCATGTAAGCAAGGAATTAGAGGATTTGTTATGAAAGACAATCATGTGGTTTTTTATGACAAGGAATGCTAAGGAACACAAAAATAATTGTTTCCCCATGATTTAGAGCTTTCTACCATAGTGCATGCTTTGAAAATGTGGAGGAACATCTATTTGTTGGGAAGGAAATTTGAGTTCATAATAGACCATTGTGGTCTGAAACATTTGTTTGAATAACCAACACTGAATGGAAGGCAATCTATATGGATGAGATTTTTATGCAAGTTTAATTTTGAGATAAAACACATAAAGGGGAAACAATTAGCCAAAAATTGCATGCAATGCATGTGGCGGGCATTAGTATTTACCAATCAAATTTAAGGAAACGGATTGTTGAATCTCTTATTAAATATTAACCATATGTTTAAATAAAATATAAATTACAATAGTAGAATTTGGAAAGGAGGTATGAAGGATATCATTTAGAGAATGATGGGATTCTCACTTATAAAAATATAATGTATATTCCTAATGTTTCAGATTTGAGAAGATTGTTATGGATGAAATCTATTAAATGTTATACTCTATCCATCCAAGATACCAGAAAATGATTGTTACAACAACAAAACATTATTTTTAGTTAAGAATGAAGAAAGAGATTGCTAAGTATATTTCTAGATGTATGAAATGTTGACAAGTGAAGGTTGAAAATCAACACCCGGTAGCTTTATTGAATCCTTTGCCAATTTTGGAATGGGAATTGGATGTGGTAAGTATGGATTCTATTACTGAATTGCCATCTACTTCAAGGAAGCATGATTCCATCATGGTTGTGGTGGATAAACTGTCCAAGACAACACATTTTATTTCAATTAAATCCACCCACAAGGCCAATGAGATAGCAAGTGTATTCATGAAATAAATATTCAAATTGTATTGGTTACACAAGGCAATTATATCCAATCGAGATACAAATTTTACTTCTAAATTTTTTAATAATCTTTTTATAGATTTGGTTACACATCTAAATTTTGGTACTTCCTACCATCCACAACCAAATGGGAAAACAAAAAGAGTAAATCAAGTGATTGAATACATGCTTCACATGTATGCAATGGATAAAACATCCAAGAGGGATTATTATCTACACTTAATAGAGTTTACATATACCAATGGGTATCAAACATCATTGGGAATGAGTCAATTTGAAGCTTTGTATGGAAGAAGGTGTAGGACACTAGTGACTTGGGATAATAATAAAGTGCATAGAGAATTTAACATTGGGAATTATGTTTACCTCCAAGTGAGGCAAGGAAGAGCCCCTTGAAGCTTGGAAGTTGTGTCAAGCTTCACCAAGATATTGTGAACCATTGGAAATGCTTGAGGTAATTGGGTCAGTTTCATATAGAATTGCACTACTCGCTAACACTAAATATCATAATTCTTTTCATATTTTTTTTTTATATTAAGAAATATGTACATGATCCTATCCATGTGATTGATTGGGATGTGATCCAGGTGGAACTAGAGGAACAGTTACAAATAGAGCCATTGTGAATCCTCAATAGGAAAGTAAAATTGCTCTAAAATCGATCCATCAAACATGTAAAGGTGTAATGGAAGCACTTTTCTCCCATTGAAGCTACATGGGAGATGGAGGATGCCATGAGAGAGGAATATCCATTTTTGTTCTTATTTTGAGGAAACATTGAGGACTATGTTATTCCAAGGGAGAGGGGATTGTAATATCCTCATTTTTAACCGTTGTAATGTATCAAATCAAATTATGTAAATGATGTAAATATGTTAATATGGATTCCTATGGTGGAGCTCAAGGCCAAGGCCTGACTATTTATTGACTAGGAATGTATAATGTAAATATTTCAATGTGAACTATGTTGGTGGCTTGTCATGCTAATTCGAAATATATTTAAATAGTATGATGGAAAAATATTAAAATGGTCCAAGATGGTTGTGCAAAGAGCACTAGGGGAATATGATTCCACTAAACGGGAAGAGGATAGATGGATATGGAATATTAAATCCTCTATTACCAGGTGACAACCTTAGAACTCATCCTTTTGTTTCCATTTCTCTTAAATGATCCAAATTACTTCCTTTTGAATATTGAATCCAATCATGGAATGCACATGTGAGGTTGGTGGGAAAAGTATTCTCATGTAGTTATGGAAGCATGAGATGAATATGCTTCTATGAAAATTATAAGATTCATTTATTTAATGGTAAGAATTTATGTCATTTGTCTTTTCACCATCACCTAACATCCTTTCGAGTCTATGCTCATTTTTTCTTTATCATAAATATTTTTTCACTGTGTAGTTTTTTCTCTCATGCTGTTCATTTTGTTATCACTACCATACCAGACTTAGAAATAACCAGAAATTTGACTTGTGAAGGGAAACCACATATATTAGAGGGAAGATAATGGTTGTAAGTAATAATATAGGTTGCGAAAGGTAGGGACCTTTATCCATTGAGTTATTGTTGCTTTTGAATGCTTGAAAACTCAATAATTATTGGGATAGGAGGTTCTACAATAGCATATAGAGGGTTGGACTCATTCTGCAACCACTAGTAAACATTGTAAGGGTCAAATTTCCTGAGTGAACTATGGAGCAGTGAAGGGATATGCCTTCCTTGTGTTTTGTAGGGAATACAAAGAATAAGAGAGTTCCATGGATGGGATGGTTGAGTCAGATCCTTGTAATTTCTTAGTGGCGAGCAGTTTGGCTAAGTATGAGAGAAAATGGGTTGTGGGATGAGATAGAGAAGCATGTAGGTATTTTATTCACCCTATTGTCCTCATATCCCAATGTGTGTGCGTTTGTGTGTGCAGGGTGGGGTATTCTGCAATTAATACCTATGGTTGGGTGGGAAAAATATCTTAAACAACTAGTTGCTTGGTTCTTCTTTCTTAAAAGATAAGTATTCTCTTGTATATGAATGTGGAATGACTTTCATTCACTTCCTTTTATGAATATGATCATTTATGCATGATGTATGTGATATATATATATATTATGTTTTACATTTATGCAATTTCACATACATTTCTTATTTATAAATTCATATTATGACCATGGGGAAAAATTTATAGCCATGAAATTTGTAAATACCTCCTCCTATGATCGAATTCGTGAATGGGGTTGTTACAAACATACACTATCCCACATGCCATAAGAAGAATGAACCAAAAATTAATTCATGAATAAATGCCTCATAGCTTAACCTTTCTTTGTTAATTTGCACAACATTAGGGTAACTTTAGTATTACAAGTACCTGTCTATCACTTAGCCTCTCTAACATGTGGGTGAGTCTCATCCACAACATGAATCCATGTTTATTCTTCCATTACTTCTAAGTAAATTACCAATTTATCCACTACCATACGGTATAAACAAGTTAATCTATATATCATGTGCATGGAATCCATTCATTTATTCAATCGTAACATACATTAGTATCCACATACCCTGTCATTTTATTAAAGTTTACATAATAGAAGCAAATCACACAATTGTCATCATGAATAGCATGAACACTAAACATAAAACATAGTCATTGCATATAAGTAGGTTCACTGTTAGAATAATCAACCCATAGTTTACCCATTTAGACATTAATTTAATTATTTCTGTCTTATTAGCCTAGTTCATGTGTCCCACCTTGTGCAAGTTGTCTATTGCCTATCCATAGTGGTCAAACTTGCCTTATTTGACTCATGTAGCGCATGGGAAAGCCCAAGGAATCAAATCTACTTTATTCCTGGCCTCCTAGGCGCCCTTCTGTTTTTTCTGGTTTATTCCCTGCTTTTTCAGTGTTTTAAGGCAAAAGGAAAAGCTAGACTAGGTGAGGTTGACTAGTTTTTTGTCCTACACATCCTCCTCTCTTTTCTCCATGAAAAAGCATGTATGATCTGCCATTCCACCACTCTTTAGCTTGCCTAAGCATATTTTCCAATTCGTGAGCTCCATGACAGATTTGGGATCAGCGTTTTACACCTATGGGGGATTTGCTTATTTTTAGTAAGCCTGCCGTATGCTAGATTCAAATTGCTCCTCATGCATTCGAATCCCTGATGTATGTTATTTATTCAGAAACCTATGTTATTACAGGGTTGGCTATTGTACACTGATTTAATACAATTTAGTGTTCAGCTCCAATTTTCAGTCTCTTTGTGAGTGATTTTGCATGATCAATTGTTAATTGTTGTGAGTAAAATTAATCTATCACCTGGTTCAATTTCCACATGGTATCAGAGCCATTGTAGATTGTTTCTCTCCTTCAATTTTTTTTTTGCAGGTTCGACATCAGTGACTGGGAGCCTTCTACTGACAGTCGGGACAGATTTTCTAAGCTATGGATCAATCACAGAAAACTATCTTGACTCCCTTCAATTTCTTTGAATGGAAAGCAGAGATGGAGATACTGTTGAGAGAGAAAGGAATCTACAGGGTGACTATGGCAACAGAAGCAGAGCCCAATGCAGCTGCAGAGAAGATAAATAGCACAACAGGAGGGATGAGGCTTATGGCCTCCTGTGTCTGAGTATTTCCAGAGACCTCCTTTTCCATCTTGATGGATTGACATCACCGAATGAAGTATGGGAGAAGATTTCTGATCTGTTTGGAAAGACAGATGAGATGAGGGGACATCAAATCGAAAATGAGCTGATTTCTCTGAGTCCAACGAGCTTTGAATCCCTGTAGCTATATTTCTCCAAGTTCAA
>LPNX010428363.1:3790-65466 GCA_001517045.1 Pseudotsuga menziesii
TGAAATAGGCAATTCGAATATTTACTCTATCAGTGTGCTCATATCGTTTATCATTAATTAATTATGCATGGTCCATGAGTGTTTAATGAATTAATCATCTTTATCATATCATACTCAGAAGAATTGTTTCCAACCTATGATCATATGTATTACCCCGGGTCATATAGTCATATGCTAAAGTAAATCACTCTAGGGGTAGCTAATCTCTAAAGGAGACTTATAGCATCTAGTGACCATGACTTGCCATACATCACATAGTAGATCCTCATGACTTGATACAACACAAGTCATATGGTCTTGATACAACACAAGACTCATGAACTTAATACAATGTAAGTTCTAAACTTGATACAACACAAGTCTCTAAACTTGATACAACATAAGATCATACTACAAGCATCTCTCATAACCCAAACAACCTAGCTTGATACAACAAAAGCTCTTAACTTAATACAACATAAGTTGATGAACTTAATACAACATAAGTTCCAAACTTCATACAACAAAAGTCTCATGAAGAAGTTTCTGAACTTAATACAACATAAGTTCCAGACTTGATACAACACAAGTCTCATGGAGAATGGCTCCCGATGTTGTACATTTAACACATATATATAAGGCTCACACGCATATATGGAAGACACATATATGGAAACGCTTATGTACATGCACATATACAAAAGCGTTTATGTGTATGTGCATATATAGAAGACGCATATACAAAATGCTCATCTCTTTCATATGTGCTCATATACGATGTGCTTCCAGATATGTGCATATATGGAAGACGAATATACGAAAGGCTGAACTATTCTGTATATGAGCATATACAAAAGCTTCCATGTGCTTTCCTTTTGTAAGTACAGATCCCAAAGTTCTTTCGTATATGCGCATATACAGAAGGCTATTCTGTATATTTGCATGTATATATGCATATATGGAATCTTCCATGCGCCTTCCTTCCATAAGCACATATATGGAAGCGCTTCCATACATGCACATATATGGAAGTGCATATACGAAGCACTTCATCTTCTGTATATGAATGGGTCAACATGCCAACTCTATTGTACATGTTCTCCCCTACATACATAAAGGTTGTTGATCCCTTGAAAGATAAGATATGGGAGTAAACTAACCATAATTCTTATCTTCTAAGATGTGGAATTTACACCTCTCATTTTGTTATCATTACTCGTATCATTTCACCTTAATCTCAACCAGATATTACCACATAGCCAAACCAATCTAAATTGTCCCCATACAAATTCTTGTACAAAGCTAAATCAATATCATTTCACTACAAAACTCTTACACATTATCATGGCATATAAAACTCTTACACATTATCATGGCATAGTACCCAATAAATTAAAAAAGGCATTGAGTAAAATCCATTTTAAGTAATTAAAAAATAACTACATTTCACTATAAATTCTTCACATTGTACTCACGGTCAATAAAAATGTATCGATTCAGTTTTCAAATAATCTTTTAATAGTATCTTACACTTCATGTCTTAATCTAATATCTTCAACAAAATTCTTACAATCAAGTCTTGGTTCAATTTTCAAATGAATATGATGATAATATCTTACACCTCACTAGAAATTTGGGTTTCCAAGATAGGTTTTTAGAAGAGCCCCAAAAGTGCCAAGAGCAAATGAGCCCATTTACAAAGAGATATTGAATGATATAATGTAACCTATTGTGCCATGGATTGAAGATTTTATGATGTATGAAATTCAATTCATCATAATTTGTAATGTGATTGCAATAATTTTACTAATACACACATCTTTAAGCATAATCCAAAATCATGCTAATGTTAATGTGATAAAGCCTAATTGGGTACCGTAATTGTCAATAAACACTTTCCATACATCTCCATAGTAATTCAATCTTTACTTTGAAAATTAAGTGCCAATTTTAGTTAAATTTAACTAAAGTGATTCATTTGATCGTACCAATCATATACACTCCAAACATTTTGGCATGCCTTCCTACATACTCATTCAAAATAAGCTAAATACATTTAAAATTGTACATTTTATTATTGTTGATATGACTAAAAACCATTTTATCCCAATCTATCATACATTTTTGTCATTTTTTTGTGCTTGCTATATATGTAATAATAATAAATTCAAAATGTACTTAATCTTCTACATTTTAAATTGTTAATAAACCTAAAAACTTATTTATCCCATTTGATCAATTACAACATCATAATGAAAGTGGTTTCATTATAAAACTCTTCAACATTGTCATCACACGTGTATACTATGGAACAACTAAATTGTCCAATTTCCAACTATTTTAGCCAAAATCCAATAAAAAACAATTATATAATTAGATCCATCTATTACTCAAATTACGGTTCTAGCCATCTAAATTGATTTAAAAATTATAAATCATTTTATAATGACCTTTCTAAATATACACAAAAATGATCTTTAAAGGGGATGATTACTTAAGCAACTTTGAAAGTTGGTTTGCAATAAACTACTTAACTAAGTTCTTTTAGCGAGGCCATAAGGGCACCTAGGATCGAATGTCTACATGCATCATTAGATTAAAAAAAGAGATTTATTTGAAATCCATTAATGAGATGACCATGTACAAGGGTTAGATAATCCATCGGATGAATTGACTTATTCTTAGCATTCAAAAACTTTGCATAATTAGTATAAGTAGGGGCATAATGGAACCATTGAAGTATAATCATGTTGTGCAAGTGGTACTAATGTTACATGTCACCCACTTTGAAATCAATACTCTTTTTACAATGTTAATGGAATATCACAAGCAAAGGAATATTTTCTAAGTGGATATGTCTTGCAACACACTATATGCACAATGATCTTCAAACAAAGGACTACGGATATGTCTGGCAACACACTATGCATAATGATCTTCAAACGGGGATGTTTATTGTTTTCTAGGGAAAGAGCCTCAACTTAGATATAGGGAAGGAAACTAGTTTGTTATATATTTATGTAAGGTGTAGTAAGGTAACTACTTTCCAAGTCTTGTAGGAATACAATCATAACAAAACAAGGGAGGCTACTAAGTAGTAAGTCCCTACCAAGGTGTGAGCGTAAATTGTTAATAGTAAATGTAATACAATTGAGAACCAATTGATTCAAGGCTTCCCGTCTAACTACTGCACAGATAGGTTCACTTATCCATGACACGGTGCAGTGTGCTTTACCACCTTGCATGCATGCAGTCCACCGCCACCTTTTGATGCACTTCACGGCCAGGTTTCTAAGATTGTCCACACCCTGATATGCATTAATGGTTATACTATTATTGGCAATTTCAAATGGAGTTTAAAATGAAATAGAGAGGGCCATGAACCCGAAGGTGTAGTGATTTGAATAGTGTTGTGAACAACACTTTGAATAATAATAAAAACATGTATTTTGAAAAATGCATGTCAAAACTACGATGTTAATTATATTCAAATTTATACCCAATTAAAAAGACACATATCTATAGTTTTTTATGGACAGATGTTGCACAATCTAAAGCTTAACATATGTAAGCTTTAAAACTAACGATTATTAATTACCTTATAGAGTATAAATGAATATTGCTATTAAAAGCAACCAATTAAAAGATAAAAATATTGTATGAATTTAACACTTTATGGAAATTAATTAATTAATCATTAAAGTAAAAAATAATTTTATAATTTTGTATATTGTATGACTTTAACGCTATGAAAATGGATACATTTGAGCTTTTGAGTAACTATATATTCAACGTAGTCTATAAATTTATAGACAAAGTGAAAACATATAGTCTTTGCTTGTGTTTTCATAATGTATTGTTGGATTCCATGTCTTAAATTTTAAGAATTCCCAGCATTTCATGTACTCTCTATTCATTTATTAAAGGAAAGGATACCATTATTGGGAAGATGGATCTCTGCGCCATATGATATGTAAGTTTGATTTCTTTTATCAATTTTTAAATAGAATGGATGCATATAGTAATGTTTTTAATATTTTCTTTTATGAATTTTTAAATAGAATGGATTCACATAGTAGACCGTGGAGTTCATAATTCAGACTTTTTCTAAAGGGTATTTTGTAGTGTCGTTTTTTTTTTTCAGTTACGAGCGTGTAAGAATATATGATATAAAGTCAAAAAAGCATAATGAAGTTTGCCGCAACATAAATTGAAAATTAATGTTAAATAGGCAAATACGGTAGATATCAATATCATAAAATATGAAATAAACAGCTAACATACTGCATAAACAAACCTTGAAAGTAGCAGGAAAAGAGGTTATATATTGTTTGTTTTGCCATGAATAATGGACAGCTGACAAAGTTACAGCTGACAAAGTTACAAGTCTGTGATACATTATAAAATGTGACATGTGGATTTGCACGTGGGAGTGTTGCTAAAGACTTTAATCGTCCAATAGTTGTTGTTGCCAAAGGAGTTTCAAATATACATATAATACTGATTCAAAGATTCCACAAAACCTTTTTTAATTCATTCTAGATCAAATATTATTCATGATAAGATATTTTCTGCGTTCTATAATTCATTCTAGGTCAAATATTATTCACGATAAGATATTAAGATGGATATTTTCTCCCTTTTTTCGTCGGAAGTGATAGTTAGCGTTTTAAAAAATGTCCAAAGTTCAAATCAAAACAAGCACTCAAATTTTCTGAAGGTGCAAATTGCCTACGACGAATCGTCATGTAAAAAAGATATCATTTAGTTATGAAGCTGGACACTCGGTTCTTTTCATGTTTAAATTATCCGCGTTAAAGGTTTTTTTGTCCGAGTTGAGTTACGAGAAGAACGTTATATAGTGCCACAGGTTGGAAATTAAAGATTAAGCATATCTTAAGAAAATGCCAGAGCTTTGAAAAGAGGCATTAAGTCTGTTGAAAATAAAATATAATAAATATATTTAAGTTTTCAAAGTCCTTGTATCCAGTTGTTACCAGTGTATTCATTTCCCCACTCTTTGGCAAGCACAAGTTGCAATCATCTCAGTGCATGCATAGCACGTGGAAGGCTCATGCATCCTCCTCCTTCACTGTGGCAAATCTAGAGGGGCCTTCTCACAGGCATGCATGACAAGTCTGACCATTCCTTTTGGGGAATTCATCTCATTAGCTGGTTCTTAGATTCTATGGGTTCGTTGTACCTGAATGTTCTGCTGTTGATATGGGCTCCTTGCCAAATAGGAAGAACTTGCTAGTATTGCCTTAAGGGAGAAACCTTAAAAAAAAAATGGTAAGTTAAGTAAGTTTTGATCCTTAATACAATCTGAATTGAGCAGTTTTTTGCGCTATTGTTGTCACCAGTAAGTTAGGTAAGTTTTGATCCTTAATACAATCTGAATTGAACAGTTTTTTGCGCTATTGTTGTCACCAGTGTAACCAGCCTGTTTGTAAGCTTTGAATCATATTTTATCTCTTATTAGTTATTTGCCAAGTGCTTTGTTTGGCACTAGGGGAATGGGTGATAATATTCCTCTCTGAACAACAAAAAATGGGCCCTTCATATATAAGGCGCCAACCACCACGACATCCTCGAATTGGTATTAAGAAACCTCCTCTTTCAGGTGGTCAGTCTTTGTTTGAATCCGAGCATATTGAATGCAACTGTGGTTGCTTCAAATAATTTGCAGGTAGTTCCTTCAGTAAACCAGGTAATTGTCAATAGAAGGTTTCAGTTGCCAGACAATGGATTCCCTGGCTAAAACGGCTTTCAATAGAAGATTGGTAGATAATGAATTCTCAATAATAGTCTACTAACTGACAAGGAGTGAAAAACTGAAGGCTAGGCTCGGGGTGGTTTTATTGTTGTTGCGTAACTATTTTCCATTTGACTCTGATGGCAGAAGAATATCATCTATAACTGCAATGGCAGAACTTGAGGGCCCATTACTTTTCAATGTGACTGTGACATCATGCAAGCTGTGATTGCATATTTCACAAGCAACCTGGAAATCAACTCCTGTCCCCATCAATCCCTAATTCGATTTATTATTATTTAGGGACAATCATACACCTCGTAGCGCATTGGTTTATCCATTTTATAAAATGTGCAAGAATACATCATCATAAACATATGGCTTTTAAACTTGCAAATCTAAGCTGCCCTGAGGGAGACAAGGACGTCCATTAGAGAGGTGCAAAGAGTCCAAATGAATGAATGCTCCTTAAAGTTAGAGATGGGCCTTTCCTGTGTATATTGTAATCTGTGATGGGCCCTTCAATTCTCAAGGTTAAGCAACCATCCCTATCAACGAAAGGCATTCACGTAACCCAAAAAAGATCAGAGAAGATAGCTCTCAAGGAGCACTGATATTTTCTTTGCAGATTAGATGCTTGCAGGATTCGAATACTACAAGCTCGTGGCCATGACTACAATCAGTGGCAACGGTGGAGTAAAGTTGGCACTCAGAGGTTCACGTTAACTAAGCACACGAACATACTTTGTTTTTGAGTTCTCAACTCTTAATTACAATCAATAGGCGCTCTACTAATGTTATTACATGGCGTACAAAATCTTAAAAGCATTTTGCAGTTATTAATGTATGCACTCTACATTAGAGGCTGTGTAAATGATTTTAGGTATGTTGACGTTTTATGTCCAGACTGCTCACCTTACATAGTTTACTTTGCTTTCGTTTAAGGAGCTGCAGCTATTTCTTCAAATCTTTCAGTGCCTTCGCTTGACGATCTGGCAGAGCAGGTGGCTGAAGTGCTGGATCACTTTGGGTATTTACAGAAAAAACTTGTTTAAGTGATTTGATATCAAGTTTGCTTTAAGTTTGTATTATAGATACAGTTAAACCTATTTTTTCATAGACTTATCACAGTTCAAGTTCACCTTTGATGTGTATTTTTCAAATTAGATAATGACTTACTGTGATAGTCTCATTAATACTGTGATAGTTGATCGATGGATCTGTTCGTCTAACTTATCGGCAGCCATGTTCATTGACATGCTATTCGCTAGAAATCCTCTTAATTTGCAATAAAATACAAACGATAATGACTTACTGTGTTTTTAATGGCCGTTTGAGTCAACTAGAGGCGCATTTGACAGATTGTGCATACAAACATGCACACATTTAGCGAAGACCAGTACAATTATATATGTTTGTTGTCATGAATGCATTGACAAAATATTTGAGATGAATGCATTGACAAAATATTTGAGAGGAAATAGAGAACAAATAGTTGAATCATCACATACTGTAGCAGTACCAAGGGCATTTTCAATGGCATCACGACCAGCAAAATGCCACCAGCAGTTGAACCAGCGTAACCAGTTCCCGGAGCAGTTAAAAGAGTAGTACCCAGTTCACAGAGCAGTTAAAATAGTAGTACCAGTAGCTGCAGTTCCATCAGCATTTGAACTAGCATAACCAGTCCAAGACAAGATCAGTTGAAGGAGTAGTTTTACCAAGAGCAAAAGACCAGTTGAAGCAGCGTAACCAGTTCCCGGAGCAGTTAAAAGAGTAGTACCCAGTTCACGGAGCAGTTAAAATAGTAGTACCAGTAGCTGCAGTTCCATCAGCATTTGAACTAGCATAACCAGTCCAAGATAAGTTGAAGGAGTAGTTTTACCAAGAGCAAAAGACCAGTAGCATTTGAACTAGCATAACCAGTCCAAGATCAGTTGAAGGAGTAGTTTTACCAAGAGCAAAAGACCAGTAGCAGCAAAAGGATTACCAAGGGCATTAGTTGAACGGCCAACATGATTAGTTGAACGACTCACGTGACCACGTGACCAGACAACAGGTAATGCATTTTCTTTGGATTACTGAGCATTTTGAGTTTTATGTTTGAATACTAACCAAACTCAGAGACAAAGGCGGTAGTATAGAAAATGCCAAATGGTAACAATTGTGTCAAGGCGAGGGGAGACGATGCCAAATGCTAAAGACTCTGGTGCCAAATGCTAAAGACTCATTTTGTCAAGGCGAGACGATGGCAAATGCTAAAGACTCTGGTGTCAAGGCCAAACACTCTGGTGTAGACCACCATAAAATGCAGACGGTGTCAAGACCATAAAATGCAGAAACCATGGCACATGCACTTAATGTATGCATAGATACTTAGAATCCATAGCATGCATAGATACTTAGAATCCATAGGAAAATATTTTGAAAAAATGGACCTTAAACATTTAATGTTAGCCAGGTAATGTTAGTGTTTTCCTTAGCATTATTTCATCTTTCAATATGTTTATCCAATTTTCCATATGAGATTGGACTAATTTGTCTTTGGAGTTTCTCCTCACTTCGATTTCAGGCCAAACAAAAGGTCAAACTTATTGATTCGTGGACAAAAAGGTATTGTAAGAGTGGAAGCTCATTATAATGTTGACATAATGGTGGTGTAAATACTTGATTGAAAACCTTTATTTTACAAAACTTACGGAAATAGTTATATGAATACATAAATTTCTGTGTCAGATTAAAATAAAATAATTGAAAGTGAAAACGCATAAGCAATAATTTCCCAATGAGTCATAAAGATTTCTGCACCTAATCGATATTTTCAAACCTTGCATTACTTGTCATGACATTGAATAATTTAGATGAAATAATGATTTTGTTTTCTTTGGAAGTTGTTTTAAGAAGGGTTGTATGTCAAAAGTGCTCGGGTAGGGTTGTTCATTGACATGTTGTGACAAGGTTTGAAGGGTAGGTGATCTCTAGGATAGAGGCTCGCTTCGGTGGGCTTCGAGGCTTTTCGACCCCTGCTAAGTCACAAGTTATTGGTACATCTGACTTACAGGCTGTTAGATATACCCTTGAGAGATTGTTGTTCCTATGGTTAAAACTCGAAATCCATTCAATGTCCAAGCAATTAAGTATACACTTAAACATATGGCTGGTAGCCAAACACACAAATTTAATTAGAACACATGGTAAGCGGCGATGAGACCCATGGTCTAGCCTTTGCACACTCCAATAGAGATTAACTGGCTGTAGATGATGATTTATTCAAATGATTTCGAATAGAGATCACTAAGCAACTGTTGCAAACAACTAATTTGAACTAGGGCGATTTGGCAGTGAACCAAGGAACTGGCACAACTATTATGATTATCCAAGCAATGGGCCAACGATGAAGGTCAATTGAGCTATTGTAGGATGTGGCTACACGGCCTTCAGTCTCCAGACAATTAATTACCCAGCTATCAGTCTAACTAGCAAGAGTGCTATAGCATGTAATTTTCATAGTATTTGAACTACAATTCTTATGCCAGCAAACAAACAAACAACTGAAGTCAACGATTTGTTCAAGCTGAGAATGGTGGAGCTACTAAGCCAAAAATTGTGGTAGAATGTGGGTTGCACTAGTTTACAGAGCCATCAATAACAATGCCCACTCAATTAGGTACAACACTGCATGTGCATTTAATTTCCAATCACTGTAATTCCACCAACAGAAATAAATTTGGGAAATCAAACGCACTTGTTTTAGGAGTGCTCTCAGATATTATTCAAACCGACATTCGTATTAGTAATCACAAACTAAGAGGATGCTGAACAACCAATGAATCGACCAAATTCTCAACAAGGCAAGAGAATTCACAATCCAACAGGGGATTTGATTTTAATGTGATGTGCAGAAAATATAAGAGAATTCACAATCCAACAGGGGATCTGATTTTCCCTGATTTTAATGTGATGTGCAGAAAATATAAGACTGTAGCTATTCAATTAATGGCTTTAGCAATTCTTCAAATCTTGTTGGTTCATTCAGTTAAGATGTGGGTCTGGTCAGAAAGGCGACCTGAGTTCAGTCTTCTTAGAGGTGAATTAGTTGGGAGGAGACACCCAAAAATTCCAGTCATCATCAGGGTTGGTGTGGCCCAGGGCGGGTGGGATCCACGGCTTAGATACCACTGGGTTGCAGTTATCTTAGCCATTGGTGGAAATGCACTGGCCCTGAGTAACCGGGCATTTCTTGCAAACAAAACAAAATTGACTCGAACAATTTAATGGCATCACTATAACCAAAAAAAAATGTAAGCTCTATACAGACAAAAAAATTCTCTTAGCCAGCAATTTAACCATCGCACTCGCAGAGTAATATACAAGTTAAATGCACCTAAACATTCAACTCTGAAACACAAAATTTACCCTCAAAACCCAGATGGCCAAATGCAAATAACTAGTTTAGCAAACCCCTTCAACTCTTGTCTGTCAAAGCAGCATCGATGTGTGTCTCAATTATATATATCCGTATTTGCGTTTATGTGTAAACTAAGTCTGCATATCACTATAACATACTTAGAACTCAAGTTGTATCATGATGCTTTGAAGAAACATGCTTACTCTTGTGAACTTGGAATTTTTTTCGGTTGAATGAGTTCTGTATATATCACTGTCAAACTCAGCTCATAATTTAATTTCTAGGGCCCTATGCCCACTGGGGTTTGCTACAATAACTATGCATCTATATGTGTCTCATTATTCTGTTTAGAACAGAAGTCATATAGTGATGTTTACTGCCTACTCTGTAAACAGAGGGCATTTTTTCTTTTGTAGGATGAATTCCACAAATCACTGTGGTGATGCCGAGTCAACCAATAAACCACATCCCAATGGTGAAAGGCAATTTCCGTATGAAAGGACAAGCAAGATGAATGTTGAATGAAACCCAAGAGACGTAATCCAAAGAAACTTTGCAGATCCAAACTGCAAATTATGTAAACCGGGAGTTGGTTAATCTCTAGACCATTTGCACCTTTTCAGGTAAGCTTGGATGGAATTCGGCAACATGATTTGTGTTGAAAATGAGATTTCCAGTGTTAGAATTGCAATTTTTATTGCAGAAATGGATTCAGCACCCTCGATTACGCTTGACCCACCCGGTTTATGCAATTCCAATCACTGAAAATATAATATATATTTATTAAAATTAATATTTATATATCTTAATTGGTAAATATTCAAATTTAATATAATACCACATTATTGTATTTAATAACAATTCCATTATAATATAATAAGTTAATATTATAACATAAGTTTTAACACATAAATGGAATAGGACTCGAGTTATAACGATTTTAATACAATTTCTGCCGGATTTTAGCCAAACTGGCCGAATTTTAGGTGCAAATGGTCTAGAGATTAGTCAACTCCTGTAAACCGGTCACCATAATATAATTCAATTTTCTTTTTGTTTAAAAACATTTAAAAACCAAAAACATACCCTAAATAGTGGGCAAGTATCGATATACATATAGGGAAATGTTAGTTACAAAGCATTATCTGCCTCTACTTTTATAACTAGCAATTGTTCCAAGAAGGTGTTATAATGTGTCCAATAGGTTAAATAAAATATAATTCCACACTTGTAAATGAAATTGGTAAGTTGACATGTCAATTTATATGGTTTGTTAAATCAACCATATATATAAGGTGGACTATATATGGAACAATAACATATTGCATTAAAAAAATTGAGTCAATTATAAGTGCGTATACAAATTCTTGACACAATTAGAGGCGCGTCACTTTTTCTTAGAGAACATACCACATGAGCTCCTATTTAGATAACGGTCATCCAGATGAACATTGAAACCATCAAGGAAAGGCTCCCACATATTGCCATTTTTTTGTGGGAAACCCATAACGTGAGAAAATTCCCCACATCCTATTCTATTGGACATTGATACCACATTGGGTTTTAAAAAAAAAAAGTTTCTAGAAAAGAGGATGTCCCTCACGAGTCACATCCTATTTTATTGTGATTGAACTATTTACAATATGTAACGGTCCATTTAGTTTTTGTTAAGCTCTTAAGAGAGTACATAGAAAACATACAATCCAATAAATAGCACAATTTGATGCTTTCGTTAAGATGATGCAACACATAACACAACACACAAAAAGCATGACTATCCAGATAAGTAAGTTTGGGAGGTATTCACTAGAATTTCTCCACCAAATTTGTTTAAAGATGGGTATTAGAACTTCCTCAACCAACTAAAAATATCATACATAGAATCTAGTTAAAACCATAAAGCTTGTCTATCACAAAGCATGACACTAAAGGCATGCAAATTTTCCCAACCACAGACCATATAATCATGTATGTCTAAATTTCCATAATTAGATGAAAGTATGATATGATACAGGTTCTCAAATTAACTTTGACCAGCATTGCCAATTTGATTTCTTCTTCACTATGCAATATTATGTAATGTAATCAAGATATGTAAAAGGTTATTACTCATGTCGAGGAATTAGGAATGGAAATTATTTTGTACAAGAATGTGAATTGTACATAACATTAAACTGGATATACAATTTCTTTCAACAACGGAAAGAAGGTATGCTAAAAATATGCATACATATAATATATGAATACATTCAATATGAGCATTTAAATTATGAATACAGATGTTGATATTTAAGTAATGAGTAATCAGCCTAGCAAGGTAGGTCACAAATGATTTTTTCAACAAACTATACATGTCAGTTATACAAGAGGAATATGTGCACTCTAGAAAATATTCTATGTGCGCACTCATTGATACAATGCAAATTTGTCAGGAACATTATGTTGTTGTCATTGAAAGATCATGGTCTACCCTTTTCTAAATCCAAGCCCATAGCAACTACCTCTTGACCTCAAGATCTTCCTCCACAACCTTTTCTTTGTGTGGCCAAACATGATTACAAATGCAATATATCAATGTGTTTACACAATAAAAGATATTTAACCATAGTATTGCTCAATATTTCTTTTTTCTTCTCCCTACGTTGTCATTTTCTTTCTTCCTCCTCTGGTTGTTATTTCAGTATCCTATTATCCAAATATAAAATCAAATAAATTAGTTCAAGAGGATAAAGATAAAAGAAACAAAATAACCAGCTAACCGTTGTTTACATGTAAGACATATTTACATATAGAAAGTACACACAATCCCTAAATAAAGGAATACATGTATTGAAATCACATATAGATTATAAAACTCATGTTGAAAATTTTTAGAGATAACCTCATGCAAAACTTGCATTAATCCTAACATGCCACAACTTTGTTGTATGCAAGACAAGGTTGAGCACAAACAACTTAATAGTCTACAAGGAGGCCTCTTATTTTGTTTTAAGAAAAATTTCATTCTTGATATTTCTATTAGTTTGATTGTCTCAACATTCTCTACATTTGGGTTATAAAATTTGTACCAATCTATTTCATTGTGCATAAATCAGTAATCAAAACATGTCTGGTGTAGTAAACTTTTACTTTTATCTTAGCTAAATTTAAAAATCCTTGCAAGCATAAAGCATAACGATTTTGAACACTTTCTGAACATAAAGAATGTAATAAATGAACACAAAACGAGAACATGAAACTCATAAGTTTAATAGGTCATATGGGCAGTACGATTGGCATAAACAGACACCTTGTTTAATAAAGCTATTGGGAACTCCAAAAATTATAGGACAAGTGGCAAGGAGTCAAAAGCACTACCAAACCATGTGTTATAATATTTTTATGGAAATGAAGGATGAAATGATGGCCAATGTGTTATTTATAGTGACATTTCTCGTCGCTTTTTCCAGCATGGTAAAGAAGAAAAAATGATGAAAGAATTACACTTTCCCCGTTTGAAAAATGTAAAGACCTTCCAACTGAAAGTATGGTTATTCTCAGGCATGAAAGACTCGATCTGAATCCAAGAAAGATGATCAAGAAGTTGAACAACATGAGCACACTGAACAAGAAATACAACTTACAATACAATAAAAATCACACAAGAAAACTATATTCAACAATCGAGGGAGATAACTACTACTATATAGTATTGCTATTGCATAAAATAGTATATATTGATGCAGATATGTGAACTTGAACTTTCCCCTAAATACACTTTCCTATATATAAGCATATATTACAATAGTTTGCAAACAACTATTAGCCAATTTTATAATAACATGCATATAACTACTAATTCATGAAGCAACGTTAACAATATACCATGCCCCTCATTGTTGTACTCGTCCAAAAATGTGAAATTGCATACATCTATTTTATATGGAAATAAAGCTGGAACTCCCCTAAAATAAATTTCCCATATAACAACCTATGTTACTATATTTTGTAGACAACTACTATCATATTATTTTATAATAGTATGCAAACAACTAATACTTCAAAACTAAGCAAGTATGCTGCATAGAATAGTATGTAAAGTGCATTTATTAATTTTATTTAAAATATATATAAACTCACTTGAACATTTCAAATTTATCAGTATCACATAAAAGGACATGGCATCACACAAAAGGATCATATCAATATCGTACCAGTATCTCATTGAGAATAGGATTTTCCTTGTTGATGCCCTATTGAAGTAACCAAAATGCATATGATTCATCAAATTCCAATGTACACAACTACCTATAAAGCTTTGGATTTGCTTGCTCTTGTATGCTGCCAAAGTTGTACTGTATTCCAAAAAAAATTTGCATAGGCAACAAAGTCAGGTTATAACACATTATAAAATATTATTTTATTTCTAGATGTCAAGATGATCCAATTTCAAAAATGTCTCTCTGACTATCACATTCTCTAACCATTGCTTGAAAACCATTATAAGAGTGACACCATCCCAGTATCCATTACCTACCAAAATATAATTTTATTTCTAGACTTCAAGATAACCCAATTTATGAAAATCTCTCTCTGACCATTGCATTCTCTAACCATTGCTTGAAAACCATTGAAAGAGTGACACCATTCCATTATCCATCACCTCCTAGAAGTGATGTTAATGTTAACAACCGTTCCTTTCTATAGTGACAGCTAACCAGTACATGATCATGCTGTCACCCACCTCTTTGCACATCAAACAAATGTCGATTCCATTCCATGATGTTTTTGCAAGATGTCACAAGAGTATATTATTTTAAAGACAGTAATCACTAAAAGTTTCTTTCAAGTGACAAAGGTTTCCAACAACACAAGACAAGCACCCTAGCTTCAGCTACAGAGGACATTGCTCTTCCATTGCCAATGTCAAAGGATCTGGAGGATTAACTCTTTAAAGCAAGTAATTAGTACACGTACTTTTTAATGTCGTGTAGTTAGTATCAATTTAATTAAAAATAGAATTTAGAAATGGGAAGTACCAAAGATAAATGTTGAAGCAAGACTTGACTTCAGTATTTCTTCAGTTCAACAAAGGACCACTAATTTTTTATATTGCTACAAAATTCTTCACACTCCCAAGCTAACAAAAATTAGAATCACAACAAATAATTCTTCAAAAAAATCTAATTTTGAATATTCAAATTATTTGATCAATTGAGTCGACTTAGGTAATTATGCTTTGCACACGGGTAAATTCAGATTCGCTCCTACTGAAATCTAGAGCTTTAGCCAGTTCACAAAGAATTATGTGTGAGAAATTCTAATGAAATAACAATATATAATTCTTGGAAAGCATGATTTATGTGCTTTGATAATTGTCTTACCACTCAAAAAGAAAAAGAGATCCAATAATATGCCATCAAATATACAAAAAAAGGTCTTTGGAGCACATGAAGAGTATGCTCCACAACAATCTCAGGAGAGAGCTATTGCCCATGTTCAAGAAAATCTTGGTGCTTTAGCAAGAAGATATGGCTGGGAAAGTTGGTCTCATGCCTTATATATTGGCATTAAGGATCCATTGCATCCATTACCTTATTAGAGAGCAAACAATGATGGTAGTATACCATGCCCTCCTAAGGAATGTGGTGGCTATGGCGGCGGTTATAAGAGTTAAAGCGCATTTTCAAATTAAATTGGATTGCAAAACTTGAGAGGAATGTTGTGCAAATGGGCCGTAGCTGTAAAGTTCAATAGGCCTTCAAAGAGTCGGAACCTTTCACTTCATGCTTCCACTCCGATTGGCAAGGAAATAATGGATTGTCTGACAGTAATTTAGGGTAAGCAACTTCAAGAGAGGATAAACATGACAATTTTTTCTACTATCCAGCTACACATGACAAGAAGGATGGGGTCTTGAGCAGTTCCAAACAAATTGGCTAAGAGAGGAACCAGCTATAGTTTGGAATGTTATGGAAGACATGACAGGTTTAAGTTGGGAACCCATGCTCATGTGGAGGGTTGTTTGGGAGACTATTAAGGGAAAATTTAGACAAGAGACAAAAACATTCAAAGTTATTGATTGCATAGATTGGTGTGAGCTAATATTTTCATCATGAGTCTCATAATTATATGGATTATGCAAACTTGTTTTATCATTCATGAAAAATATATTTGATCTGCTTAAGAAATGTTCTGTAGACTTATACACTCAACACATAAATACACCCTGCAACGCTTCTGTGAGATTAATATTTCCATTCTTTTTGGTGGTGGGAACATTGCATTTCTAGTATATTTATTTTTGTACATGGATTCAATAAGGCGGCTCTGTAATTCCACAGAGAAACTAAAGTTTTCTTCGATAACAAAACTAAATGCACACTTATATCCAATTGTTTCTTGGCATGATTATATCTAAATCTACCCAAAATCGATGCATCTAAAAGATAGAGGTATTATATGCATATATGGATCTATCACTAAAGGGAACACCAGCTCCATCTTTCCCAAATTTTGATGCATCCACTTCCATTTCTAGATTGCTAAAACAGTCTTCAACAATATCCTCAACTGTAAATAGGAAAGCGATTACAGGACACATTTTCCCAATTCGATGTGCTATGTCAGTATCTTGGTCTATTCCCTCCATTTTCACTGATTGATTTTAGGGATTGGCCCATCAAATGTTTTCAAGCCAGGTACATATTTCAATGCCTAACCACCTACATTAATAAAATCATTCTTTTTTTTTTCTACCTATAAGTGCTATGTTGGGTTTCTTTCCTCATAAGTGAAAAAGAAAATCCAATTCTTGGGATACTGACTTCTAGTTGGTCTAATTTGTAATTCCTATAATGAAGCTCTAATCAAATAAAATTATTTTTATTGTAATATTCTTCTTTCTCATCCCATTAACAAGATCTTTCTCTAGCATTATCTCCAACAAAGCATTAGGACCCAATTCTAATATTGGTGTAAACATATTTTGAATTTTTTAGTAAACAGACTCAAGCAATATGCCTTAATTAGGGAAATGCATCTCTAAAATTCACCCAACAAACTCTTTCATGAATATGTATGCAATGGTTGTTGGATGGAGTTGACAATATTTTGATTAGATTAGTGTACTGGAATAGGACATAATTATGCTGCAAGTTTATAGATCAAAACCACAAGAATTATTAGTCTGTTGTGTGGACTCATAATTTCTAGTATTCACTAGTCAACTAAGTCACATGACACGAGGACACGAGACATAGAGGACATGAAAATACGAGTATTTGATATGAGACACAACGACCCCAGAAATAGGACACGAGGGACACGTTATATATATATATTAAAAGAATACATAAAGATCTACATTTTTTAAAAACTAGAAGTATGTACAATGTACATCAATCATAATATCATTCAATTGAAATTTGACAACGATGAATTAGTTATAAAATTATCAATGAATCATGAACTTTGAACCATAAATTGCATATTTGATATTTCTCATTAAACCACAAAAATCAAAATGTATTACATAGATATCGAGAGAATGCCACCGACAAGTACAAAATAGAGTAGATACTACTTAGTACTAAGTCTAGTATCTACTGTACTACTAGATACAAAATGAAAATACTAAATAGCCACGAGTAAGAATATCATAGCTCATCAATGGTACTAGCCATTGTCTAACGTCTTCCTGCTCCTCCATGTCAAAATTAACATTACTATCGTAGCTCTTTCCTCTATCCTCCTCCTCCTTTATACCCTCTTTGATAGGACACCTGTCCAGAAATCAGGACACGTTCCTGGCAAGTGTCCGACACGTGTTGAAAAGTGTTCAGATTTTGGGACACGAAAATTATGGTGTCGGACACGTATTAGGGCAAGTGTCGTGTCCAACACGTGGAATACGGGACACGGGCCCTATTTGTAAGTGTCATGTTACTTAGCTAGTCAAGTGATATTCTATGGTAGAAAATCATAGTTTATTAATTATTTTAAATGCAAAAACTTTAAACAAACTCCCTCTAAAGTGTAGTCATTAATAATTCTCTGTTTGCATGGAAACTGCAACTCTTGGTTTGCTTCAGTTGTGGTGGATTTCCCCTCATTGATTGTTATCTCATTGTTGCACTACTTGATTTCTAGTAGAATTCTTAAGATTGACCAAGCATAGATCCTTCCCTCGTGAAAATCGCTCCAGTAAATTGTAACCACAAAGGGGCTTTTACCTACCCCTCAATCCATCCATTTTAAAGATTGTTGAAATACCCATTCACAAAACCATTTAGAAATCATAATGATAAGCATTGGATCTGTATACAATGCCAAGGCAACGCCGCTCAAGGGTACCCATTTGCTTTTTGTGCATCAATTATTCTTATAATAGA
Organism: Pseudotsuga menziesii; assembly: GCA_001517045.1. Classification (NCBI taxonomy): domain Eukaryota; kingdom Viridiplantae; phylum Streptophyta; class Pinopsida; order Pinales; family Pinaceae; genus Pseudotsuga; species Pseudotsuga menziesii. Next base: position 22,305 of record LPNX010428363.1, read on the forward strand.
ATGAAATATGAAGATTTATGTTAAACTAGGTATATAAACCCTTTATTGTCTTCTATTGTTTCATTGACAACAATGCTGCTGATATTTGCAATCTCATTTTGTATAACTCAATCTTGTAACCATTAGTGTACAAATGTTGATATGCATTTTTAAGATAAGACACCTTTTACCACGAATATCAACACAATTAATATAACAGATCTAGAAAGGTGTAAAATGTTGACGGTTACAGTGGGATCTCAATAGTTGGGTTGTGCATTACCTTTCCATGGCCACGAGCATGAGAGTCGATGAATTGGTGTACAAATGTTGATATGTATTGTTAAGATAAGACACCTTTTACCACCAATATAAGCACAATTAATATAACAGATCTAGAAAGGTGTCAAATGTTGCCAGTTACAGTGGGATCTAACAGCTTGCTTGTGCGTTACCTTTCCATGGCCACAAGCATGAGAGCCGATGAATTGAGATCTCGTTCGATGATTGTATTTAGTTTGAAATGTACTAACACAGTCACTCAACTATTTAACTTGGATTGAATGCTTAGTTTTAGCATCCTCTAAGCTTTGAAAACATCTAAAGCTAAATGTGTGAAATGTTGAAGACGCTTCATAGAGGAGACCTTGGCAAGAGAACCATATTACTCTTTTAAGCGGAAAGGAGTGAGTTTTTAATTAACTCGGTACACTGATTGATGTCCATCACAAACTACTTATTTCAATTTAAAAAATCCATGGGAGAATCTCAAATCCAGATGACTCTTCTATGTAGAAGGGTGTGAATTAAATTAACTTGTAATCACTTTTTATATTTGACACAAAGGTCCTTTTTATATTAAGGCCACCCAAATTATTTTCTAAAGGCTGAGAACATAGTAGGCACACTTGTTCATGATATTTCTGTGTTTACAAAACTTAGTATTTAGTAAAGTCATTGATTGATTACTTTAGGACCAGTGCTGCAAACATCTCTGACTTTTCTGATTTTTTTTAGGTTTTCAAAGCACCGAGTTTTTTTAATTTTTCAGCTCTATGTTTATGCTTTCTGATTTATATACAGGGAAAATATAGTGAGCGAGAATAAATATATTTCCTTCTTGAGTAAGGGAAGCTTCAAGTGATTTAGAAGGAGTTTCCGCATATATATGTTTCAACTAAAATTGGGGATTGTTTAATGCATAGAATATCATATGGGAGCAATTCCAAAACTTCTAATACATTTAGAACACCAACATCAAGTGGAATATCCCCTTACATGAATGGAGCACTTCTGTCACCATTTAGTGAAGGCGTAGGGTTTCTAGGTTTTCCTAAAGCAGGCAAGGAAGATAAAATTTGTTCTTTGGAATCAAGGAGATCATGCAATGCTATCAGTGATATTGGAACCAACGACTTATGATTTTGGAAGAGGCCATCTCTTCTAAAAAAATACCACAAGTTGTTGGTGATGGTGAGGTTGGTGCTTTAAAATTATTTTAGCAGGGGGTGTCATTCTCAAAATACATCTCCCTGCCATATCTTCAGCCACACATCTCCTCATTATGTCCTTTCTTTCATAAAAAAATTCCAGTACTCTATTCTATTTCTTACAAATCAATTTTGACATGGAGATGGAGGATATGCAATGGAATACCAACTCCAACTCTAATGGAATGAAACCAATAGTATATTGTCGCACTTGACAAAATCCATCTGGTTGCAATATGCATTTGCTCTAAGGATTGTTGGAGGATCTATTCATATAAACATCATGTTAGTTATTCTGGCACTCATCTTATTTACCAGTGTTTGGGATTTCTTGTATGTAAATTTTCCTTCAACCTTACAAAATTATATTGATGCATGTCTTTGATATCAAATGCAGATTTTAGCTAACTTGAACATATTTTCCAATGCTTTTCATAATTTTAGGACCGCTGCTCACTCTCATTGTAATTCTATTGTAATTCTAGTAGAAGAGAACAATGAATGGGGTCAATGGTTGGCCAAGTACGTTTCTTTATGACTTTCTTCGTACGTTTCTTTATGACTTTCTTCATACAGAGTGTGGATTTGGTTACACCGTGGTAGAAAGTTTTTCTCTGAAAAATATGAAACATTTTTTGGGGGATTTTGTTTTCATGACATTAGAGTGGTTTGAGAATTTTATTTTTTTGGGTGGTCTAGGAATAGAGTCTAGCATATATGTCTTTCTACAAGATGGACAATGCATCTTTATTTAGTGCACACCGACATCTTTGATTTAAAAGCTGAATTTATAAAGCTAGTGCAACTTACTTGGACATGACACAAAGAATGGAATTCCTGGAAATGGCTATCTAGATAATGCAGAGACCAATGAATTAGAAAATGAAATGAAATGTGTGTGAAACCAGATAATTTAGAGATCAATGAATTAGACGAACCAAAAGAAATGAAATATGTATAGAGTGAGAACATTTTAGTAATTGTGCTCATCCTTTCAAAGACAAATGAAAGGATAGATCTCTGGCAAATAAAATAATAACATAAAAGCTATCTAGACATGTCCATTGAAATCCTAGGGTTTCAGGAAGAATGACAATAGTGAGGCTAGGTATGTCGACCTTCAAGATTTGTTTTTTTCTTGGCATTTCCTTGTGATGGTGCAATTCAATCCTTCTTTGTTGAAGGTTAATTTCAAGCAAAAAAAACATGAAAAAACCCACACAAAAAAGGCAAACAGACATATCTTCAATCATATAAACTTTCTATAGTGGAATCTCCTAGAACTTACGGACGAGCACCCGTGGAGCCCAGAATTGGAAGATGCAGTTGCTGAGTCCATATCAACATCCCGAGTAGCCATCTTGGGTTTATATTTTTACGTGAAATGCAAAATATTCGGTCAATGAAAAACGATAGTAGTAAAAAAATGTGTTTTGGGAGGGATTTGGAAGCAAGCAGTGAGGGAAACCGAGAAAAATGCAAAAACCTTGCATCACTGCTAATACAGAGAATCTATAAATAAAAAACATTAATAGTTATATTTTTCTTAGCATTTACAGAGAATCTATAAATAAAAAACATTAATAGTTATATTTTTCTTAGCATTTTGTTGTGATAGTGCAATTAAATCCTTCTTTGTTGAAGGTTAATTTCAAACAAAAAAAACATTGAAAACCCACTAAAAACAGGTAAACACACGGATCTTCTATCATATAAAATTGCAATAGTGGAATCTCATAGAACTTAAACGTGAGCACGGTGGAGGCGAGAATTGGAAGTTGTGGTTTTTTATTCCATCTCAATGTCCTGAGTAGCCATCTTGGGTTTATCTTTATACCTGAAATGGAAAACCTCCGGTCAATGAAAAACGATATGATTAAAAAAATGTGAATAGAATGTGTTTTTGGGGATTTGGAAGCGGGCATGAGGAAGACCAAGAAAATGCAAAAAACTTGCATCATTGACAATAGAGAGAATCTATATTGGTTGAAGCATCTTGCTCCTCTGTTGCAAATATGCACTGACTGTAACTCATGGAACAATCTCCAAATTCGTGCTATCAACTATGGATTTCCTATAATCAAAATGGTGTCTGCATTCTTCAAATTATGGATGAATCCTATCATCCATTATCGTTTGGGGCCATTGCTCTAGAATTTTGGGTTGCATCCATTGTTCTGGAATTCTTGGTTTCCACTGAAGAGGGTAATCGCATTGGCCAGGTCTACACACTGCACTCGAGGCAGGGTTCCTTACTTCACATCCACCTCAGTTGCTAGTGGTCGTCACAACTGAATTGAGAGTTGCTGACGACAACTATCTTTTCAAGCAAGAAAATGATGGCAGCTATATGCAAGGGATGAGGCTATGTGAGTGATACCAAAACATCCATTGACCCATAATAATAGATTGAGACAAGTTGTTACCAGATGAGCATAGTAGCGAATCTGACAACAATAGACCCAATAGCATCATAGATAGTCGTTTATGAGGAAGAATTCCTGCACACTCGAGCGTTAAAACCCTTAACGAAAATATTTTCTGAAACGTGGCCATTTCCACAATACACATGGCATCATGTTATTCGTGAGACGATGAAGAAAAAGGTACAAGGATTTTCAAAACTGACCTGGGATTAAAAATGCATATCAGCGTAACAAGAACGCTTCAATTGTTGAATTAAAAATAAATATCTTATCTCCCAATTTCAGAAGTTCTTCCAATTTAATTGGAATAAAAAATTGGTTATCATCATAAACATCGGTGTATAAATATTAGCAATAGTTCCAAGAAGGTGCAATAATACATCGAATAGGTTAAATAAAATATAATTCCACATTTGTAAACAAAATTGGTAGGTTGACATGTCAACTTATATCGTTTGTTAAATCAACCAGCTATATAACGTGGACTTTATATGGAACACTAACATGTTGCAATAAAAAATTTACGTCAATTGTAACTGCATATACAAATTCTGCACATAATTAGAGGTGCGTCATTTTTTCTTGGAGAACATACCACATGAGCTCCTATTTAGATAACGATCATCCATATGAGCATTGAAACCATCAAGGGAAGGCTCCCACATATTTCCATTTTTAGTGGGAAACATGCAAGTAAAGTGAGAGAAGTCCCTGCATCTTATTTTATTGGACATTGATACCACATTGGTTTGGACAAAAAAGAAGTTTCTAGAATAGAGGAAGTCCCCCACATTCTATTTTATTGTGATTTAACTATTTACAAGATGTAATGGTCAATTTAATTTATTACATTGCTAGTGAGAGACATGTTATCACTCCAGGAAACTTCTCTAGGTTGCAGCTCGATGGCAACTTAAATGTTTTTAATGGTTTTTCTAGGTTGCAACTCGAGGATGCCTGGTAATTTAAATGTTTTTAATGGTTTTTCTAAATAGATCAAGTCAGATGACCTACAAGACCTCACTCTCCCAAGACATGCGTAAAACTCAATCAAAAGATAAGGGTTCTAACCACCAATGTTCAGAGGTTTGATAATAAGGTGAATAAATGGAGAACTTATTATGCTGGCAGATTCATACATAAAGCAATCACATATGAATGGCTAATCATAACAAAGAAAAATACTTGTAATTCAACTCATCAACACATAGATAGGATGACAACTATCTGGCATTAGATAAAAAGAATAAACCTGAAATCAAACATTCAAGCACAAGTACAGAACAAAAAAGAGATGGAACCTAAACAATAATGGCAAAAGAGCTTATATTAAATGATGAATAACATGAGAAGCTTGATAACAATAAGGGTCTAAAAGTCTCCGAAGTCAAACCCTTTCTTCAACATAAGTCTTAGGCTTTATAGCCTTTACAAAATTTATTTTAGATCCTGAAAAGTTGGATCTAATTTACTAAAAATAGATAATATAACTGTTTTTGCAAAATTAGGTCAAAAACCCTAATTTAAGTGCTAGTCTATCTAACTATAATACTTGTTCACTCCTTGGAATCTTTAACAACTGCTGGAATCTTTAACAACTGCAGTGATCACTGAAGTAGAACTATGACCTGTTATTTGACATATAAGCTATGGTTTGTCAAAAGCAAGTAGGGTTTGTGACCCATTTCACTTTGATGGCACCCTCAAAATTGGAACAAACCCCCTCAATTGGTGCCTTTAATCAATTTTCAGCTTCATAATTCACCCCTGAAGTGGTTGCATCCATCAAAATAGGTTCTGTGTGAAAAATATGTCTTTCTACACCTTTTTGTGCTTTCGGTGGTTAAGGAAACAGAATCCTGGGTCTGTAAGCTGCTAAAAGCTCTGCTTTCGATGGCTAATGAACAGATGTTGCGTTTGCCTAAGCCACCGAAAGCTCTATTTTCTGCAAAATTTAATTAGTCTTTAATCAGCCTTTTACAAATTTACTCCTGACCTTCTTGTACTTCTTCAACCTGCATAATATTTGGAAAATCAGCAACATCATGGGCTACCTCTGGGTCCTGAAAGATTGCTACTGCCTCTACTAGGGTTTCCAGTGTAAGGTGAGCTTAAGAGCTAGGGTTTGAATTTTTCTGTTGTAACCTCGACAGTCTGACCATCCTGTAGAGCCTGGAGTCATCCTTCATTAATCTCAGATTCCTTTTTTGCTGCAAGATATACATCCCTCTCATTTTTATGCAATTCAGTGTTTTTCTTGTTTAATCTCTCATTATTTCTTTTGATCTCCCTCTCTAAGACCTCTAGTTCATATATTTGCCCTAATAGCTGGTTGATTCTTTGGGACCTAGGTTTGATATTTGAACTCTTCAACATCTGCATCAAATCTCCATGGACTGATAGATGAGGTCGAAAATGCCACCTAGAGGACTGACAGGTCATCTTTTGCCCTAAAAATTTGGCCAAACTGCTGAAAAATGGGGCTCAGAGATGGATTTGGTCCTTCAAATATGTGACACCTGTGTATAAAACGAAAGATTTTTTTGTATATTGGTTTGTTTTGAGCAAAGACCTCTCTTGTTTTTTTGAAAATCTTTTTCATTTTCCCGATATCTGTATTTCAAAAACATGTGTAAAACAGGGAAATTTTGAGATCCAAAAATTAGGGCTCAGAGATGGATTTGATTATCCCAATATGAAATACCTGTAAAAAAAATGAGAGAGGTTGTTGTTCTATGACATGTTAGGAACAAAAACCGCCGAGCGTTTTGCAAAATGATTCTCCAGTCCCTCGGAATCATTATTTTAAAAAGATGACTTTTCGTAGTAAAATGCCAATTTCGATGGCTGGAGCGCTCTGAAATTTTGGTCTTAGCTGCCAAAAGGCCACTTTTGGTGGCTTAGAGACTATTTTGAAACCCCGCTTAGCCACAGAAACCTGTGTTTTGACTTTTTTTGAGCAGGTCCTCTTCCTCTCTGCGCCTGCAAAATTGAAATTCAAACCCTAGGGAATGATACTACAATGCTGGATCGAGAGAGGGCTTGGCTTAGTAAGAATGCATGCAGGAAATGTGGAATGAACTGAGGATAGGGTGCTGATTTTTAGGGGACTAATCAGTGATTGGTACTTGAGAAGGGGGACAGTAAGTTTTGATGAGACTCGTGAGATGGCCAGTGCAGTGATCAATTCAACTGGAACTTAACGCTTTGTAGTGGTTCAACTGCAGTCACGGGACAGGTGGAGGGTAGCTAGGGTTTGGGTCTTTTATCAGTCACTTCAGTTTCATAACGACCACTTCTCTGCCAATTCATGATATCTTCTGTAGTCCCAGTCTAATTTCTTGTCTATGGCGCTTGTCATGCTAACAGTGGTTGATTTTGACGGATACACTAACCATTTTCCTCTTTTGGAGCTTTCGGCGGTTAAGGTAATCTTGGATCTGATTTTTTAGCTACCGAAAACTGGACTTTTTGGTGGCTAATGAACTGTTGAACAGTTCTCCTAAGCCACCGAAATCTCCTTTTCAAATTTTTATTAAAAAACGGAGTCAACAGGCTTTCGGTGGTTAATGCAGTCCTGAGTCTAAATTGTTAGCTGCAGAAAGCTGGGCTTTTCAGTGGCTATTGAACTGTTGAAAAGTTTGCCTAAGCCACCGAAAGCTAAACTTTTGATTTTTATGGAAAAACAGAATACAAGGCATTCCAATTTTGTTAATCACACAAAAATATTTCATAATGTGCCCTGAAATCTTCTTCACTATAAAAAATAAATTTTCTTAATTTGACCTATTGAAGACTAATTTATTTGGGAGATAACAAGATGATCTTGATGCATCATTTCACAAGGGTAAGAACAAACTACAAATCAAATGCTTTCATTACGATTATGCAACACATTACACAACATAGAAAAAGCATGAGCATTCAGATAAGTAAGGTTGGGAGGTATTCAACCGAATTTCTCCACCATTTTTTTTAAAAGATGGGTATTAAAGCTTCCTCAACCAACTAAAAATATGATACATAGAATCTAGTTAAAACCATAAAGCTTGCCTATCACAAAGACTGACACTAAAGTCATGCAAATTTTCCCAACCATGGACCATATAATCATGCATGTCTAAATTTCCATAATATCCATACATGTTCCCAAAATAACTTTGATCAGTATTGCCAATTTGATTTCTTCTTCACTATGCAATACTCTGTAATGTAATCAAGACATGTAAAAATTTATTACTCATGTCAAGGAATTTGGAATGGAAATTACTTTTTACAAGAATGTGAATTGCACATAACATTAAACTGGATATATAATTTCTTTCAACACCGGAAAGAAAGTATGCTAAAAATCTACATACATATAATATATGAATACATTCAAGATGGGCATTTAAATTATGAATACATATGTTGCTATTTAAGTAATGAGTAATCATCGTAGCATGGTAGGTCACAAATGATTTTTTCAACAAACTATACATGTCAGTTATACAAGAGGAATACGTGCACTCTGCACAGTATTCTATGTGTGCACTCATTGATACAATGCAAATTTGTCGGGAATATTATGTGTCTGTCATAGAAAGATCGTGGTCTACTTTTTGTAAATCCAATCTCATAGCATCTACCTCTTGACCTCAATATCTTCCTCCACAACCTTTTCTTTTTGTGGAAAAACATGATTACAAATGAAATATATCAACGCGTTTACACAATAAAATATATTTAACCATAGTATTGCTCAATATTTTTATTTTTTTCTCCCTACGTTGTCATTTTCTTTCTTCATCCTCTTGTTGTTAGTTCAGTATCCTATTATCCAAATATAAAATCAAATAAACTAGTTCAAGAGGATAAGGATAATAGAAACAAAATAACCAGCTAACCATTATTTACGTGTGAGACATATTTACATATAGAAAGCACACACATTCCCTAAATGAAGGAACACATGTATTGAAATCAAATATAGATTATAAAACTCATGTTGAAATTTTTTAGAGATAACCTCATGTAAAACTTGCATTAATACTAAGAGGGCCACAACTTTGTTGTATGCAATACGAGGTTGACCACAAACAACATAACAGTCGACAAGGAGGCCTGTTGAGCATTTAAATTATGAATACATATGTTGCTATTTAAGTAATGAGTAATCATCGTAGCATGGTAGGTCACAAATGATTTTTTCAACAAACTATACATGTCAGTTATACAAGAGGAATATGTGCACTCTGCACAGTATTCTATGTGTGCACTCATTGATACAATGCAAATTTGTCGGGAATATTATGTGTATGTCATAGAAAGATCGTGGTCTACTTTTTGTAAAATCCAATCTCATAGCATCTACCTCCTAACCTTGATATCTTCCTCCACAACCTTTTCTTTTTGTGGCAAAACATGATTACAAATGAAAAATATCAACGTGTTTACACAATAAAATATATTTAACCATAGTATTGCTCAATATTTCTTTTTTCTTCTCCCTACGTTGTCATTTTCTTTCTTCATCCTCTGGTTGTTAGTTCAGTATCCTATTATCCAAATATAAAATCAAATAAACTAGTTCAAGAGGATAAAGATAATAGAAACAAAATAAACAGCTAACCATTGTTTGTACATGTGAGACATATTTACATATAGAAAGCACACACATTCCCTAAATGAAGGAACACATGTATTGAAATCAAATATAGATTATAAAACTCATGTTGAAATTTTTTAGAGATAACCTCATGTAAAACTTGCATTAATCCTAAGAGGGCCACAACTTTGTTGTATGCAAGACGAGGTTGACCACAAACAACATAACAGTCTACAAGGAGGCCTTTTGTTTTGTTTAAAGAAAATTTGCATTCTTGATATTTCTATTAGTTTGATTGTCTCAACATTCTCTACATTTGGGCTATAAAATTTGTACCAATCTATTTCGTTTTGCTTAACTCAATAGTCAAAATATATCTTGTGTAGTAAACTTTTACTTTTATCTTAGCTAAATTTAAAAATCCTCGCAAGCATAAATCTTAACGATTTTGAACATATTCTGAACATAAAAATGTAACAAATGAACACACAACGAGAACATGAAACTCATAAGTTTAATAGGTCATATGGACAACACGATTGGCATAAATAGTCACCTTGTTTAATAAAGCTATTGGCAACTGCAAGACTTATAGGACAAGTGGAAAGGAGTCAAAGGCACGACTAAACCATGTATTATAATAGTTTTATGGAAACGAAGGATAATGATGGACAATGTGTTATTTATAGTGACATTTCTCATGGCTTTTTCCAGCATGGAAAAGAAAAAAAAATGATGAAAGAATTACAATTTCCCAGTTTGAAAAATGTAAATACCTTCCAAATGAGAGTATGGTTATTCTCATGCATGAAAGAATCGATCTGAATCCAAGGAAGACGATTAATAATTCAAACAACAGGAGCTCACTGAACAAAAAATATAGCTTACAATACAATCAAAATCACACAAGAAAACTATATTCAACACTCTAGAGAGATAACTACTACTTTATAGTATTGCTATTGCATAAAATAGTATATATTGATCCAGATATGTGAACTTGAACTTTCCCCTAAATACACTTTCCTATATATAATCATATATTACAATAGTTTGCAAACAATTATTAGACAATTTTATAGTAACATGCATATAACTACTAATTCATGAAGTAACGTGAAAAATATCACATGCCCATCATTGTTGTACCGGTCCATAAATGTGAAATTGCATACATCTATTTTATATGGAAATAAATCTGGAACTCTCCCCTAAATAAATTTCCCATATAACAACCTATGTTACTATATTTTGTAGAAAACTACTATCATCTTATTTTATAACAGTATGCAAACAACTAATACTTCAAAACTAAGAAAGTATGCTACATAGAATAGTATGTATTGGTGCAGAATGTGAAAGTGCATATATTAATTTTATTTAAAATATATATAAACTCACTTGAACATTTCAAATTTATCGATATCACATAAAAGGACATGGTATCACACAAAAGGATCATATCAATAGCATACCAGTATCTCATTGATAATAGGATTTTCCTTGTTGATGCCCTATTGAAGTAACCAAAATGCATATGATTCATAAAATTCCAATGTACACAATTGCCTACAAAGCTTTGGATTTGTTTTCTCTTGTATGCTACCAAAGTTGTACTATATTCCAAAAAATGTTTGCATCACCCACAAAGTCACATTGAAACACATTATAAACTATTATTTTATTTCTAGATGTCAATATGATCCAATTTACAAAAATCTATCTTTGGCTATCACATTCTCTAACCATTGCTTGAAAACCATTATAAGAGTGACACCATCCAAGTATCCATCCTCTACCAAAACATAATTTTATTTCTAGACTTCAAGATAACCCAATTTATGAAAATTTCTCTCTAACCATTGCTTGAAAACCATTGAAAGAGTGACACCATTCCATTATCCAACACCTCCTAGAAGTGATGTAAATGTTAACAACAGTTCCTTTCTATAGTGACAGCTAACCAGTACATGATCATGTTGTCACCCACCTCTTTTCACATCAAACAAATGTCGAGTCCATTCCATGATATTTTTGCAAGATGTCACAAGAGTATAAGTATTTAAAGACAATAGTCACTAAAAGTTTCTTTCAAGTGACAAAGGTTTCCAACAATACAAGATAAGCACCCTAGCTTCATCTACAAAGGACAATTCCCTTCCATTTTCAATGGAAAAGGATCTATAGGATTAACTTCTTAAAGCAAGTAATTAGTACATGTACTTTTTAATGTCTTGTAGTTAATATCAATTTAATGCAAAATAGAATTCAGAAATGTGAAGTACCAAAGATAAATGTTGAAGCAAGACTTGACTTCAGTATTTCTTCAGTTCAATGGAGGACCAATAATTCTTTATATTGCTACAAAATTATTCACACTCCTAAGCTAACAAAAATTAGAATCACAACAAATAATTCTTCAAGAAAAATAATTTTGAATATTCAAATTATTTGCTTAATTGAGCCGACTTAGGTAGCTATGCTTTGCACACAGGTAAATTCATATTGGCTCCTAATGAAATCTAGGGGTTTAGCCAATTCACATAGAATTTTGTGAAGTGTGAGAAATTGTAAGGAAATGGCAATATATAATTCTTGGAAAGCATGGTTTATGTGCTTTGATCACTATCTTCCCACTCAAGAAGAAAAGGATATCCAACAATATGTCATCAAATCTACAAACAAGGTCTTTGGAGCACATGAAGAGTATGCTCCACAGCAATCTCAGGAGAGATCTATTTCCCATGTTCGAGACAGTCTTGGTGCTTTAGAAAGAAGATATGGCTGGGAAATTTCATGCCTTATATATTGGCATCGAGGATCCAATGCAACCATTACCTTATTAGAGAGAAAACAATGATGGTAGTATACCATGCCCTCCTAAGGAACGTGGTGGCTATGGAAGTCAATTATTAGAAATAAAGCACATTTTCAAATTAAATTAGAATACAAAACTTGAGAGGAACATTGTGGAAATGGGAAGTAGCTGTAAAGTTCAAGAGGCCTTCAAAGAGTTAGAACCTTGCACTTCATTCTTCCACACCGATTGGAAGGGAAATAATGGATTTTCTGATAGTAATTTAGGGAAAGCAACTTCAAGAGAGGGTAAACATGACAATTTTTTGTACTATCCAATTGCACATGATAAGAAGGATGGGGGTCTTGAGAAATTCCAGAAAAAATGGCTAAGAGGGGAACCGGTTATAGTTTGGAATGTTATGGAAGACACAACATGTTTAGGTTGGGAACCCATTGTCATGTGGAGGGTTGTTCAAGAGACAACTAAGGGAAAATTTAAACAAGAGACAAAAACATTCAAATTTATTGATTACCTAGATTGGTGTGAGCTAATATTTTCATCATGAGTCTCATAATTATATGGATTATTCAAACTTGTTGTTATCATTCATGAAATATATTTTGATCTGCTTAAGAGATGTTTGATCTGTAACGCTTTTGTGAGATTAATATTTCGATTCTTTTTGGTAATGGGAACATTGAATTTCTAGTATATTTATTTATATGTGTGGATTCAATAAGGTGGCTATGTAATTACAGAGAGAAACTAAAGTTTTCTTCACTAACAAAACTAAATGCACACTTATATCCAGTTGTTTCTTGGCATGATTATATCTAAATCTAACCAAAATTGGTGCATCTCTATATATGCATATATGGATCTATCATTGAAGGGCACACCAGCTCCATATTTCCCAAATGTTGATGCATCCACTTCCATTTCTATATTTCTAAAACAGTCTTCAAGAATATCTTCAACTGTAAATAGGAAAGCAATTATAGGATACATTTTCCCAATTCGATGTGCTCTGTGAGTATCTTGGTCTATTCACTCCATTTTCACTGATTGATTTTAGGGATTTTCCCATAAAAAAATATCAAGTCAGGTACATATTTCAACACCTAACCACCTACATTAATAAAATCATTCTTTTTTCTCTACCTATAAGTCCTCTATTGGGTTTCTTTCCTCAGAAGTGAAAAAGAAAATCCAATTCTTTGGATATTGACTTCTAGTTGGTCTAATTTGTAATTCCTGCAATGAAGCTCTGATCAAGTAAAATTATTTTTATTGTAATATTCTTCTTTCTCATCCCATTAACAATATCGTTCTCTAGAATTATCTCCAAAAAAAAATTAGGACCTGGTTTTAATATTGGTGTAAACATATTTTGAATTTTTTAGTAGACGACTAAAGCAGGACGCCTTAATTAGGGATATACATATCTAAACTTCAGACAACAAACTCTTTCATTAATATGTATGCAATGGTTGTTGGATGGAGTTGACAATATTTTGATTAGATTAGTGTACTGGAATAGGACTTAATTCTGTTGCAAGTTTATAGATCAAAACCTCAAGAATTATTAGTCTGTTGTGTGGACTCATAATTTATAGTACTCACTGCTCAAGTGATGTTCTATGTTATAAAATTATATTTTATTAATTCTTTTAAAAGCAAAAACTTTAAACAAATTCCCTCTAAAGTGTAGTCATTAATAACTCTATGTTTTCATGGAAGCTGCAATTGTTGGTTTGCTTCAGTTGTGGTGGATTTCCCCTCACTGCTTGTCTTCTCACTTTTGAATTACTTGCTTTCTAGTAGAAGTATTAATATTTGACCAAGCACAGATCCTTCCCTCGTGAAAAGCGCTCCAATTAATTGTAACCACAAAGGGGATTTTACCTACCCCTCAATCCATCCATTTTAAATATTGTTGAAATACACATTCATAAAACCATTTAGAAATCCTAATGATAAGCGTTGGATCCATAAAGAGCTCCAAGCTAGCATCACTTGAGGGTTACCATTTTCTTTTTGTGCATCAATTATTCTTGTAATAGACTGAATTCTGAAGATTTATGTTAAACTAAATATATAAACCCTTTAACGTCTTCTATTGTTCCATTGACAACAATGCTGCTGATATTTGCAATATCATTGTGTATAACTCAATCTTGTAACCATTAATGTACAAATATTGATATGTATTGTTAAGATAAGACACCTTTTACCACCAGTATAAGCACAATTAATATAATAGATCTAGAAAGGTGCCAAATGCTGGCAGTTACAGTGGGATCCCAATAGTTGGGTTGTGCATTACCTTTCCATGGCCACGAGCATGAGAGCCGATGAATTGGTGTACAAATGTTTATATGCATTGATCAGATAAGATGCCTTTTACCACAAATATAAGCACAATTAATATAAGAAATCTAGAAAGGTATCAAATTCTAACAATTACAGTGGGATATCAATAGTTGGGTTGTGCATTACCTTTCCATGGCCACGAGCATGAGAGTTGATGAATTGAGAGCATGTTCGATGAGTGTATCTAGTTTTAAATGTACTAACACAGTCACTAAACTATATAACTCAGATTAAATGCCTGGTTTTAGCATCCTCTGAGCTTTGAGAACATCTAAAGCTAAATGTGTGAAATGTTGAAGAAGCTCTATTAAGGAGACCTTGGAAAGAGCATCCGATTACTCTTTAAGCGGAAAGGAGTGGTTTTTTAATTAACTTGGTACACTGACTGATGTCCATCACAAACTACTTATTTGAATTTAAAAACTCCATGGGAGAATATCAAATCCAAATGACTCTGCTACGTAGAAGGGTGTGAAATAAATTAACTTGTAATCACTTTTTTATAATTGACACAAAAGTCCTTTCTAGATTAAGGCTACCCAAATTATTTTCTAAAGGTTGAGAACATAGTCAGCACACTTGTTCATGATATATTTGTGTTTACAAAACTTAATATTTAGTAAAGTCATTGATTGATTACTTTAGGAGAAGTGTTGCAAAAGTCTGATTTTTCTGGTTTTTTTTAGGTTTTCAAAGCACTGAGTTTCTTTAATTTTTCAGCTCTATGTTTATGATTTCCGAGTTATATACAGGAAAAAGATAGTTAGTAGGAATAAATCTAATTCCTTCTTGAGTAAGGGAAGCTACAAGTGATTTAAAAGGTGTTTCTGTAAATATATACTTCACCTGAAAGCGGGGATTGTTTAATCACTAAATATCATATGGGAGCAATTCCCAAACTTTTAACACATTTAGAACACCAACATCAACTGGCATATACCCTTACATGAATGGAGCACCTATGTCACCATTTAGTGAAGGTGCAGGGTTTCTAGCTTTTCAAGGAAGATAACATTCCTTCTTTGGAATCAAGGAGATCATGCAATTCTATCACTGATATTGGAACCAATGACTTATGTTTTTGGAAGAGGCCATATTTTCTAGAAAATACCACAAGTTGTTGGTGATGGTGAGATTGGTGCATTAAAGTTTTTTTGGTAGAGGGTGTCATTTTCATAATACATCTCCCTATCATATATTCAGCTAGACATCTCATCATTATGTCCTTTCTTTCATAACAAAATTCAAGTACTCTATGCTATTTATTACCATTCAATTTTGACATGGAAACGGAGGATATGCAGTGGAATACCAACTCCAACTCTGATGGAATGCAACCAATAGTAATTTTTCGCACAACAGAATCCATATGGTTGCAATATGCATTGGCTCTGTGGATGGTTGTAGGATCTATTCATCTAAACATCATGTTAGTTATCTGGCACTCATCTTATTTCCTATCATCTGGTATTTCCTGTATATAAATTTGTCTTCAAACTTACAAAATCGTATTGATGCATGTATTTGATATCAAATGCAGGTTTTATCTAACCTGAACATATTTTCCAATGCTTTTTTATAATTTTAGGACTGCTACTCACTCTCATTGTAATTCTAGTAGAAGAGAACAATGAATGGGGTCAATGGTTGGCCAAGTATGTTTCTTTCTGACTTTCTTCATACAGAGTGTGGATTTGGTTACACCATGGTAGAAAGTTTTTCTCTAAAAAATATGAAAGGAATTTTTGGGGGGATTTTGTTTTCATAACATTAGAGTGATTTTAGAATTTTATTTTTTTGGGTGGTATGGGAATAGAGTCCAGTGATATATGTCTTTCTACGAGGTGGGAAATGCGTCTTTAATTGGTGCATGCCCATATCTTTGATTTAAAAGCTGAATTTATAGAGCTATTGCAACGTACTTGGACATGACACAGAATGGAATTCATGGAAATGGTTATCTAGAGGATACAAAGACCAATGAATTAGAAAATGAAATGAAATGTGTATGCAACCAGAGAATGTAGAGATCAATGAAATAGAAGAACCAAAAGAAATGGAATATGTATAGAGTGAGAACATTTTGATAATTGTGCTCATCCTTGCAAACACAAATGAAAGGATAGATCTCTGGAAAATAAAATAATAACAACAAATATATCTAGACATATCCATTGATACCCTAGGGTTTTAGGAAGAAGGACAATAGTGAGGATAGGTATGCTAACCTTCAAGATTTGTGTTTTTCTTGGCATTTCCTTGTGATAGTGTAATTCAATACTTCTTTGTTGAAGGTTAGCAAACATACAGATCTTCAATCATATAAACTTGCAATAGTGGAATCTCATAGAACTTACAAGTGATCACCCATGGAGGCCGTAATTGGAAAATGCAATTGTTGAGTCCATCTCAACATCCTGAATAGCCATCTTGGGTTTATCTTTTTACCTGAAATGAAAAACATTTGGTCAATGAAAAACGATAGTAGTAAAAAATTGTGAATAAAATGCATTTTGGGAGGGATTTGGAAGCAGGCGGTGAGGGAAACCGAGAAAAATGCAAAAACCTTGCATCACTGCCAGTACAGAGAATCTACAAAAAAAACATTAATATATTAGTCATATTTGTTAACCGGTGACTAAATTAGTTGTTAATTTTAGTCGTTTATAGTTGGGTCAATCAAAATTGCTCATATTTACTAGTAAATCACTTTAAAAACACTTGGTGACTAGAATTTCTAGTCACCTAGTAGCTAATTCCTCATTTTGTACCAGTGATAGTTATGTTTTTCTTGGAATTTCGTTGTGATAGTGCAATTAAATCCTTCATTGTTGAAGGTTAATTTCAAACAAAAAAAACATGGAAAAACCTACAGAAGAAAGGTAAACACACAGATATTATATCATATAAAATTGCAATAGTGGAATCTCATATAAGAATTTAAACGTGAGCACGGTGGAGGTGAGAATTGGAATATTTGGTTTTTGAGTCCATCTCAATGTCCTGAGTAGCCATCTTGGTTTTATATTTTTATTTGAAACGCAAAACCTTTGGTCAATAAAAAAACGATAGTATTAAAAAGAAAATAGAATGTGTTTTTTTAGGGGGGTTGGGGGGGGGGGGTTTGGAAGCAGGCGATGAGGGAAACCGAGAAAATGAAAAACCCTTACATCATTGACAATACATAGAATCTATATTGGTTGAATCATCTTGCTCCTCTGTTGAAAATATGCACTAACTGTAACTAATGGAACAATTTTCAAATTCGTGCTATCGGCTATGGATTTCTTGTAATAAAAATGGTGCCTGCATTCTTCAAATTCTGCATGAATCCTGTCATCCATTATCATTTGGGGCCATTGCTATGGAATTATGGGTTTCACCCATTATTCTGGAATTCTTGATTTCCACTGAAGAGGGTAGCCACATTGGCAAGATATGTACACTGCACTTGAGGCAGGCTTCCTTAGTTCACATCCACCTCAGTTGCCAACAGTCGTCACAAATAAATCAAGAGTTGCAGGAGACAACTATATTTTCAAGAAAGAAAATGATGGCATCTTGTGTAAGGGATGAGGCTATGTGAGCGATACCAAAACATTCGTTGACCCATATTAGATTGAGACAAGTTGTTACCAGATGAGCATAGTAGCGAATCCACAACAATAGACCCACACTAGTACATGTGAAATTTTTCCCACGGTAACTCGTTGCTATAGAAACACATTTTTGTTGCTATAGCGATGATTCGAAGCCAAAATTTTCGTCGCATTAGCCACACTTCGAATATTCTGTCGATATAGTGACAAAACATCGACGGAACATGGTGATTGTGGCATGTGCTTCAAAACCAAATAGGATTCGATATAGAGATGTTTATGTGTCATTATAGAAACAGTTGGGTGTCTCTATAGTGAAGGTTTATTGTGGCAATAACAAGCGACTAAGTCAATTTGTGTCGTTTGAGCGATGTTTTGGAGTCTCTATAGCGACGACATATTGTTTGAAAATCAAGCGACTATTTCATATTGCGCCAGTATAGCGATGTACATGAGTCACAATACCAATGTTAATGCATCACTATAGGCATGAAAGTATGTTGAAACTAAGAAATTCCCAAGTCAATGTTAATTGCTATAGCGACGATAGTATGTTGAAACTAAGAAATTCCCAAGTCAATGTTCATTGCTATAGCGACGGTCTACCACCGTTATAAAGACAACAACCGGTCGCTCTAGCGATAAGTGTTTGTCGCAAATTAGAAGCAAATAAGAAATAATTCATCGCTATAGTAATGTTTCTATGTCACTATAGAGACATTTCTGTGTAATTTTTTTTAAATATATAAAATTCACAACAAAGATTGTATTTCAAATCTAGGCATACCTGCATTCTGGAAAGGACTTACAGTTGTGATTCTTATCGTAGTGCTTATCCTGGAAATTATGCTCCTTCAAATGATGATGGAACTTTTTCAAATAGGTCTTTCCAGAAGCTGGCCAGAAGCCCCTGCCCAGGATCCTTGACCCTTTTTATAAATACCTGAAGAGTAGAGGAAGGCAACTTAGTTGGAGTCTTTTCAAAATATATTGAAGAGGAAACTTGTTGGCCTTTAATTCCTTCATTTTGAAATTTCTTATGTTTAGGTAGCGTTCATGGTGATATGGTGGCCACTATCTATTGGTTAGTGTCCCTTCTGCAATTCCAACTATGATTGAATGTGTTGGGTAGTCTCGCATAATATTTTACGACACTATGTCACATTGAGAATCATGGAATAATTTTTGCTTAGAATTTTTTCTCCAAGATTAAGCTCTTTCAAAAGTTTTATCTACAGCTTCTACATATCAGTTCAAGAACATTAATAAGGAAAACCCAAAATCCTCTAGTAAGAATAAACTTACTTACAACCACTATCATAAGAATGGGCATGCCTTCAAATATTACAGCCACTATCATAAGAATGGGTACGCCACTATCATAAACTTACTTACAACCACTATCAAATCTTACATTCAAAAGTTTGAAGATTTTCCAAAACAAGCAAGTTTCAATATGGGGAGTGTTGAATATGATACCTAATGTGAATCTTCTCACAATCAACATTTGGTTGTGCACCAAGCATATTGGTTCTCCTCTTCATCACAAGAATGGACTGTTGATTTTGGATCTACCAAACAATGATTAGGCATGAAAACATTCAACACCCCCTCTCTAATTATTGAAGGGAGCACATTGGAGAGAAAGTGGTCATTGATGATAACTCAAATTTATCAGTTTCAAGATGCAATGTTGTCACCATTGACTCCATCAAGTTTGGATATTTCCTTCATTTTCCAAGAGTTGGAAAAAATCTTATTTTTATTAAACCACATGAACAAAACAATGGAATACAAAATCAATGGGTTGTAGAGGACATGAATGATGGTTTTTAAGTGGTTGTCTCATAACTATAGAACACCATATTTAAAATGCATCATGATGATTTCTGATACATTCATTATAGCATCCAAAGAACTGAGGAAGACATGAAGGATCCACAATAAGAAAATGTTTGACACTGATTGATACTTCTTCTCTAGGATAAAATCAGTTTACAAATGCTAAAGGCCATATCTTAGAAAGGAATACTCAATAAGATACAACAAAATAGTAAGACATAAGTCCCAACTTTCTAGATCATCGAAAGCATCTAAATGTGGCAAGTTAAGCACTGAAAGAAAGCCTAAAATGCATTATACTTGTGTGGGATCTCAGGAGAACGATTATCAAAAGCTAACAGGTAAAAGAGAACCTCTCATATCTTTATATAAGTACATTCATGTACAGATAAACCAAGAAGATAAACTAACAGTTTTAGGCAATGAATTAGAGAGGAAAAAACATTTAAACTTCTATGTGTCTCACTCAGTCAAAACACCTGTTGAAAATAGGAAGAAAATTTTGGTAGGTTATGATTTACGAAGAGCTAAAACTACTGAAGAGTTCAAGAAGTAGATTGACAGTGGGATTTCCCTTATTGAATCCAAACTCATAATAGCAATATAAAGGATGAAAATGAAAACTTTATGAAGTAGTTGTTGATACTCACCATAGACTTGACATTCCAAAAGTTGGGTAATCAGTCGTGACTAATGAGATTTTGAAGCAATCAAAGGAAGTAATCATACCCTTAATACTTTGACCCTTTTTATAAATACCTGAAGAGTAGAGGAAGGAAACTTGGTGAAAAACAATGAAAAATAAATGTCACACTCCATATTTGAAAATTCACCAAAATTTCAGACTCAAAGGCATTCAATAGGAGACAATTCAAAATTACTTACCTCAGTAGCACCCCATCCTAGTCCTATACCAGGAGCATGACCTTCTTTGTCTTTCAATTCACTTGACTACACAAGGCTCCACTCTAAAGACACAAGATCCATAAAAATGTATAATGCACATTTCAGCTCATTTGGAGAAAAGCTGCAAACTCTCAGGTAGATTCAACTCATTTGTATTTTATAATTAATTTTCTCAAATATTCAAACTCAAAGCTGAAACAATGATACAAGCATGTCCAACATAGAAAAACCATACCTCAATATCCTTCATGTCCATCATGTCCCAAAAGCAATGAGTTACAATAACCATTTAAGTACTTAAAACAATAACAGTAATAAGAGTAGTGATCTATATCAGATATAAGTTGTTAATGAAAGACAACAATACATAACAGTAGCATGATATATCAGATACGCACCAGTTATAAACTCAACATAAGATGTTATTGCAGAGCTCCTTTATCCTCAGAAAAAAATGCTTCTAAACAGTCTTCAACCTCTTAGCGTTAGTTTACTTGCATGAGACTCAACTAAAAACAACGTACTTGTCAAAGGAGAGAACCCAGAACTGAAAAATAATGTAAAATAGATCATCCAACCCTCACAAATAAAAAACAATATAAACACAACAGTATGGCCAACTCGCAATAAAAAATGACAGCAAAGTACTGCAAAAAATTTCATATAAGGTAGCGATATGGTGGATAGCACCTAACGAGGGCTCTTAAGGTGAATGCAAGGGTGCAAGAATTCAAAAAGAGGCTGATGTGGACAGGTCTTGAAAAATACAGAACAAGTATTCAAAACATTTTTTGTCTCATCCTCCCAACTGATGTAAATAATTCCCACAGAAATGCACAAAAGGTTCAAAATTTCCCTGTGGGCATGTTTAACTAGCTGCGGGCATTTGATCTTAGTCTTGCATGCATAATGCAATGCTTGTGGAAAAGGTTCAGAAAAATGCACGCATGCAAAAGAAAAATGCTAGCATGAGTGAAGGATATGTCATTAAAATGCACGCATGGTCCCCAATATGCCCGCAAGTGGAGGAGACAAATTCCAGTCGGGCCTCAATGTTAATATCCTCAAGCCTTAAATATGCCCGCACTTGAGATTAAAAATTCCCCCATCTAGTTAAAAATTCCCACAGGGAAATAGAGTAAAAATGCCCGCAGCTTGTAAAAATCCCCTCAGCTAGTTAAATATGCCCACATTTAAGTTTGGGAGAATGTATGCAGCCTATTGAGAAATTCCTTGCAGCCAGTTTGTAAATGCATGTTGGACTGATACAATGCCCATGGTACCTTATAAAATTCCCACATGCGTCAAACATATGCACGCATGTCCAGACAAATGCCTACAGAAATGCACAAAAGGTTGAAAAATTCCCGCAGGCATCCATAGAAATAGATGAAGTAAAATGCAGGAATAAATTAGGTACAATATGTTTATAGAAATCTACATCTGTGAGATATTACTTTTCATTGATTTTGAAGATATATGTGAGACAAATTAAATATCTTGCAATGAACATACTAGCAAGGTTTCAGGGGGAGTGGTATGGTTAGATAAATAAAATCAAATAAAGTGAAGCAGCATTGTGATGTTGTCATTGATGCATGCTTACCTTTTATGAATTTACTAAATCATTGTTGATACATTCATTATGCGGGTATGTCCTTAGATGTCACAAGCATTTCAATGATAAATTTAAACACTTGACATATACAAATAAAGTAAAGTTGTTATGGGGAGCCTGAGCTTATAAATATATTCTCCAACTATATTGTACGACCACTTGGATGGAGGATTCCCATGACAGGTAAAACAGTAAAGGAAAAGGGATATTGATGAAAAAGGATGATGACATTGAAAAAAGGAATATAAATGTTGATGAAAAAGGATGATGACATGGAAAAAAGGACAAGACATTTTGGACATCAATTCAACATGAGGGTGGGTTACCTAGCCTTCTTAACTGTATGTGGTCATACGTCTCATGTGTCTCATGCAAAGAGTGGAAGCTCATAATCATCATGAATGGATAAGGAAGATCATGTGGTCATCTCATCTTCCTCGAGTTAACTCAAAAAGGGGTGGCCATCCCCTTGAGGATAACCATAGTCCTCATATGATGTCACACATATTCAAAAACAAGCTATGCAACAAAACCGAACAAACATTTCACATATAAATTGTAAAAAGCACAAATATAGGTATATTAATTGTTTTAATCAGCACAATATTATCAAATAGAGAGTTGCATTAACAATCATTAAAGTAATAAAAAAACATTAAAACCATAATCATTTAAATGCTACAATATTGGGCAATGTTGAAAGGGGGGGTGAATCGATATTGCTAACTCTTTCATAATTTTATCCACTTTTAAAATAATAAATAACAAACAGAATCAACAAGATACAAGAAACAAAAATTTATCGTGGAATCCCAAGTGGAAAAAATAACAAACACTTTCTATAACTTCAAAATTACATTTTCGATTGGTTTTAATAATTTCAAAAAATATTATATCGTATACTTCTATCAATACAAAGTACCCAGTCTGTCAAAATCGCATCCTACATCCCATCATCAAAGGGTGTACAAAAGCAAGCCTCAATCCAACACCAAAAAGACATTCCACGCAGTCAAAAGAAGCACATAATCAGCCCTGAAGGCTTATCCAAGGAAGAACCTAGGGGGTAAAGTGAAAATCCCCCCAAAGTAAGGCATTTATATGCCATGAAAATAGCTCATCCAAAGGAGTAGTCAGTAGAGCATAGTCAAAGGCTCAAAAAAACTTGAATATTTTCTAAGAAAGATGAGTAAGCCACAACAAGTATGTTGAATAACATAACTTAAAAGAACAAGATGGTATCGCTCCCAATATACTCTCCATCTAACATCTCAATATAGGAGAGTTTCCCCATCTCAAGAGAAAGTGCTTCCTTGGATAAAACATTGGCACTCATATTGTGCTCCATTTAAATGTGCTGAAAGTCTTCTTGAGAGTGGATGTATCCCCAAGAACGAAAACGAAATCCCTCCCACACTCATATCTCCCTTAAACAAAAAGAAACCACCCTAGTTCACAATACCTTCACCCACTATTTTGTTTTTTCATGCTGTAGTATGGCCTTTGATAATGGCATAGGAAATAAGAACCATGAGATGGTCTTGATTAAGAATCCTCTATGTGTCAAACTTCGAAATGGTCACCATATTACACTCATATGACAATATTTTTCAAGAAAGGGTCTATTGACGATGATGTTCTCTATGATGACGATAATGGCCAAAAAGACAATGATCATGATAATCGCGTTGACTACAGTGAAAACGATAATTAATAAACATTAAAAAACAACAACCAATTAAAACTATCCATCTTACCTTCCCCTTGTCACGACAACAAAATTTTACATATTTCACTTACCTCACCCACGAACTAGGCCCGAGGTCATAGAGGAGTTTCTAAGGTTTCAAAGGAGGTTTTTCAGTTACCTCACCCATGAACTAGGACTAAAGTCACAGAGGAGGCTCCAAAGTTGCACAACAGTTAACTCTTGTTCGTTCAGCGAACCCCTTCCTTGACACAACCAGAAATCTAGCTTGTGAGCACGGCGAAACCCTTAAGCTACACCAGACACAGATCAATTTCTTGCTTGACTCATTTTTTATAGTATGAGTTCTTCCTACATGTCGCTCTTTATTGGGTGGGCATCGAGCTTCAACTCAATTTTAATGGTATCCCAGCTTTGGGGGTTTTCTATCCTTAAGGCTGTCCACCCCCTTAATCTCCAAAAGCTATGTAGAGGGACATTGGAAGATTGAGATCGAGACCCATAAGCAAAGGTGAAGGTCACCGAGGCATCGGGGCTAAGGGAGCTTCAGGACTAAGTGGTTAAAAACCAGTAGTAGATCCAGTATAAGTATATTTTTTTCCCACAGAGATGTCTTTGGTAAGTCAACTGCTTGCATTTAATCCATTAACTTGTTTTCTAGAAGAAGATATAATTCTTTTTGTATATGAGAGTTTCTCCTATCTTCCCTCCATAAAATTGCAGTCAGGGTTTAATTCATAGATACAGTCAGGGATTTCTCCTATATTCCCTCCACAGATTGATTAGGATGGATGATTTCATTCAAAAAATACTTCACCTACTTCCTATCAACCTCACTTCCAGGTGCAACTCTGAGTTAGAGAAATATTTTGAAGACATTTCCTTCACTTAATGGGACATAATTCTCACAAGTATTGCATTATGCTTGCAAGACTAAGATAAAATGTCTACATCTAGTTAAACATGCCCATATGGTAATAGATAAATGCCCGTTGAACCCCAAAATGCATGAAATAGAGGTGGAAAGATGCCCGCAGGAAGTGTTGAACTAACAACATATCATTGAAATTCCCATGACATGTAAGGACATGCCCGCATAAGTATGCAAGCACCCACACATGAAGACTATATGCCTGTTACATGTAAGGACATGCCCGCATAATGAATGTATCAACAATCATCTAGTAAATTCATAAAAGGTAAGCATGCATCAATGACAACATCACAATGTTGCTTCACTTTATTTCCTTGTCTTTATCCAACCATATTGATACCCTATCAACCCTGCTTCCAGGTATAACTCTGAGTTAGTGAAATATTTTGAAGACATTTAAAGCCCGCACCTAATGTACATAATTCCTGCAAGTATTGCATTATGCATGAAATACTAAGATAAAATGTCGGCAGCTAGTTAAACATGCCCATAGGGTAATAGATAAATGCCCGTTGAACCCCAAAATGCATGAAATAGAGGCAGAACTTATGCCCATAGGAAAATCATTGAAACTCCAGCAGATGATTGAAATTCCCGTGACATGTAAGGACATGCCCGCATAAGTATGCAACTACCCAACCATGAATACTATATGTATGTGACATGTAAGGACATTCCCACATAATGAATGTATCAACAGTCATCTAGTTAATTCATAAAAGGTAAGCATTCATCAATGACAACATCACAATGTTGCTTCACTTTACTTCCTTTTCTTTATCTAACCATATTCAACTTTTTGTGCATTTTTATAGGCAATTTTCTAGACCTCTGTGCATTTGTTTGAGGATTGTGGTCATTTTATATGGTAGTGATACTATTTTATCAGTCCAACAAGCATTTTCAAACTGGATGCAGACATTTCTCAACAGGTTGCGAACAATTTTCCAAATCAACTACTTATCCACTTTGGAGAATTGATGTAAATGTATTTTGCAACTTAAATTTGGGAATATTTAACTAGCTGCATGCATTTTTAGTGCACCTATGATGCCATCATCAAGCATACAATTGAAACAAATCAAGGACTTACGGAAATTCATCTCCATCTGAGTGGTATTACAATATAGTTGAAGAATATATTTATAAGCTCAGGCTTCCCATAACAACTTTACTTTAGTTGTACTTGTCAAGTGTTTAAATTTTTCATTGAAATTCCCATGACATCTAAGGACATGCCCGCATAATGAATGTATCAACAATCATCTAGTAAATTCATAAAAGGTAAGCATGCATCAATGACAACATCACAATGTTGCTTCACTTTATTTTCTTTTCTTTATCTAACCATACTGATCCCCCTATCAATATGTAGACTAATTGCTCCCCATGAAACCTTGTTGGTCTGTTCATCTCAAGATATTTAATTTGTCTCACATATATCTTCATAATCGATGAAAATTAATATTTCACAAACGTATATTTCTTCCACAAGTTGTTCACATGCACTCAACTAATAAGGAACTTGTTGCGTCTAGCAGTTTCACTAGTGGTACCAAATACTAGTAGGTTGGTGAGTTGTTTGAGACTAGATAATGGTGAGAGAGACCACATTTCAGAGGGGGTGCACCACCAGAGAAGAGAGACACTACTCTTTAGCAAGTGTGCATAGTGTATAACTTCCATGTAGGTATATATAAGTTTCCATGCAGGCTCCACTCAAGTATTAGAATTCAATGTTGGTGGGTAACATATGGACGTTGGTGAGTTGTTTGAGACTAGTTATTTTACCCTAGAATTCATAGCAAATATTGTACTTCAAATCTAGGCATACCTCTAGGCTCTTACAATAATGTTGGTAGGAAACGAGTATTAGAGACTAAATGTTGTCCTCAAAACCGATGTCCTCCTCGAAACTGTATAGGATATCATATATATTTCAAGCACATAGCCTATTACTTATTAGTATACAATTTATTTGAGTCTTCAGAAATATTATTAGGAAGAAAAATGAGAAAATGGCACACATGCATCCTCAAAGGATTGAGAAACATCCATCCAACACAAATCTCCTACTTTCAATGGCATCCTTCTATCACATCTTACCTCCATTTTCCTACCTCATACAACTTAACACGTGCAATATTTCAGCTCTATGTTATGCTACCATGGAATTTGAAGTTTGACCTATTGCCAGTATAGAAGAAATTCCATTATTATGCTCAGCAGTCAATAAATTGTGTTTGAACACTCGTTTTTTCATTAGATGGACTCATAAATGCTCCCAATGAGCCCAAAAGTTTCACACACTGCTGCATTGGTGCTCATAATTGGAAATTAATCCTCAAATTCAACCCATAATTATGAATTAGTCCTATTACTGCTGAAATTAACCCATATTTGAAAATGACACTCTTCATTGCAGATTAGATACACAATCATGGAGAATTAAGGTTGCTTTCACACCCAGGTTTTCCCATACTTGAGGTATCAGACTTGTTGTTTCTATTTCACACACATTGGGATGCTGTGATTTGATAAATTAATGCCTAAAATGACGCTACAGGTTTCTTTTATGCCCAGAAAGATTCAGAACTCCTTGGTGGACACCCATGCAATATAGGTAGTAACAGGATGTAAACCAAAAACACCTTGGATGGTGTCTTGTGGAAATAAAGAGGAATAGGTAAATAAGGGTCCATCCACATAAACATCAAAGGAGAAAATACTTAATTTGGGATAAAATTTGTAGAATGATTATCCTATAGAGGTTTTCCACCCAGCCGTAGGCTCACACTTTACAAATCCACCCCCAAGTTGAGGGCCTAAGTGTGACAAGGGCATCTCTCTCACTCATCCCAAACCCCAAACAATTGCTGAGCAAAAAAAACATTCATCAAAACCTATAAACCCTCACAAACTGAGCAAGAACAAGTAATGACTAACAAGTCAAATAATCCTGCTAGATCCTACACAAGCATAAATCATTCAGAACTCAATCAATTGATAGGAATCCCTTCCTTACCAAAAGCACATTCAATAACTCTTCCCAAGCCTGGTGGTAATGAGGAATATTTACAGGAGGTCAGACACGAATATGTTGGTTACCCTCGGGATATTCGATACAAAATGGGGTATTC
Source organism: Pseudotsuga menziesii (assembly GCA_001517045.1). Lineage (NCBI taxonomy): Eukaryota > Viridiplantae > Streptophyta > Pinopsida > Pinales > Pinaceae > Pseudotsuga > Pseudotsuga menziesii. The sequence goes on from LPNX010428363.1 coordinate 50,710, forward strand.
TTACCACTATATTCATAACCAAATTAGTGCCCTCCTTTAAGTTTGGAAGTGCTAGTTGTGTTCTCTTGTCACCTCCCTTTGTTTCTATCTTTCCATACATAGATAAAGAATAGAAAATATTCTTCTAAATTTTTGGGTCCTATGAGTGCCCACATCACCACTGGTACAGAAGATGAATATGGCCCCCCAGTTATCAACAGACAAGAGAGATGTATCCGCTCAATCCAGATCCCTTAAATCCTGACCTGAGAGAGAACAAAACATACCCCCGAAAGGGAGTACTTACCCTTTTTCATTTTTGCATTTTTTCCACTTGTGAAACATGCCCCCCATTATCCCTTCTAAGCAATCATGCACTTTCTTTATTTAATAAAATGCATGGGCATCTTGCCCTTTATTATAACTTATATCACAATCATTACATAATGAAATAAACTAATGGAGTCGTCACTAATTTGCACTCATTTAATTGAAATACAAGTTAACATTACATAGCTTTTCTAGTGTTACAGTTAGAGTGAGGCACCACACTACTAGAATAGGATGGAGGGAGTGGAGTCACCACTCCATTTTGGGGAAAAACTGATAAACCCTAGAAGGGGAGGATGGGAATAAAAGTTAACAAGAGAATTCCACTAGATTAATTGAGGTTTCAGAGTTGATGAGGATATCTAGGGTTGTATATTAATTAAGTTAATTCAATTATGTTTAAAAAACAAATAGGAAAGAACAACAAATTAACAAATGAAAGCAAACTAACTAGGCTCAATTCATTAGACTATACAAGGCGCCACTCTAAAGATACAAGATCCATAAAAAAATTAATGCACATTTCAGCTCATTTTGAGAAGAGCTGCAAACTCTCAAGTAGATTCAGCTCATTTGTATTTTATAATTATTTTTCTCAAATATTCAAACTCAAAGCTGAAACAATGAGACAAGCATGTCCAACATAGAAAAACCATACCTCAATATCCTTCATGTCCAGCATGTCCCAAAAACAATGAGTTACAATAACCACTAAAGTACTTAAACCAATAACAGTAAAAAGAGTAGCAATCTATATCATATCTAAGCTGTTAATGAAAGACAACAATACATAATAGTAGCATGATATATCAGATATGAACCAATTATAAACTCAACATAAGATAACTCAAAAAAATATGTTAGGGTAGAGCTCCCTTATCCTCAGAAAAATGCTTCTAAACAAACCTCAACATCTTAGTGTTAGGTTACTTGAATGCTACTAAACTAGACAAACATACATGTGAAAGGAGAGAACTCAAAACCAGAAAAGATCCTAAAATAGATCATCCAACCCTCATAAATAAAAAATAGTAGTAGCACAGCAGTACGGCCAACTCTCAATAAAAAATGACAACAAGTACTCCAAAAAAATTCACATATGGTAGCGCTATGGTGGATGGCACCTAAGGAGGGATCTTAAAGTCAACACAATGGTGGAACACCCCCCTAAGGGGTCACACTAGTCATCAACAAGCTAGACGTCAACATTTAAGGGTTGTATATCTCAACATTACATTGCAAGGGTCAATCACGAGTCATCGTAAGGCTAAACATCACATACAAGTAAACCTGCAAGTCAATGTAACATAAAAATGTAACATGCCATCATACTAGGATCATGCACATCAATTCAACGTGAGAGTAGGTTTCCCGACCTTCTCAATTGTATGTGGTCGTACGTCTCATGTATCTCATGCAAAGAGTGGAATCTCATAATATCATCACTAGATAAGGAAGCTCATGTGGTCATCTCATCTTCCTCAGGTTAACTTAGGAATGGACATCCTTCCCCTTGAGGATAACCATAGTCCTCGGGAGATGTCACACATTATCAAAAATAAGTTATGCATCGACTAATACAAATACAAATCTTAAATGTTTACAACTACATGTTTTTTTGTTTTTCTTTTTTTTCATAAAGTCCAAGATGGGGGCATCTATTTCACTGGCATTCGACGTTGAAATTATTGTGCCCTCTCTTTCTGTTGATTGTGTGGGCATGCTCTCCCATACCATATTTATGGTACGTAGAATAGTAGGGCATGGAGGTCACTGGAGAGGAGCATCATTATTTCCAATATCATTACAATGATCTTTACCTGTTGGCTAACTAGCTGAGACAATTAGAGTGTTCATTGCTTCTGCCATTTGTTCCTCTTCCATTTGAGCATGAGTAGGTACATGCTTTGCCATTCACAGAAGAAAATTTAATACTACACGTCATCAATTATATATTTGAAATCATAATAAATACTTCTATCTTATAGCATACATGCCTGAATCATGGCTAGGTTTCTCTCCCTCAACATGAGGCAACTCCCCACCATCATGCGGTACCTATTCGGTACTGCCAATCATTTTTTTGTTGCTCTCACCTTGAAAACTAAAAAATAAATTTACTTTTCACATATACCAATTTGACATAACACAGAATTCAAGTCCAAAGTAATGTGAGAAAATTGAACATGCACAGATGGTTTTATTAACCTCTATGTGCATCAATGGGGAAATTGGGGTTTTCCCCAAGATTTTTCGACGTTTCAACACAATTTGAAAACCATACTTGAATTCAAGCCTCAAGTCTTCTTCAGTGGATGCTTCTTGAAAAGCATTTCCCTGCAATGCATAAGACCATAAAAAAAAAATCGCTACAGTTACAAAAAAATTGGCTACAAATAATGATCATTTGTTTCTTACAATTAGTGCTCTTAGTTTTTGATATCCACCCTGGACCAATTTGTGATGCCCGTTTTTTTCTACCCTTTCCTTTGTTGATTTAGAGGTTTCAGGGAGCCTATGAAAGGTTTCAAATATGTTAGATATCGCAACTTAAATATATTTGAAAGTAAAAAAAATATTGAACATTTTTCATTGAAAATATGATATGTGACATATTGGCTGAGTCTTTCCTTGTTTTCTCAATGCCTTATCGTTTGCATAATCCATGAGAACCTTCCACTCCTTATCTGGAACCATCGAAGGAAACTCATACTTAGTGTTAATTTGCAAATTGTCCCTATAATCTTCCCTGACATATTTCAAATTTAATCCAACTACTGCGGTGACACCTTTTTTGTTGAAGGTATCACCAAACAAGTTAACCATGTGGTTCATCAAATCATCTTTCAATTTGTCATTTTGGGCCTTCCATGGTGTACAAATGGTGGGCCCAAAAATTTCCAAAGCCTTCTCATGCAAGTTCTTATAAAAGCCATTATTTCCTACAAAAAAATATGATTATTAATTAAAAATAATTTCATGTATGTGGCTTTGAATTACATGAAAAAAACTAAATTAATAAAATAATACCTGTAATCTTTGGTATCTTTATTGGAACACAGTCCTTTTCTTCCAATAATGTAACGGGAAATGATTCCTTGCTAACCACATGTACTTCTCCAGGATAGCAACTTTCACATTCGATGCTACTCTCCTCTCTAACATCCTGTGAAGTAGTATTGGGTGAAGGGCCCTGCTAATATTCAACATTCAGTGAGGTTGTAGCATCTAAAGGGAATTATTGGTCCGGAGATTCAAATATCCTTGTTGGTATGGTAGATTGACGTTTTGTTGAACCATCGCTACTACCAATACCGACATCTACATATTGTACTTGATGCACAGGTTTTGTCTCCAAAAATTCCTACAAAAAAGAAAACTTTAATTGATTAAATCATATAAAAAATAGAGAACTAAAATAACATAAATGAATATATGTCTCATAGTTCATATAATCTTTCATAGATGCCACTTACCCCATATTATACTATTGTTTTCCTCAAGTCAGAAATTCTTGCTTTGATTTCTTCAGTCATGGGTCTGATCTTTATCAGTGCAAGAAGTTCTTGATTGGAATTTTTCAAAGCCTTCTTCATGGTTTCCATTGGGCCAGTTGAATAAAATATATTTTCCTCGGTGACCACCTCATCATTGTGATGTGGTGTGCTCTACAAACATCAATCAATAGAAGTAGCTAATTTATTTGTATCATTACAAAAATTCAGGTGAAAAAAAATAACATGCATTTAATAGTAATAAAAATTACTTTAATCATGTTTAGGTACTATTAGGCTAACATTTACCTGATGGGACACCATTGGGGATTTCCCTCGGTCATCTTGCCACAATTACAAGAAGCAACACAATTTACATATGAAATAAGTGCAACAAGGGTGTATGCTTAAACATTAAACATCTGCAATTTTGTAATCAGTACATTCATGATACGATGATATGTCATCATTACCCTTGTTAAGTTGTGGAACAAATTGTAGTAAATTTTGTGAGAAGAAAATATGTAGATCCAACATTAAAATACTCTCAAATATTGGTTTTTCTAAGGCAGACTCAAGCCTACTAAAAGATATATCAATCCTGATCAAGCTCAGAATTTGAACATCCTAATGACTTCTTACAGTAACAGTGACAATCTTGGGAACTTGGCCTCTTAAAAAGTTATTTTTGCATGAATATAATCTTATAATGATTTGGGTTTTTCCTTAAGACATTCTAAGGATACTAAAGCATTGAAGACAGTTGAACTACCATGACATGACAGCCTCAGGAGTTGGCAAGTAAAGACCACAAGGAAGTGACCTTCTTCACATTAATTTGACAGAAAATTGCAATGACACGTGAAAGGGAGTGATTTGTTTTGACAACTTAACTAGATAGTGATTAAAGTGACCAGACTATGGAATTCTCACTGACGTTGTTGTGACAACTTATTTATATGATAGTTGATTGCAGATTGACATGAAATCACCTTGAAGGCATCCAAGTGCTGCTAAGCATGTGGATGCAGCTGTAGATCTACGAAGTGATCATCAAACACTAAATTTTGTGATGTTTGAAGATTCAAAATAGCCTAGAGATACATTCATTTTCAAGTATCCAAAGGATAATTGACATGACATCAAATGGTTGCTCAAGGTACAACAAATAAGGGTCATTGTATCACACGATAAGTTATGGTTTTGGTAGCAGCATAAGCATTAACATTCACAACTTATTGATTAAATGACTTGATCCTTGCCACCAAAAGTGAAGTTGATGGTAAACAAGTATAATTGATGAATCTGCAAGGTCAAAATTTGATCTTGGCAAAGACTTTTGAAACCATTTGTATAGATCAAACCCTTGAAGACAATTGAATACAATTTGAAGTTTGAACCATTCGTGGCCTAAAAGAAATGCCATTATCATGCTCAGCAGTCAATAAATTAAGTTTTAACACTTGTTTTTTCGTTATATGGGATAGATTCAAAATGTCTCCTAATGGTAGCATCTCCATTGGATGGCACAAAAGGACTAAACACTATGCTCAAAGGTATGAATTAGCCCTCACAAAATCACCTTCTTAGCTGCTAAAACATAAAACTTCTCAAATTGCCAATTTGGATTTATTTTTTATTATGAACAGATTTCTAGAGGCCAAATCTTGATTTCAGACTATCTCTTTCTCCCATATCTTCAGAGAATTCAAATTTCCTAAACCATTTTGAAATTAGTAATCAAAACTGGAGATCTTAATATTTGGAAACTCTATCATCTTTTTCTAGTAAAGGTGTTTTGAAAGTTTTGACATTTTATAAATGGAATGTTTCGTTAACCAGAAGACTACAATAAGTAATTACAGTCTTGGATGAAGGAAATTCTTTGTTTTTTTGAAAGAGGTTTAAGGCTAAGCAATGCATATTTTAACACATGCTTGCTTTGATCTGTGGATTTATGGTTGCTCTTACATGTACAAGAAGTTAACATAGGCTGCCTTAGTTTCCTAGATTGGGATATGCCTCTGCTTTATTGTTGATTCAAGGAATTATAATGTTTGTTGTTGGTCATAAATACTCCCAATTTGCCCAAAAATTTCACACACTATTTCATGGGTGCTCAGAATTAGAAATTAATCCTCAAATTCATCCCAGAATTATGAATTATGCCTATTACTGCTAAAATTAACCCATATTTAAAAATGATGATCTTCATTGTGGATTAGATACACAATCATGTATAATTAAGGTTGCTTTCACACCCATGTTTTCCCAAACTTGAGGGATTAGAATTGTTGCTTCTATTTCACAAAGATTGGGTTACTGAGATTTGAGAAATCAATGCCTAGAATGCTGCTACAGGTTTCTTTTATTCCCAAGAAGCTTCAGAACTCCTTGGTGGACACCCAAGCAATAAGAGTGTTGATTGACCTAGGGAGAGTTGATAAGGTGATGCAAAACATCACAAATATTCTGGTTGATGACATCAAAGCATAAAAAACTATGTTTAATGGAGTTACAAAGCTAGGATTTCCCTTTCTATGTGATGGAAACTTAGAGATCTACTCCAAAGAGGAGTACATGAATAAGTTAAACGAAAAAAGGAATGAAGAACCTACGGAGAAACTAGAAGGAATAATTAATGGAGGCCAATATCTTAAGAGGCTAAGGCCCTCCTTCCACATTTGGACAAGAATGAAAATTATTTTTAAGTAAATGGTGCCACTCACTTACGAGAGACGTTTTGAGGCATAGCTAGAGTTGCAGAACCTAAAGGATAATAATATAGTAGTGGGTAACTATTGGTAGCTAATAGTGAGATATCATAAAATATATTTACCACCTCAATAGCAATATGATCAATATTCTCTTGGGTCATGTTCTCAACATAAAAATACAGAGAAGACTCCTACTCCACCTCAACAATACACACATGCACAATGAGCATAACAATTTGCAGGGAAAATGACTCCGCTGGAATACATGCCACCTGGAGCCTCAGTACAACCTAGAGATCCCACATTTAATGAAATACTGTAGAGGCTATACTAAAGCTTCATAAGCCAAGGTACTTTCAAAAGAACTGAAAATACATGAATTAATCCTTGAGATAATATACTAAAGCTTCATAAGCCACATAGGCACTTAAATAAATAAGAGAGAAGTTGGTGCGATGACGATCAGCTAGGAACCATGAGATGAAAAGGAAAGTGATCGAGAACCTGAAACAAGGATACATGGGACCAAGGGTAGAGATCTAGGGATGAAGTATTCAGGGGGCTAAGAGAGATCAAGTAGATATGGAGAAGGCCCAAGATATAAATGGTTGGCAGTAGTAAAAAATTGAAGAAGTGCAAGAGGGTTACTATGCCTCCAAATATACCTCTCCGATACCATTGTGCCTCCAAGTTGTTACTTCCTTCACAAACGAGAGTTTTTTTCTTCCCAATAATCTAACACAATAATTAAGTCCACCATGCATGAAAATAAAGACATGTTGACATCCACGTCCACCAACTATAAGATTTTAAGTGTTAAGTGTTATCAAGAATATTGCACCTTCTGCAGACAGAAGTTGTTCCTCTAGTCTTAATGGTTCAGATCTAGAACAAATGAGTGAACGACAAAGGATGAAGACCTTCCCTGAATGCTATATACACCTGGAATACTGCTTCGATTATGAACCTGTGTACCTACAAACATATCAAACATACAAGCACATCAAAGCTACCAGAAAATCATCTACTTATCCATGCTAGTGACTAAGGAATCTAGCAACGTATACATGTGAAATCAAAACAACAGTAATGTGGGACGAAAATTAGCTTTGCATTAAGAATGTATGGAGAAGCTTACAACCATTTCCTTAGTGTTGAAAAGCCCCTCCATGAGACAAACACTTCATCCCCATAAGCTCCAACTTCACTCTCTATGCTCTCCAATGATTTGGAATAGGTAGTCAATCCAACAGCATAACAATACCTCTATAGTTCTCCCCCTCAACTATGGATATGAGCTTCTATTTATAAGGCTCAATGAATAGGAATAGTTGAGAGAATTGTGGGTGAGGTGGCTCAAAGATCCTACCATGGGGGATCTCGATCTCAAACTAACCCATAATGATAGAGATAAGGGAGGACACGAGGCTCAAGTTCTATAAGCCTCGAGAAACTTCTCTTTTTCCCATTTTACCCACGGTACCGCTTTTGTTCCCCTATGACATAGGGGTTTAGATGAGAACTGCTTTAAGACCAAAGACCATAGGTGGTGGCACTACTTCTCTATAACAGGGTACAAGCGGTGCTGAGCAAGGTACCACTCATCAGCCATACGGTAAGTGCGGTGCTAGGTTTTTTCAAGTAGAATTGACAAACAGATCAAGTTTCCACTCCAAGTGTTGGGATTAAGGGCAAACATGGGAGTTAAGGATATCATCACATGATCATGACATGATTTAGGTATAACATTAAGTGGGGTATTATGATACCATATGATGTCATTTAGGTGTGCCAAATGAAACTTTTCTAGTTTTCCAATTTTAAATATGGTTTGACTGTTAAAAGAAGGAAAATTTGAATTCCTAAGTTATTACTTCTCCATATATGAGAAAATAACGAGCAACCCTTCATCCACTATACCATTCCAGTCAACACCTATGCACAAAAGTATCAGCACACTAACGATATTTTACCCTATCGATAATTACAATGCTAAAACATTTTCCATATTTTACCTTCTATAAACAATAAAAGAGATTTATTACCTTCTGTAGATATGCCACCTCTATTACAACCTACCAATTTTATCCAAATTTTACTTGCAAAGGTATAATCATCCAAAAATAAGCCTCTAAAACCTAGTTTCGTTGGATATGAAAACATTTATGACCATGATGATGACATGTTTGATATTGTGGTCAATTATTTGACCAAAATAGCACTATTCAAGAGGCTCGGTCACAACCCACTAATGATCTAAACCCTTGCCACCCATGATTTCCAAATCTCCCATCTCTACAAACCCTCTGTGATTAAAACCTAGAAACATATTACTACACATTGAAATCCTTTGAAAGAATTCATTGTTTATCTCAGCACTTGGAAAGGGAGATTATAACTCCACCTCTCCTTCCCCTTATGAAACATGATTTTTCTTTGAAAATTACAAGAAATCCATATCCCTAATATGCACCATATTAGGGTATGATAGTGATGTTATCGTGGATGACACTATCTTAGGTTTCTTAAATTTCCTAACCCCTATTATTGTTGTCATGCCTCCAAGATTTGACCTCTGTAGTTACCTAGCTCAACCAATCCATACCGAATTGGAAGAGCTCCCTACTATGCAGAAATTCATATACCCATCCTCCCTATTTTGCATGTTTTTCAATCTAAACTATGAACATTACAAAATCCTGAACCTGAAGGTCAAATATGAAGTATGAAATCAACCACCCACCTATGAGTGGAGTGACCGTAATAATGAGAAATCCTAGAAACCATAACTAGAGAGAATTTTCAAAAAAATTGATATCCATAATCTACACTTTGATGCATGATTCTTCTCTCCCAAGAATGTTTCCATATAACAAAAACTTCTAGAGTTTAATCTTGATATAAGGATATGATATTTGTTCCTATATAAGGGTTTAACTATACTGAGGATATATGGTTTTGAATAGGATCCATACAAGTTAACATATTTTCTCACACCTTAGGTGTTTTCCATGAAATATACTAGACATAGGTTAATTTCTGACTAGATGAATTTTATATACTTTGAGAACCAAATAACCTTTTTGTTTCCTAAAGAGTTAGGGCCTTTTCTAGAAAATTTAAAGGATTAAATTCCCTACATTATACAAAGGAATTTATGAAACATATCTATTTGGAAAAAGTAGAGAGGGACCTTATGATCGTCACCAAATTATCTCCCAACTAATGATTTCAAACAAAAATTCTCCATATAATTATGTCCCCAAGCCCAAGTTGGAAAGAATTCCAAATTTAGATGGTTGAGAGAAAGTACTGGCAGTTTCTAATAATACAATAGGGAAGGATATCACACATTCATAATTAGGGCATAAAAGAGGAGTTGAATAGATCCATAAGAGGGGTTGATTTTCGGGATTTATAGGAGGGAAGATAGGATAAAACCTTGACTGTATCTATTAATAAAACCCTCACTGCAATTTATTGACTGTATCTATCAATAAAACCCTTACTAGAAAATGATTTAATGGATTAAATGAAAGCATATGACATACCAAAGACATTTTTGTGGTGAAATAATATAGTGGAATCCACCTTAGCCTATGTTTTTCTTGATGCCTTACTGACCTTCACCTTTTCTTATGGGTCTTGATCTCAATATTCCAATGTCCCTCTGCATATATTTTGGAGATGAAGGGGGTGGACAGCCTTGAGGATAGAAAACCCCAAAGTTGGGATACCATTAAAATTAAGTTGAATCTCGACGCCCACCCAATAAAAAGCAGCTTGTAGGAAGAACCCAAACTATAAAAATTGTTTCAAACAAGAAATTGATCTATGTCTGCTGTAGCTTAAGGGTTTCACCACATTCATAGCCTAGCTTTCTGGTTGCGTCAAGGAAGGGGTTCACTGAAAGAACAAGAAATGCCTCCTCTGCAACCTTGGAACCTCCTCAGTAGCCTTCAAACCTTCTCTGTGACCTCGGGCCTAGTTTGTGGGTGAGGTAAGTGAAAAAACTCCTCTGCGACCTCAGGCCTAGTTCATGGGTAAGGTAATTGAAAAACCTCCTCTGTGACCTCGGGCCTAGTTCATGGGTAAGGTAACTGAAAATCCTCCTCTACAAATTTGGAAACTACTTTGCGACCTCGAGCGTAATTCGTGTGTGAGGTAAGTGAAAGACGTAAAATTGCGTTGTCGCAACAGGGGGAAGGTAAGATGGATAGTTTTAATTGTTTGTTGTTTTTTTAATGTTTGTTTATTTATTTATTTATATGTATTATTTTATATTTATTATTTTGTTTAATTGTTTGTTGTTTTTTTAATGTTTTTTTTTCATAAACAACACCATCGTCATTGTCATCGTGGTCATCAACATCATAAAAAACACCATCGACATCATCATCATTGTTAGTGATGATCATGATGATTGTGATGATGTTGATAACGAAATTATCATTGTCAAAATAGTCAACAATATTATCATGATCATTGTCCTTATGGCCATCATCGTCATCATAGAGAACATCATCGTTGATAGACCCTTTCTTGAAAACAAATTACATATGAGTGTAATATGGTGACCATTTCGAAGTTTGACAAACAGAGGATGCTTAATAAATTCCACTATCAAGAAAACTTGAGACAAGCATAGGTAAGTAATAAGGTTAGATGGAATCCATTGTTTAATACAATTTATTTCTTACAAATATTTAAATCCTGAAAATGTGTAAAATTCAATTAATTACAACCTTGATAAATAGGAATTTGAACATGAAATTGTTCTTGTCTTATAATTAGTTTTAAAATGTCTTCTAACACAAAAACCATTTTTTTAAATAATCAGTCTCATTCAATAGATCCTAGAGTGGGTAGATACAAAATATGGATTACATGTGTTGATGCATACATAAACGAAGATAGTACACAATGACCATAGTTCCTATGATATCTCTCCATATCAATTATGTCATGGTTCCCATCTATCACTAGTACATGTGAACATTTTTGCCATGGAAAATCGTCGCTAGGATGAACATGATGATGATGATTGCTATTATTCTAATGAGTATGAACATGATTATCATGATGATGAAGATGATAACATTGATGACGATGATGATGATGATGATGATAACATTAATGACAATGATGATTATAACATTGGCAATGATGAGGTTGAGGATGAGGATGAGGTTGATTAGGATGTAGATGATGACGATGATGAAGATGATGACGACGATGATGATGATGATATTAAAGATGAAGATGATGATGGTGATGGTGATGATGATGATGATTATGATACCATTGATGATCATAAATATGAATATGATTTAAGATCATTTCCTCCTTTATCGCCATTCAATTATGCTAAGTGGAAATTGAACATAGTTTCATATCTTGAGATCCACGATATCCTTGATGTGTCTTTTCGAGCTAGTAAATAATCTTATGAAGAGAAAGAAGATTGGCTAAATGACTGTGATAGAGCATATGGAAGTATGGCTATCGTAATGTCTCATGATATGCGTTATCTCATGGAATATGTTGAGTATCCATTTGAGCTCTAGATAAATATAAATAGATCCTTTGGTGTGCAGAAAGAAGTAGATGATAGCTTGAGCAAACCCAACACCTCCTCACGCGTTCTCCCCTCAAAATTCTCGATCTCTATTCTCTCAAATGAATTTGTTCAAGATGAAGAAGAAGCAGGATCTTCAACTCAATCAATTCAAATTATTGAAAGTATCCTTGCAGTGACTCCTTCTCTTGTTGCTCCATAAGTTTATGAGATCTATGATATCTCACATTTGCATATGGTTGATAAAAACTCTCCTTCCATTCTACTCAGTAATTCTCCAATGATTCTTCTATTATAAATTGTGTGCAATGTTTTCTAGTGAATGTTAGAATAATCAACCCATAGTTACCCATATTTGACATTAATTAAATCATTGTTGTCTTATTTCTAGATTCCTAGATTCCCTCTCTATGCTAGTTGACTTCTACATGTTCCTAGAAGTCAATACTTGCTAGAATGGGTCATGGAGCACTTTGGAATCATCCTGGAAACACATTGAGCATGTCTGCTTTATTATTGGTTCCTTAAAGTGCATATCTGCTTTTTCTGAAAGCCGCCTTACTTTACAGCAGTTTTAAGGCATAAAGGAAAATCTAGTCTAGGGGAACTTGCCTTTTTTTTCACCACATCATCCTCCTTCCTTTTCCCCCCAAAAAAGAATCAATGATTTGTATTTCCACCAATAATTATATTTCCCACTTTCTTTAGCTAATTCATGAGGATCTTCATAGATTTGGAAAGTCCTTTTTGCACCTATGGGGGATTTGACTTGTTTTATTAAGCCGGCTTTTTGACCAATTCGAATAGCAACATAGTTCTTTAAAATACATCATGTAATTATATATTTGAGAATCCTATTACTCCATATGGTTAGCTTATTTACACTTATTCAATACATGATTAAGTTATGCTCCAATTTCAGTCTCCTTTTGTGTGAATTTTGCATGTTTGATTAGCAATTTTTTGAGTGTAATTGATATATCTCTTGGGTTAAATTTCCACATGGTACTAAGATCCTTTCTAGATCGATTCCTCTCCTTCCAAATTTTTATTTCATGTTCGACATCACTGACTGGGAGCGCATTCTGCTGACTGAAGGGCACATGAGCTGAGATATGGACCAATCTCAAAGGATCATCTTCACTCCATTCAATTTCTCTGAATGGAAAGATAAGATGGAGATATTTTTGAGAGAGAAAGGTCTCTATAGGGTTACCATGGCCACTAAGGCAAAGCCAAATGCAGCTACAGAGAAAATCAAATGGAACAACAAGAGGGATGAGGCCTATGGTGTTTTGTGTTTGAGTATTTCAAGAGACCTCCTCTTTCATATTGATTCATTGACATATCCTAATGAGGTGTGGGAGAAGCTTGAAGATATTTTTGGAAAGACATATGAGATGAGAGGACATCAAATCGAGAATGAATTGATATCCTTCAGTCCCAGTAGCTTCGAATCATTGCAACACTATTTTACCGAGTTTAAGTCCCTTATTTTGCAATTAAAACAATGTGGGATTGGAAAGAAGGAGGAGCAACTAGTTTTGACCATTGTCTCAAAGCTTGGTCCTGACTATTCAATGTTTGTTTCAACCTTCTATGCCACTAAATTGACAGCTCAAACCCAGAAGATTCCTAAGATTGTTGAGTTCATGGAATCCCTCACTCAGGAGAAAGATAAATTGGTGATGATTGGCACCATCAAATCTTCCAAAGACCAAGCTTTGGTTGCTGGAGATTCGAAGGTGGATTCAAAATGCAAGAAAAAATCTAAAAACCCACCTGAGAAAAAGAGAAACAAGGTAAAGTATCAAGAGGATGTTAATCGGAACCGGAATTGGTTTCCTCTCTGTATATTTAATAAACAATGAATGGTTACAATAACAATGTCAAGCAATAGCTTGAATCAATGAGGAATTAGAATACCTAAGGAGGAAATTCGAAATCAATGAGTGAGTCTAGCTTAACTGACTCTAAACCATAGGTTCACACTCAATTAACCACTTGACCAAAACCCTAATTGACTCACCAAACCCTAACTGAAGTTGGAGTGCAATAGATGACTAAATCTCAACTGAAGGAGATCAAACACATGTCATAGCAAGACAACCATCAAGTGCTAGTGCTCCATGACTTTAATGAACCCCGATGAGGTTAATTGAAGCTGAACTGGTCATCAGAAGGTGGTGGAGGCGCCCTTGTTGACTCCAGATCATTAAATAATATTAAATAATATATTTAATGAGAGGAGGCACCTTAACTGACTGGTTGAACTGATTGTAACCACCCGTTAGCAATTAGGTGCATTAATATCACTCAGATCACCCCTGGAGTGCTCCAGTTAGCCTCCTTAACTGTAGGAGAAGGCTAAGTTAGCCTCCTTGACTGTAGGTAGGCGTGGGTGTGACTGGATGATGGCAATTAATGCTCCACTAATGTCAATTAATGTCAATTATACTTAGGATAGTGGTTTAACTAGGCCAATTTGACAAAAAAGAGTGTGTATGATGGTAAATGTCTCCAACACCCCCCCTTAAGCTATACTCAGGAAGAGCTAGGGCCTCGACAACTAAGGCCATAGGTCACCCTGTACAATGTTGAAACTGAAACAATGCTCAAAACAAACTAAGTGAGGAAAAGAGGGAAAACCCAGTGGGAA
>LPNX010428363.1:66509-100407 GCA_001517045.1 Pseudotsuga menziesii
GGAAACTGTGGTACCTGTGATCAATAAGTCATCAACATATAAAAAAATTATAATTATATGACCATCATTCTGCTTTAAGTACACATTTGGATCTGATCTACATCTCTGAAAGTTTTGCGAGAGAAGGAAGGCATCCATCTTGGAATACCACTCTCTTGGGGTCTGTTTTAACCCGTATAGTGACTTCTTTAGCTTGCAAACCAAATATGGATCAATGATGTAGCCCTCAGGATGCTTCATGTATATCTCCTCATGAATACCTCCATGTAGAAAGGCTGACTTAACATCCATGTGATGCACCTCCCAGTGCTTGGATGCTGAAATAGCCAAAACAAGGCGGATGGAGTCCATTTTTGCAACCAGTGCTAAGGTCTCATGGTAGTCCACTCCTTGGATCTGAGAGAAAAATTTTGCTACCAGCCTTGCCTTATATTTTCAGGTGCTTCCATCAGCAGAAACTTTTGTCCGAAACACCCACTTGCATTGAACCAATTTCCTTCCCAGAGGAAGAGAAACTAGCTCCCAAGTAGTGTTTTTCTGAAGAGAATTCATCTCTTCATCCATGGCAAATTGCCATCTTGGATCATTCCGAGCATGGTAGTAGGATTTTGTATATAAAATAATCATCAAATAGCAATTTTTGGACAGAAAATTATCAGAACAAGAGAGCGCAATACCTGCTCTTTGGAAATCAGACCGGGTTCTCCTTGGATCATCCGGATTTCCAATGTTGTCTCCTGTGGAGGAGAGTGTCTGTTGAGCCCATGTAGGAAGATGATTTTGCACTTCAGGTTCTGATTCAGTATCTGATGATTGCTGCACACTAATATCAGAAATCAGACGATCCAAATCAGGGTCATCACCCCCAATTTCATCATCCAAATATTTAGTAGAATAGGAAGGAAATTCAACAGTTTTCTCCTTCACTAGTTCCACCTCCTGAAGAGGCTCATCGAACTTGACACTTCTCTCGATGATGATCTATTTGGTCTTGATATCCAGCATCTTGAATCCTTTAGCTTCATTAGGATACCCAATAAATAGACATTATATGCTTTGCGGTTGCAAAACTTTTCTTTTATCAAGCGGAATCCTGGCCCATGCAGTGGACCCAAAGACCCGTAGGTTCGACACATCTGGCTTGTGTCCGAAGTATGCTTCAAAATGAGTCTTTCCTTTCATGGATGAATGTGGCACCCTGTTCTAAATGTATTTTGCAGCATGCATGGCTTCAGCCCATATATTTGCAGCAAGCTTCTTTGACTCCAACATACAAGTGGTCATCTCCTTGAGAGACCAGTTCTTCCTTTCCGCTACTCTGTTATGCTGGGGAGTGTAGGGAATTGAATGCTAGAGATGAATACCACTTTGGGAGAATATGTACAGCAACTCATTACTAAAATAATCCCCTCCATTATCAGATCTCAAGATCTTGATCTTAATCCCAGAGGCATTTTCGATCAAGGCCTTCAATTCAGAAAATGTTTCACATACTTCTGATTTCTTTTTGAGAAAGAAAACCCATGTATACCTTGAAAAATCATCAATAAAAGTAAGGAGGTACCTTGATCCATTCATGGATGTGACAGGAATCAGACCGCTGATATCAGAATGTATCAGCCCCGATATGCTTGTAGCTCGGTTTGCCTTCCCTCGATCGAACTTGTGCTCAGGGTGTTTTCCAATCACACAGCCCTTGCAAACTCCCGTGGTTCCCTTGATGACCGGGAGGCCTTCAACCATGGATTTTTTCTGTAATTGCTGCAAATATTTGAAATTAAGATGGCCAAACCTCTCATGACATAGCCTACTAACCTCATTTCCATGAGTTAGCAGAGTGGTGGGCTTTGCATCCGCAACAAAGTGAGAGAACTCATAGGCTTTTGCATGATGTTTTGCAAGGCCTTTAGCAATGAGTTTCCCGGATGCAATTTCTGTTATTTCAACATCGTTTGGGCTGAAAGAGACTCTCTTAGGAATTCCTGTATGTGTCATCTGATATACACTAAGGATATTTGCTGCTAGAGACGGTACATACAAAACATTAGAGAAAAAATCATTTTCTAGATCTACAGTACCTTGTCCTTCGGAAATGATGGTGGAGTCATCTCCCATGTGGATGGGGATGGATTTTCTAGTCTCCAAGGATGAAAAGGAGTCTTTTTCAGCCATCATTTGATTTGAAGCTCCAGATTCAATCAACAATGCTTTGGACTTCGGAGTGCTTTCCATGAGGGCATGACCTTTCTCATGCTGTGGTTCCCGATCTTGGTGATCTCTCCTCCGAAAGCTCTCCGGAAGATTGATGTGATTCCTCTCAAGGAGAGAGGTTGCTTCATCAAGATTTTTATTCATGCAGGCATGTTCAGGGTGAAAACCCTTCCCGCAATAAGAACACTTGAATTTTTCTTTCCCATTGTGCCCTTTTCCTTTGTTCTTCCTTGAGCCGAAAGATTCATCATGTTGCTGGTTTTCAACTCTAGGCTTGGGAGCATCAAATTTAGTTTTCTGATTTTTCTACTGCTTTCCTTTACACTTCAGATATTTGGGCCCCGAGACATGAAGGTCTTGATCACAGGAAGATCATATGATCCCCATATGGACAAGCTTGTCATGTTCATTTGTTAGGGACTCAATGAAGGCATTGAGTGTAGGCATCTTCCATCCAGGGGTTGTGAGATTCCCCACATGGAATGTAGAAACAAAAACTGAATAATCAGCCCCGAGTTTGGAGAGAATGGCAAGGATGAGCTGATCATACTCCTTCTCCACATTGCATTGCTTCAAGAGTAAAACAGTATGCTTGAACTTTGTAAAGAAATCATTCAGAGTCTCGAAATTGGAAGGTTGAAGAGACATGAGTTCATTTTCAAGTTGGTAAACCCTCAAGTCATCATGCTTTCCACATAGAGATACCAATTTGTCCCATACTTCTTTCGGTGTCTTCAAATCCGTAAAATGGAAGAGAAGGTCTCGGGAAATAGAGAGGCACAAGAAACCGAAGGCTTCATCCTTCTTGTTCAAGAATCTTGCTTTTTCTACAGCGGATCCAGGCTCAACTTCAGTGTCCATGGTGACTCTAAAAAGTCCTTTGGAGTGCCACTGAATCTCCATATAGCTTTTCCATGAGTGGAAATTGTATGGAGTCAAGATATTTGCTGAGGAGGCCATCTAGATGTGTTGTAGCGAATGCTTCACCTGTAGAAACCTGAAAATCAAAATAGAAAGGGAAAAATAAGGTCAAAAAACCCGCACATTCTAGGCTTTCATCACACACAGCATAGTCAATCAAGCAAGCTTGATCAACAAGTTCTTTACTTTGGATATTGAGTGGTAATCCTTGGCTTCTGGTGCAGTGCTAGAATTTTGAGCTATTACTCACTTTTCATGGAGAAATCTGTCAAAAAGCTTGTTTTTGAGAGATAGATCTTCATCCCACCGTATGCTCTGATACCATATTAATCTTGCACATGATCTAGGAACAAATAATCAATCTCATCAAGAATTAATCAACAAATAACTCATGAAATGGTGTTAATCAGAACCGGAATTGGTTTCCTCTCTATATATTTAATAAACAATGAATGGTTACAATAACAATGTCAAGCAATAGCTTTAATCAATGAGGAATTCGAATACCTAAGGAGGTAATTCGAAATCAATGAGTGAGTCTGGCTTAACTGACTCTAAACCATAGGTTCACACTCAGTTAACCACTTGACCAAAACCCTAATTGACTCACCAAACCCTAACTGAAGTCGGAGTGCAATAAATGACTAAATCTCAACTGAAGGAGATCAAACACATGTCATAGCAAGCCAACCATCAAGTGCTAGTGCCCCATGACTTCAATGAACCCTGATGAGGTTAACTGAAGCTGAACTGATCATCAGAAGTTGGTGGAGGTGCCCCTGTTGACTCCAGATCATTAAATAATATTAAATAATATATTTAATGAGAGGAGGCACCTTAACTGACTGGTTGAACTGATTGTAACCACCAGCTAGCAATTAGGTGCATTAATATCACTCAGATCACCCCCGGAGTGCTCCAGTTAGCCTCCTTGACTATAGGAGAAGGCTAAGTTAGCCTCCTTGACTGTAGGTAGGCGTGGGTGTGACTGGATGATGGCAATTAATGCTCCACTGATGTCAATTAATGTCAATTATACTTAGGATAGTGGTTTAACTAGGCCAATTTGACCAAAAAGAGTGTGTATGATGGTAAATGTCTCCAACAGAGGAGTCCTCAGGCTCCAACAAGAACCCCCAGAAGAAGAATAACAAAGGAGAAATGAGAAAGTGTGCATACTGCAGTAAGGGCTATCACCCTGAGAGCTCTTGTATGAAAAACAAAATTGACATTTTGACCCAACTCCTAAAGAAGAACAACATCTCCCTTCCTGATTTCTCAAAGAAGAGGGAAGGAGGATCAAATTCAAAAGACAAGGAGAGAGTACATGCCTTGGTTGCTGGCACCTCAAGCTCACCTAGCTTCATCATTGATTCTAGAGCTTCCAGACATATGGTTTCAACAAGGAAGATCTTTTCCTCTCTTGACAAGTTGAAAGGTCCACCAATAGTTTTGGGATATAACTCTCTGACTGATAGTATGGGAAAGGGTAGGATTGACCTTGACCATGGTAATTTAAATAATGTGTTGTATTTTCCAGGTCTTGCCTCTAATCTCTTGTCAGTGTATCAGATAACTCACACTGGTTCTCCAAAGAAATTCATCTTCTCCCCTAATGAAGTTGAAATCACTGAGATTTCTAATGGTAAAGTAATAGCAAAAGGTGTTGTTGATCACACTTCGAAGGTATACAATTTTTCCCATTTTCTACCCTACTCAAACCCCTCTGCTCTTCTTACTCATGCTAATGAATAAAGAAACCTTTGGCAGGAAAGATTTGGCCATCTTAAATACAAGTATATTTGTTATTTGAGTGACAAAGACATGGTCATAGGGTTACCAAAGATCAATTTTTCTAAGGGAATCTGTCAAGGTTATATCCTAGGAAAACACCTAGAGCACAAGTAGGAGAGAGCTAGTCATGAGAGAACCTCTGCACCTCTTGATTTGATCCAAAATGACATTCTTGGTCCATTCCCTCATATTTCCATGAGTCAAGCCAAATATGCACTCACCTTCATAGATGACTTTTCCAGGTATTGTTGGGTTTATTTCCTAAAGCATAAGTCTAAAGTTTTTGACCTCTTCAAAGTCTTTAGAGCCTTGGTTGAAAACCAGTCTGGGAGGAAATTCAAGATCCTCAGATCTAATAATGGTGGTGATTATTTCAATTCTAAGTTCATCTAGTATTGCAAATATGCAAGTATCCATATGCAACATTCTATTCCATACACACCAAAGCAAAATGGTGTTGCTGAGAGAAAGAACAGATCACTGAAGGAGATGGCAACTTGCATGATCGAGGCTAAAACCTTGCCACCAAATTTTTGGGTTGAGGCTATAAAATTTTCATCCTATATCCAAAATATTGTTCCACATAAGCAGCTTAATGGTATGACTCCTTTCGAATCTTGGAGTGGGCACAAGCCAGATGTGACCCATTTCAAGATTTTTGGCTCAAAGGCTTGGGTTAGAATTCCAACTGAAAAGAGGAAGGATTTGCAACCCCAAAGCCAAGAGTGCCTATTTGTTGGGAATTCTAAATATTCAAAAGGGTACAAGTTGATCAACTTGAGCACTAACAAATATTTCATTGAAAGAAGTGTTCGGTTCGAAGAAGAGCCTTTAGTAGCAGTTGAAGTTGGAGAGTCCTCTTCACCACCACAGCCATTGATTGTAAGTGAAGAGACTAATGTGTTTTCTGATTCTGATATGTATGATAATGATGAATTAATTGCATATCCTAACAGCCCTACAAGACCAAAGTGGGCAGCAAGGACCATTCATGCAACTGGGGAACTAGGTGGAAATCCTAATGACACTAGGAGGACTATATCTCAATTTGAGAGTGCCCTTTGTGTGAAAGATCCACTCTTTTCTGAGAAGTGTTATTTAATGATATATTATGATCCACGTACATATGAATATGAATCACATGATTCAACATGGCAAACAACCATGAAAGAAGAATTCAGCTTGCTCCAAAAGAACAACACATGGGAACTGGTTGATCTCCCCCCAGGGAGAAAGCTGGTGAAGTGTAAGTGGGTCTTTAAAACTAATTTTGCTGTTGATGGTTCACCTTTGAAATATAAGGCAATATTGGTATCCAAGGACTACTCTCAGGTACATGGTATTGATTACAATGATACCTTTGTACCAGTGGCAAAGATGGACTCCATAACGCTTGCTCTAGCCATTGCAGCTTCGAAGCAGTGGGAGGTACATCACATGGATGTAAAGTGTGCCTTTCTAGATGGATATTTGAATGAAGAGATTTATATGCAGCAACCAGAAGGTTTTTTATCTAATCCATCTTTAGTGTGCATGTTAAAGAGATCATTGTATGGGCTCAAGCAATCCCCCAGGGCTTGGTATGCCAAGATTGATGGATTTCTGCTGTCACTGAGTTTTGTTCGATACAAGTCTGATCCTAATGTCTATTTGAAGATGATTCATGGTTCTTTAATGAATATTTTTCTCTATGTGGATGACCTACTGATTACAGGAAGTTCAAAGAAAGATATTGCCTCCTAGAAGGATGCAATTGACCATGCCTTTTCTATGATAGATTTGGGATTATTGAGCCAATTCTTGGGTCTCGAAATTGCTCAATCTCAACATGGAATCAAGGTTCATTAGTCAAAGTATGCTTCAAATTTTCTCACCAAGTTCAGCATGAAAGATTGAAATCCAAGCAAGACTCCATTCCTTTCAAGAGTTAGGCTTGAAGAAGCAGGTTCTTCTCCTATGGTAAATAATACACCGTATAGGCAATTGATTGGGTGTTTTATTTATCTTACACATACTCGAACTAAATTATCTTATGCAGTTAGTGTGGATTCAAGATACATGGATCAGCCTCATGAGATCCATTGGATATTAGCCAAGAGGATCCTAAACTTTTTTCAGGGAACAAGGACTCATGGGATTTTCTACAAAGCAAAATTTGACTTAGAGCTAGTTGGATTTACTGACAGTGATTGGCAAGGTGACAACACCGATCAAAAGTATACCTCAAGATATGTGTTCATGCTTGCAGAAGGACCAATCAGCTAGTCAAGTAAGAAGCAGAGTGCCATAGCACTCTCATTTACAGAGGCAGAGTATAGAAGAGTGGTAAATGCAGCTACTCAATGTTTATGGTTGCAGGGGATACTTGGAGAATGTGGTTTCGAATCAGAGTTTTCAACAGCCATCTATTGTGATAATCAAAGCACCATTCAAATCTCCGTTGATCCATTTCAAAGACAAACAACCAAGCACATTGAGATCCATATGCACTATATCAGGGAGCTTGTGCATGATGGTACCATTGCTCTACTCTACTGCACATCTTCAGAACAAGTAGCAGATATCTTCACCAAAGTATTATGTGAGAAGACCTTCGGTAATCTCAAATCACTACTGGGGCTTTCTGATCATGTGGTGAAGAATGATTCATAACAAGATTTCCAAAATTTTGTTTCATGTCCATGTTTAAGGGAGGATTGTCCCACTAGGTTTTTTCCTCTTTCCTTGGTTGTATGGACATGCAGTATGTAAAAGGGTGACTAAGCCTTGTTTCTAGGCCCTATAATTTTCTGATATTTACTCATAAATTTAGGCTTAAGGAGGGGTGTTATAATAATCAACCCATAGTTACCCATATTTGACAATAATTAAATCATTTTTTTTCTGATTCCTATATTCCTAGATTCCCTCTCTATGCTAGTTGACTTCTACATGTTCCTAGAAGTCAATACTTGTGAAAAACAGGTCATGGAGTTCTTTGGAATCATCCTAGAAACATATTTAGCATGTTTTCTTTATTCTGGGTTCCTTAAAGCACATATCTGCTTTTTCTAAAAGCTTCCTTGCTTTACAGCAGTTTTAAGGCATAAAGGAAAAGCTAGTCTAGGGGAACTTGCTTTGTTTTTTTACCACATCATCCTCCTTCCTTTTCTCCAAAAAAAGGATTAATGAGTTGTCTTCCCACCACTTATTGTATTTCCCACTTTCTTTATCTAATTCATGAGGATTTTCATAGATTTGGAAAGTCTTTTTTGCACCTATGGGGGATTTGACTTGTTTTAGTAAGCCTACTTTTTTACCATTTCGAATAGAAACCTAGTGCTTTTTAATATCTCATGTAATTATATATTTGGGAAGCCTATTACTTCATATTTTTGGATTATGTACACTTATTCAATACAGGATTAAGTTATGCTCCAATTTCAGTCTCCTTTTGCATGAATTTTGCATGTTTGATTAGCAATTTTGCGAGTGTAATTGATCTATCTCTTGGGTTCAATTTCCACAATGAAAGCTCAAGGAAAAGTGATAATTTGGATTTTTTGGAAGAAATTTCATATTTTAGGAGCGATCCATTCACCCTCATCGATATAAATATTCCAGTAAATTCCTACATGATTGCTTGCACTAACACTCAGAGTTTTGTTGAAGAAGGAGAAAATTGTGCATCTACCATCTCATTGGATCACTCGAAACCTTTGTTCCACACTCATGTATCTTATATGACCTTATTTGGTTCAAATTTTAAGTTTCAAGAGCCTCCAGTCATGCTTGTAGATGTTCTCATCAATTTTGGTGTGAAAAATCAAGTACCTCAAGTCTCTTTCAAAATTGTTGTTGGGAATTTGATGTTAGTTTTTTCTCATGCATTTGCTGATATTATATTTTGTGTATAATTGGGTATTTTATAATATATATCAGATTATGGAGCTCAATCATTCGCTCTCCATTGTCCCAGGAATTATCTACCTTCCTACTTGCTCACATGCTCATCTCCTCACAATACTAGTAAAGACGGAGACATCTTGCATTTGCTTGGATGCTTGCTCCCAACACATGAAGTTGATTTTACCTCACATGATTCGATGTTAAAGTATGAAACATATAATTTAATTTTGTTTAACTCACATGGTTCGAATTCTCAAACACTTGTTCTCTCTCATTAGTTGATTTTGATTGCTCTACATGGGTCCAGATTTAATCTTACAGTTGTCTATGTTCCCGATTCAGTTGAGGATATTCCTCTTCTTCCAAAGAGGAAAATTCCTCCAGAAATAATCATTTAGTTTGGAGAGTTTCACATGCACAACCAAGGATGTTGATGCACAAAAGAATTGTCAGTGCATTACTATGCATATTGAAGAAATTCTTTCACAAGTATAGCATGTTTCCTGATTTACTTGCTTATCTTGAGGGGGGGGTTTCCCATATGAGGTTTTCCCCATTTTATTTAGTTTATTAAGAAGTATTTTAATTCATTTAGATTATATGGGTGACTTTTGACCTAGTTTTCAAGGCCCAAGTTGTCCTAAGTTAGGATTAAGGGAGGTTGTGAGGATTAATTAATCCTCCTTTGTTGAATATAGTCTATTTGGTCATATTTCCTAACTTAGTAAGTTATTATAACTATATTAGAGTATGGGGGACACACCTATATTTTATATTCCACTTATTGCATGTGCATGCATGATTTTATGTGCCTTTGGGACCAATCCCTACATTATAGGAACCCATTCTGAGTGCCACCAATAGCCTCCTTCAGTTGGTTGTGGTAGGTAAGCAGTTATGTTGAGTTATCATCTAGTTACATTCAGTTATATCACTATCAGTTATCCTAGCCCCAGTTTTTCATGCATGTAGGGAGTGTGGTGCCTTTTGTCCACCTACCTCATCAGTTAACTGATTGTAGACTGATTTAGACATCTGGAGTTAAACTAGTGAGCTCCAATTGTGATTTTTCCACACTGCGTTAACTAATCAACCAATTAGAGATGATAGATTCAAATCCTATTTTTAGAATTTGAATTCTACTTATTGTATAATCATTGTATTATTGATTAATGAATTAAGAATACTATTGTGATTATCTGAGCAATTCTTGTCTGATTTATATAAAATTTGTGGCATGAATTTCCTATTCAATGTACATTCTCTTTGATTATTTCACTACATAATTCCATTCCTACAACTTTCATATTTTCCTTTAGATCAATGGTTCACAAATTTAACACATTTGACATGGGTAAAACTTTAATCAAATCCATATAAATTGCTTCCCATTCTTTATATGGAATGTGTAAGCGGTGAAGTAATCCCAGTGAGAACACTTTCACCTTTATTACTTTGGAATCTATGTCTTTTATGTAGTGAATTGCGGGATTCTTTAAAGACTTTTGTTTTAATTTTTCATGTTGGATTTAGACAAATTATTCCCTTGTATGATAGGATGTCATTTCCTCATTTAAATTTTGGGTTTTGGCCTAGATTATTGATTATGGAGAAATATCTAAGTTCCTTGGTGTACTCGCTTAGATTTCATATAACCAATTTGTTGATGTATTTGTAACTTTGGGAATGTATTCACTTGTATATTTTATATTTTATTTCATTGTACCCCGATGGAGATGTTTGTTCCTCCAATCAGGAGGGTCATTAATATAATAAGTTCATGTAAATTCATTTAGGCTAACCCTCTGTTGTAAGTCAGGGCAATAGTCCCAACAATTGAGTGGTATTAGGGTTATTAGACTCTCCTAGTGAGGTCGGCCCTATAAGAGTAAAATTCAAGTGGAAAAAAATTATAAATAGAGAGTGAGACTCTCTATTTGGAACACACACTCACTCAAATATAGCACATGAGTGAGAGAAGAGGAGATCGCACAAGTGAGAGAGAGAACAGTTGTCAGAAATCATCTTTGTGTCTTTGGGTTTTACTTTTTCTATTGGTGCTCATTCTATCTCTAAGGAAGTTACGGGGTTTTCTCCTTTATGGTTTCCCCAAGGAGAATTATTTGTGTATCTTGTCTCTTGTGATTCTTTCTATGCATGTTATTCTCTCAGATAAGATCCTAGATCATATTGATTAAATGATAAAAATCTAACATGGTATCAGAGCTAACATGAGAAGAAGACACTATGCAGCTACATAGGATAGGGCTTCTTATTTTTTGGGTCTCTCTAATAGATCATCAGAAAAAGGAGGCTAGGTTGACTCACCATTGAAGGGCACATCTTTCTGTCGAAGCAGAATCTGAATCTGAGCATTTTCAGTTTTTGACCTAATTGTGCTATCAAAACAGAAATCGCTTAGTAAAAGAGACCAAGCATTTACTGAGTAAAGTAGTCTTCCCAACCATATTGAATATTGCAGCCACTGAAATTTTAATATGCAGAGAAATTAAAACAGAGTTTTCAGCATTTAGAATTTTAAAAAAAACAATTCAACACTTATTTTCTGAACTTGTGCCTGTTCAGATTTGTATCCTTGCATTCTCGGTTTTTGCAAGTTTTTGGTACTTATTATTATTCATTTAGTGAGTATTAAATATTGTTGAATTAAAAAATGATTGTAATTGGGTGCATTTTTTGTTGAACCCAACACCCATAAAGGAAAAAAAAAATTAACATTCTGAACTTGATTATGTTCAGACATGAAGTTAATGCATATGATAGATTGTTTCTGACAGGAGATAAAAGAAAGTCGAAAACAAGAGAAAATTTGAACGAACTTGCATCTTCTCACCTTATCCCTAACAGGGGAAATAAATGATGTCAGGTTCCAAGTTTTAAAGTGATATTGTGAGCTTGTGAACAATGAACAAAAAAATTGGGAAACAAGTATGCAACCTTGTTTCTGAATTTTGAAGATAGAGTGTTGTTTCTGAATTTTGAAAGACAGAGTGAAATTTAAAATTTTCCAGAACCATCAATTAAGTAGAACACATTAGAGTCTACTTTTTAAGGATCTTGATACAATTTTTGTGATCAACAAAAGTCATTCAAGCTTTTAGTTGATATGGTTAATGGTAATCCTAAAACCACCTCTTGGTTAGTGGTCATCCCAAAACCACCTCTTGATATCTTTGATAGTTTTATGTTCAACTTAAAACCATTAGTTTTTGGTCAACTCAAAACCATGCAACTTAGTAGAAGTCTTACTACTTATGCTAGATTTTGTGTCAGAGAGATTTTCAGTCATTAGTAGCTGAGCCTTTTGAGTTTTACTCTTTGAATTTGCTTGACACATTTGATTGTCAAGTAGGTGGTTTTTTAGGCAATATCAAACTTAAGATTAAGGGGGGATGTTGAAAGATATAATCTAAGTTCATTATTTACCCTAACGGTCATACTGTTAGAGGTCAGTTATACATTATGTACTATATATGTACCATATTTGTTTGTTCACAGGCTCCATCACTTTAAAACTTGGAAGCTGACATCAAAGTGTATATATTTATTCCCCCTTGCCAGGGACAAGGTGAGAAGATGCAAGTTCGTTCAAATTTTCTCTTGTTTCTAGACTTTCTTTTATCCCCTATCAGAAACAATCTATCATATGCATTAACTTCATGTCTCAACATAATCAAGTTCAGAATGTTAAAAAAAAAATCCTTTATGGGTGTTGGGTTCAACAAAAAATGCACCCAATTACAATCATTTTTTAATTCAACAAAATTTAGTACTCACTAAAGAAACAATAGTAAGTACCAAAAACTTGAAAAAACACAGAATGCAAGGATAAAAATCCGAATAGGCACAAGTTCAGAAAAGGCGTTGAATTATTTTTTTATTTTTTTTAATTCTGAATGTTGAAAAAATTGTTTTAATTTGTCTACATATTCAATCTTCAATCTGACTGTTATCCTTACATAAACATCTCTGCCAATGATCAAATTCATGCTTTTGGCTTCTTACAATGGGTGGACTCGTTTATTTCGTAAATCTGTCACATGGGCACGAGATTTTCTTCAAAGAGGAAGGAAAATTTCTCTCTAGATAGTCTCCATGCAGACTCTCGGAAATCTCCAGAGAGGTGTATCCAGCAATAGAAAAGGCGGCTATCCAACTTAAAATTTATTATTTCTCCAAATTTTTATCCCCTATCACTTAACGGTTTGCTCTCTTTTCATATAAAATACGGTTTAATTGGATTCTTGTAAATGACGACGGGCTCTCTTTCATATAAATAAAATCCTTTCACCGTAAATAAAAAACCATTTTTCATATATTCAATTTCTTTTGAATAAGGATGAATCCGATAATCTTTCAAATAAATTCTTCTACGCTTTGAATTCATAGCAATTAACCAATTTGCAAATAATAATAGTAGACATTTACCAGCCACTCCACTTTTGATCTTCACAAAAGATTATTTTCACGTAGCATCAAATGGTGGAATTCTATATTTTATCAGCAGTCTCCAAGCCCTACTCTTTGTAATGTCCCTTTTTTATTTTTTTTTAAATGACCAATTATTTCACTTTTTTCACAATTTTGGCTCTTGACTAGTTTTGATGTCTAGACCTCCAAATTGACCCAAATGCTTCCAAATTTTCTCTGAAGGTACATGACTGATAATATAACTTAAATATCATTCTCATGTATTTTTTATTACCTCCCAATTACTTCTGAAAACTTGTTTAATGTTCTGTTCAAAGTAGGGGTCTTTACTATAAAATTGGGGCTCCAATTCCCCCTGGGTAATTGCCGGAAATGGCTTCACAAATGATCACAAAGTCACTTGAATTTATGAAAAGAGGTTGGGTATGTGTAAGGGACATTTTCAAACTCTCATATGCATCATGGTTCAGTTTATACAGGCTGTTATGACTCTTTCCAAAACAACTCCCAAATCACAATTTCGACCCTTGGGGAAAATGCTCCAAATCTTCTCTCAATGCAATAAAAATGAGTAAAATGGATAAAAATTATTAAGTACTGAACATGAGACTTGAAATACACATTAATTAAAGTCCATCCATCATACATTTATCAGAGATAAATTCCTCCGTTTGAAATAATAAGCATTACCATGGCATATATCAAAATAGAGTGGAAATTGTCATTGTTTGCTCATCAAAAGTCATTTTGACATACAACTCTTGGAAATTTCGACTTGAACCTTTATGAGAATGAATAAAAGAGAATAATGAACTGATTACAATCATAAATGGAAAATTAAATGCTCTCCCAATTCGAAATCATCAGCATTACAATGGTTCACAACAAGATAGTGGGGAAATGACACTATTTCTTCATTGTTCAACATTTTTGCATGAATTATTTTGGATATTTCGACCTGAGAGTCTTTTGAAAGTGAAATACAAAGCATATAAATTATAACATAAGATAATGGGCATTAGAATCTTCCCAAAAGAGATCAATAGCTCACCCAAAGCGCAATCCCTCCATTGGCATGAATATGGTGTGAAAACTGGAAATAGTTGAGAGAGAGTGCTGCAATAGAAGAATCCACATGATTTCCTATAGATTACACCTAAAAATAAGAATCCATTAAAGCTCCATGAAATACCTGAGTGGCATTTCCAAAGACCAACTAGGATGGGAATCTTTCACCCTCGAAATTGGCTTAAGCAAGAAAACTAGTCATCCACTAGCTCTCACAATTCACAAATGACAATTTCACAAATGAGCAAAAGCTTCTTCTCATGGCTGATCTGTAACATCCCCGACCCTCAGACCAGAAAAGAGGATGCTACCATACACTAACCATCCAGGCAACTAGCCTAATGAACATGTACATACATATAAAAACTGAAATGCTTGAAACATAAAGCATGCAAAGATGCATAATGGTTTAACATATAGTGAAAGAAAAACATACATTCAGGCATTCAACATGTTCATCATAATCCATTAGAAATCAATATAATTGCAGAGATGAAATAGACAAGAATACTTATCTTACGAGTAATTCGTCCTGCAACCAGCTACGTCACTGCAACGTTCCACCCAACCATAGGCCACTCTTACCAATATGTAATACCCTATGCATGCAAGGCATATCCCCATACATTTTATGTACAAAACTTATAAAATATAATATAATTAGTAAGACAGGGTTTAAGGAAATTTCCCTTTTCAAGTCCCTCATGTTTGCATGGAACTCCTCTTCCACATAACAGCTAGTTCGACTTCATGGTCTTTGCTACCTCTAGGCATGCAATTCTCGGATTTGTCAATATTTACAGCAACACATTTTTTTCAAACAACCACTAGTACTTTTCTACTCCTCATTCAAACTCTGGTGATTCTCCCTTGTTCCCTGCTGGATAAGCTTTCCAACGCCTATCCACATGCTCCATTCTGACTTCGGGTGTGAAAATCACACTACTTCTAAAATGACGATTTTTACCAAATTTATGCACAACTGTATTTTGGTCTGGAATGCCAAATTCAGCCACCTAGAATTTTTCTTCCTTTTCAGCCCTGAAAATCCACTGGAAACTACTGAAATCCCACTAAAAACTGTTGAAATATGCTGAGAAATCCCATTTGAAAAACTCAAAATATCCTTCATCAATTCGGGTCTCTTCCCAACTAATTTTCCGATGTATCGGATCCTTAGTTGACTAAGCTTCCGATGTTTCGGCGGTCCAAGCAGCTAAATTTTCCGACGTTCATCGGCAGTCCAAACAACTAATGTTTTCCAATGCTTCAAGCCGATCTTCCTTTGGATTTCGACATGTCGACAGTCTGAACAACTAACTTTTTCCAACGTGTCGGCGGTCCCATCAACTAAAATTTTCCGATGTGTCGATGGCCCCATCATCTAAAGTTTTTCAACATTTTCATACTTCGAAAATTTTTCGAAAAATTTTCTTTCCTCGTCCGCCGCCGCATCGGTCGCTCCATCTGCTAAAATTCTCCGATGCTTTTAACACTTCGACAAAAATTCTTCTTTCTCCCACTGCTGCGTTGGCTGCCCAATCGACTAAACTCTCTCGACGTCTCGGCGTCGCTCAGGAGTTCTCTGTCGCATTGGTTGTTCCATCCACTAACTCTCACCGATGTTTTAGCTAAGCTAAGCCGACGATCTCACACTTCAAAAATTTTCTTCTTCTTGTCGCCGTTGTGTCGTCTATTCCATCAACTAATTTTCGTCGACGGCGATATCAATATTTTTTCCTTCTAACTGCATCATCGTTTCGACAATCTTTAGCTTAAACTGGTCCAACGTATCGGCACTTTCATCGTTTTTCTTCCACCGGCGGCATCGGAAGCCCTTCCATCTAAATGCATCGACGTTTCGGTGGTCATCAGCTGATGGCTTTCGACGATTTCGGCACTTAGTCAAAATTTTGGAAAAAAAAATTCTTTCGTCATCCATCGGTGGCCTATATCAGAGGGTCTTTCGACTAAAACTTTCGTTGCATCGGAGCAGATTCCAACTAAGTCTTCCAACGAGCCGATAGTCTGGACACTTAGAAAAATTTCCAAAATTTTTATTCTGTGGTTCCAGTGGGTGGCCTTCCGCTTAGGTGATCCGGTGCATCGGTGGGGATTCAAACTAACTCCTTCGACGATCTGATGATCTCAACACTTAGAGGAATTTTTCAAAATTCTCTTGTCATAGACAGATTTCCTCTGATTTCTACTAGGCAGAGGGAAACCTTCTTCTGTTAGCTGATTCTTCACAGCCCATTCAGGCCCATGCTGCAACATTAGCTCTGACACCACTCTGTAACATCCCCGACCCTCATACCGACGAAGAGGATGCTACCATACACTAACCATCTAGGCAACTATCCCAATGAACATGTACATACATATAAAAATTGAAATGCTTGAAACATAAAGCATGCAAAGATGCATAATGGTTTAACATACAACGGAAGCAAAACATACATTCAGGCTTTCAACATGTTCATCATAATCCATTAGACATCAATATAACTGCAGAGATGAAACAGACAAGAATACTTAGCTTATGAGTAATTTGTCCTGCAACCAGCTACGTCGCTGCAACGTTCCACCCAACCATAGGCCAGTGTGCTCCCTAATCTCTCAGCAACACTGTCACTCCCGAGCTGGGCATGATTCCCTAAGGAATAAGGAAAAAGCAGGCTTACACATAGCCAAGGATACACAAATCAGCCAAGCCAACACAGTAGGGTTTATAAAGCCATCAAGGAGCTAGGAAAAGCTGAATGCTAAGCTGGTGAGCTCATTGAAGAGCTAAGGGCACCTACACTAGAAATAGCCTGACTTCTAAGACACCCACACACACACCCAACACCAGAAAATCAGTCCCTTCTCTGCTACACAGTCCCTCAGGCCCTGACCTCCCTTCCAATGTTATTCAAGGGTTGTGGAGAAGAAATCCAGCCCTCTTGCTCTATCTGTGTGGTTCCCCAAACACCCCACGTTTATCAAGCAAACCAAGCCTTCATCCCACTCCAACACAGTCCGAAGACCGACCACTGTATACACGTAGCAAAATAGGGTATTCATAGCTTGACAGGGAAATCGATTCTTGAGTCGTTCTTGGCCCTATCGTGGCCAAAATGACTCAATAATAATCTACAGTAGTCCAAAACATAGCTAAACCACAACAAACCAAATCATGGGTGAAACCAACAGCAAACCAACAATCATGGTAAGAACAACAACAACCCAAATCACGGGTTAAACCAACAGCAAGCCAGAATCGTGGATGAAAACCATGGCCATTTCACATACACAGCGGAAATCGTGCCCTTGAGGCCACTCTTCCAGCTCGCTGCATGCACAAAACCAAAGGAGAACGTCAAACAGTGCGTGAGGAAAAACGATGGGAAATCTATGTGTGAGGAAAAATAGAACGTCTCTCTGCGTGAGGATGGAATTCCCCAGACCACAATCGTGAAGGTGAAGACCAAGCCGACTTCCTGTGTGAGGGAAATGATGGCTCTGCCGCTGGGTAAGCGTACCGCCGGAGCTGACAGTAGCCTGCCATACTGATGCCCCTCCCCCCCATGCCCACGTTTCCTCAAGTAGTAACTGCCCTCAACTAATGCCTGCCCAAAGGACTTGCGGGTTGAAAGAGACAAGAAGATGGTTGACACATGGCACTTTCCCAATGGCTCCCACGGTTAGACAATTCCCCTCGCTTATCCTTAAGAAATCATGCCCTTTTCATTATCGTTGCACCACCATAGCTAGTTGTAGGTTTTTGATTAATTTTGCATATTTACATGATGCCAAAACTATAATGTGCCAGATAGCACGATATACCATCGGCAACGATTCCAATCGCCGAAACATAACACAACCAAATCAATGGTGGGGTTTTTGCCTTTAGTTCCACACCATGATTAATTACAATATATACATCATGTACATTTAATGCAAACGGGGTCAAAACCATGGTTTTACATGATCCCTGTATTTTATAAACATTATTAGCCTTCTAAGGTTCCAAATCCATCCATAAAGCAAAGCCAAGTCGAATTGGTGTGGCTTCTCATGCTATGCCATGTGGCCTCTCTCTTCACCTTCCCTCTTCTCCCAAATTTGAGTAGGAGCCTCTTGGCCTTCTCCATCTCCCAAATTCGACCTCTAAGATGCTCTATTTAGTCCTGACATTTCATTATGTTAGTATGTCAGCCTTCAGATCTGACTTGTGTCATAACTGCCATAGAATCTCCATCATTGGTGTCATAGATGTCATAAATGTAAGGGGAATCTAGCCAAGTGTCCATGAAACTCCCATTTGGCTCTCCCTCTCCCATGTAAGTTACAATTCATCCCAAATTCGACCTATGAAGTATATGGACAAGTATATTAGCCTTATAATCCATCCAAAAACATTAGGCTTCCCATATATTCGAATTTGCAAGAGAAAGATACCATTTAACATAGTAATTCTAGCTAGTGTGGGCCCCATAGTATCCATGTGTCTTCATGATCTATTTCCACTTCCATTTTCTTTTGTATTTATTTAATAAAATCAATTATTAAATATTTATCCCCTTCTAATGTCTAAACATCATTTATTATCCCCCTTATTCCAAATCTCAAAGCTTCCACCCCCAAGCTAGGAAACTAGTGATTTTCCGCCTTGGCGATTATTTGACTTTTAGCATCCCTTTGACAACTTTCATGAATATGGAAAATGTGATTTGGCCATTGTGAGCCAATGTAAAATTTGGGACATTACAAATCCTCCCTTCCCAATATTTCTTGTCCTCAAGCAATTTCAAACATGGTTGTTGAAGAACCTGCTTTCGGTATAATTCTTTGAAGTTGCCACTGAGCTGCCCACTTTGAGTCTTTGAGATTTCATGAATATTTCAAAGAGGAACCCCCATGCTTGCTTCTGCACTAATATGATCAACATCACCTTATTAACTGGGGAATCCATCTCACATACTACTTGTTTCCCAAAGAATTTGAAATCAATGGGACTAAATACTATCCCAGGGTCCCATTGCTTGCATTGCACTCCAACAATTAAGAGTGCTCTCTAACCCATACCGTTTGGAAAGAGAATTCCTGGATCCCATTTTCTTGTATGCATTCTTCCAAACATCATGAGTACATAATATATATCATCAAATTATATAACAACATAATAATAATGTACATCAAGGAGGTGCCTCACCAAGAAATCATGAAAGTGCTTATACCTCCCAGTGAGTAGACTACCATTTTCCAAGTGCATACATGTTTCAAGTGACCAATCAAATATGCTCCAATGACATAGGTGAGGATCCCATGTCCTATACTTCTGATCCCAAAGAATGTAATATGCATCAAAATAATAATTAGCCATTTTTTCTTTCATCCAAGAAGTGAATGAAGAACCTCCACCAAAATATGAACCAAATAAGGAGCAAATAAAACACGAAGACTTCAAGTGTCTCAAAGAATTCTCATCAATACACCCATGATTATGTGTATCATCATGAAATAATAGAGGATGTTTCTACCAATAATAATTTTCCTCAATCATATTCCTCTTCACCCAAGTGTTGGATGAAGTTCCTCCAACATCAAATGAACCAAGTGTTGAGCAAGAAAAACCATGAGTCTTTAAGTGACTCAAATGAACATCATAGGTGCACCCATGTAGATGTATATAATCATAATGTAAACAAGGATGCTGCTGCAAATGTAAATAATATTGTTCTCTAATAATTCCATCATCAAAAGGAGAAATAGAATTTTCATGCTCTTCATGTGCCACCATCAAAAAGAAACCTTTACCCATACTTCATTAGGATGACTGTTGCAAAATTTAGAAGTGTAGGATGTAGGAGAAAGAACCAACTCACCTAAATGATCAGTAAGTGAAAAATTTTCATAATGTGAAGTATCCATAGGGGTAGGATTATTCACCTCCCTAGAAAATGCAAAAATTTTCTCATGGGTTGGTTCCAAGGTGGTGGAATGATGCACTTCTTCAAAAATTGTGTGACCATTTTCAAGAGGCAACTCAAGTTCCTCTTCCACCATTACTACTGATTGGATCTCATCACTATCATCCTCAAGAACATCAAGAACCTGTAATTTTTCATGTTTCTTATGATCCATCATGTCATGAGAATCCCCCAAGAAATTTACGTTACGAAAATCTAAAACATCGGAGGAAAAACAAGTGTCTAGCAACTTTTCAAGAAGTTGCTCATTTTGAATTGTGAGCTTATCAATAAATTTATTGTTCTTCAATTAGGATTCATGTAACCATTCAACAATCTCAATGACATTTTTTCTATCAAAAATCAAAGACATGAAATTACCTTTGATATTGCACATTGCTCTTTGAATCTTCTCCATGTCTTCAAGGGATGATGGCTCCTCCAAGGAAGTAGCTCTCCAACAAGAATTTGATACCAATGCTTGAGTGTCATGGAGTATTCTAAGGGCCTCTTGGATCTTCTTTTAATTCATATTTAAGGACCCTTCAAGAAAATGAGGCTCTTGCAAATGAACCTCCTCATCTTCTTCCTTCTTGCTTGGACCAACTTCATGAAGCTCAAGTGGTGATGGGGAATTTGATCTTGTTTCTTCTTCAACTGCTACAAGGTCTTAATTTTAATGTTTAATGAAATTTTGGCTTGTATAAACATTTTGAAATATGATATCTATGTCACCAACATAGATTTGTGAGCACCCATCAGTAGGTGCTCCTTCATAGTTCAAGCATCCATCAGTAGATGCTCTTTGTTTCATTTCCAAGGTAGCATGTGTCTCAAAATTATCTTCAGTATTTTCAATAAAAACTTCTTCATACTCATGTGATGTCTCTTCATATTTTCCAGAGTCACTTTGGAGTGAATTTATATCCTCTTCATGTAATACTTCTTCTACTTCACTTATTTCAAAACTAGGTGGTTCATGGGTCTCCTCCTTTTGCTCCTTCAAGCAACCTGATGCATTTTTCCCCTTAGTTTTCTTTAAATCAATATATTTTTCCAAACTTTGGATAGCCAAAAATTCAAATCCTTTCATAATATTCTTGGTAATGTCTTCAAATATAGGTTCCATGCTTTTATTATCTCCTCGCCATCATATGAGGTTCTCTTTTCATGCCTAGCATAGTTTCCAAAAAATTGTCTTCTTCTCCCACTTTTGTTTTTCCTCTTCAACAAAAGAAATTTTGGGTTTCAATATATAATGGTGGTACCTGAATTATTGTACTGATAAATATCATACCACATTAGGTGCCAATATCATGCTCTGATATCACTGTAATGTCCTTTTTTGAAATTTTATTAAAATGCCCAATTTTCCAATTTTTTCACAATTTTGGCTCTTCACTAGTTTTGATGTCAGATTTCCAAATTGACCCAAATGCTTCCAAATTTTCTCTGAAGGTACATTAATGATAATATAACTTAAATATAATTCTCATGTATGTTTTCTTACCTCCCAATTACTTCTGCAAACCTGTTTAATGTTCTGTTCAAAGTAGGATCCTTTACTAGAAAATTGGGGCTCCAATTCCCACTATGTAATTGCCGGAAATGGCTTCACAAATGATCCAAAATTCACTTGAATTTATGAAAAGATTATGGGTATGTGTAAGGGACCTTTTCAAACTCTAATATGCATCATGGTTCAGTTTATACAGGCTTTTATGACTCTTTCCAAAACAACTCCCAAATCACAATTTCAACCCTTGGGGAAAATGCTCCAAATCTTCTCTCAATGCAATAAAAATGAGTAAAATGGATTCCAATTATTAATAAATGAACATGAGACTTTAAATACACATTAATTACAGTCCATACATCATACATTTATCAGATATAAATTCCTCCGTTTGAAATAATAATCATTACCATGGCATATATCTAAATAGAGTGGAAATTGTCATTGTTTGCTCATCAGAAGTCATTTTTACATACAACTCTTGGGATTTTCGACTTGAAACTTTTTGAGAAAGGATAAAAGAGAATATTTAACTGCTTACAATCATAAATGGAAAATTAAACGCTCTCCCAATTCGAAATCATTAGCATTACAATGGTTCACAACAAGATAGTGGGGAAATGACACTCTTTCTTCATTGTTTAACATTTTTACATGAATTATTTTGGATATTTAGACCTGAGAGTTTTCTGAACATGAAATACAAAGCATATAAATCATAACATAAGATAATGGGAATTATAATCTTCCCAAAAGAGATCAATAGCTCACTCAAAGTGCAATCCCTCCATTGGCATGAATATGGTGTAAAAACTGGAAAATAGTTGAGAGAGAGTGCTGCAATAGAAGAATCCACATGATTTCCTGTAGCTTACACCTGAAAATAAGAATAAATTAAAGCTCCATGAAAGACCTGAGTGTCCTTTCCAAACACCAACTAGGATGGGAATCTTTCACACTCGAAATTGGCTTAAGCAAGAAAGCTAGTCATCCACTAGCTCTCACAATTCACAAATGAGCAAAAGATTCTTCTCATGGATGATCCCTGTATTTTATAAAAATTATTAACCTTCTAAGGTTCCAAATCCATCCATAATCCAAATCCAAGTCAAATTGGTGTGGCTTCTCATGCTATGCCATGTGGCCTCTCTCTTCACCTTCCCTCTTCTCCCAAATTTGAGTAGGAGCCTCTTGGCCTTCTCCAACTCCCAAATTCGACCTCTAATATAGCCTATTTAGTCCTAACATGCCATTATGTCAGTATTTCAGCCTTCATATCTGACTTATGTCATAACTTCCATACAATCTCCATCATTGGTGTCATAGATGTCATAAATGTAAGGGGAATCTAGCCAAGTGTCCATGAAACTCCCATTTAGCTCTCCCTCTCCCATGTAGGTTACAATTCATCCCAAATTCAACCTATGAAGTATATGGACAAGTATATTAACCTTATAATCCATCCAAAAACATTAGGCTTCCCATATATTCGAATTTGCAAGAGAAAAATACCATTTAACATAGTAATTCTAGCTAGTGTGGACCCCATAGTCTCCATGTGTCTTCATGCTCTATTGCCACTTCCATTTCCTCTTGTATTTATTTAATAAGATCAATTATTAAATATTTATCTCCTTCTAATGTCTAAACATCATTTATTATCCCCATTATTCCAAATCTCAAAGCTTCCACCCCAAGCTAGGAAACTAGTGATTTTCCACCTTGGCAATTATTTGACTTTTAGCATCCCTTTGACAACTTTCATGAATATGGAAAATGTGATTTGACCATTGTGAACCAATGTAAAATTTGGGACATTACACTCTTTACCAGTGGCTAGAACAATCTTTTCAGTCTTTCTTTCTTATGCACAATTTGATAATCATCTCTATCAATCACAACGTAGTAACATCTTCATCTTTAACTTACTTCACAACCCTTTGCATTACTCTTTCATACAATTTAGCAAAAAATCTATTAACCAAGGCCACTGATCTTATGGTGCTCTGATACCAGTGTTCAGACATGAATTTAATGCATATGATAGATTGTTTCTAATAAGGGATTCAAGAAAGTCAAAAATTTTTATCCTTGTCCCTGACAGGGGGGAATAAATATCTACATTTGATTGTCAAGTTATATTTTCATTCTTATTTGCTCTCTATTTTCTTAATGATTTAATAGTGGTATCAGAACGCCATTAGATCTATGGCCTTTGTTGAAAGATTTCTGCCTAAATTGTATGAAAGAAGCGTGATTGGTCTTGAGCGTCGTGATCGATGGGGAGTATCAAATTGTGCGTGAGAGAGAAAGACCACAATGATCGTTATAGCCACCCATAAAGAGGAGGGCCTCCAAACTACTGGTAAAATATAGAATTCCACCATTTGCTGGTGCATGAAAAGAAACTCTAATCAGTCCAACAATTTTTTTTCAAGATGAAAAATGAAGTGGCTGGTAAATTTCTGTTATTATTTGCAAATTAGTTATTTGCTACGAAATGACTACATAAAAGAATTTGTTTGAAAGTAATGTGATTCATGCTTATGTGAAGTTGTTGTCACCATATGGACCGAATCATGCTCATATGGAAAGGATATAAGACCCAAAAATAGTTTGAATATTATATTCAAAAGAAAATGTTTTGAGGAAAACGTTCTTGTGAAGGAGAATATAATATAGCCAAATATAGCCGCACTTATTTCACATTAATAAGTCCGTTGTAGTTTATTGAAGGAATCAAAGTCCATTAAGGGAATGAACTGGAAAAATATAAAAGTGGTAGAGTATCTCATGTGATCAAAGAGTGCTCCTATGATTCTTTCTGTAAAATCACGTGAAGAATGGTTGTCTAAAGAAGGCCAAGTTTGATGCTGTAAATTTGCAACAAGCAGTGACATTTGCAGCTTCATTGAACACAGAGATTGAATATATTGCAGCTAGTTTGACTGATTGAAGCCACTGAAATTTTAATATGTAGAGAAATTAAAACAAAATTTTCAACATTCAGAATAAAAAAAAACAATTCAACACCTATTTTCTGAACTTGTACCTGTTCAGATTTTTATCCTTGCATTCTGTGTTTTTGCAAGTTTTTGGTACTTACTATTGTTTCTTTAGTGAGTATTAAATATTGTTGAAATAAAAAATG
Source organism: Pseudotsuga menziesii (assembly GCA_001517045.1). NCBI lineage: Eukaryota > Viridiplantae > Streptophyta > Pinopsida > Pinales > Pinaceae > Pseudotsuga > Pseudotsuga menziesii. The sequence continues at coordinate 91,465 of LPNX010428363.1, forward strand.
ATTGTAATTGGGTGCATTTTTGGTTGAACCCAACACCCATAAAGAAAAAAACAAAAAAATTAACATTTTGAACTTTATGTTCAGACATGAAGTTAATGCATATGATTGTTTCTAACAGGGGATAAAAGAAAGTCATAATTTTCTCACCTTGTCCCTGACAGGGCGGAATAAATATCTACATTTGATTGTCAAGTAGGTGGTTTTTCAGGCAATACCGAACTTAAGATTAAGGGGGGATGTTGAAAGCTCTAATCTAAGTTCGTTATCTATCCTAACGGTCATACCGTTAGAGGTCAGTTATACATTATGTACTATATATGTACCGTTGTGTACTATTGATTAATAGACGCAAATAAGAATGAGAATATAACTGGCGGAAAAGGCTCACAAATTTGCTCTATTAATCAATAGTACACAATGGTACATATATGGTACATAATGTATAACTAACCTCTAACGGTATGACCGTTAGGATAGATAATGAACTTAGATTAGAGCTTTCAACATCCCCCCTTAATCTTAAGTTCGGTATTGCCTGAAAACCCGCCTACTTGACAATCAAATGTGTCAAGCAAATTTAGAGAGTAAAACTCAAAAAGCTCAGCTACTAAGACTTCTACTAAGTTGCATGGTTTCAAGTTGACCAAAAACTAATGGTTTTAAGTTGACCATTAAACTATCCAAGATATCAAGAGGTGGTTTTGGAATGACCACTAACCATATCAACTAGAAGCTCAAATGACTTCTGTTGATCACAAAAATTGTATCAAGATCCATGAAAAGTAGACTCTCATGTGTTCTACTTAATTGATGGTTTTGGAAACTTTTAAATTTCACTCTGTCTTCAAAATTCAGAAACAACACTCTCTCTTCAAAATTCAGAAACAAGGTTGCATACTTGTTTCCCATTTGTTTGTTCACTTGATCCATCACTTTAAAACTTGGAACATGACATCAAAGTGTAGATATTTATTCCCCCCTGTCAGGGACAAGGTGAGAAAATTCTGACTTTCTTTTATCCCATGTTCGAAACAATCTATCATATGCATTAACTTCATGTCTGAACATAAAGTTCAGAATGTTAATTTTTTTTTTCTTTATGGGTGTTCGGTTCAACCAAAAATGCACCCAATTACAATCATTTTTTAATTCAACAATATTTAATACTCACTAAAGAAACAATAGTAAGTACCAAAGACTTGCAAAAACATAGAATGCAAGGATAAAAATCTAAATAGGCACAAGTTCAGAAAAGGTGTTGAATTGTTTTTATTTTTAATTGTGAATGTTGAAAATTTTGTTTTAATTTCTCTGCATATTAAAATTTCAGTGGCTTCAATCACTCAAACTAGATGCAATATCTTCAATCTCTATGTTCAATGAAGCTGCAAATGTCATTGCTTGTTGCAAATTTACAGCATCAAACTTGGCCTTCTTCAGACAACCATTCTTCACGCAATTTTACAGAAAGAATCATAGGAGCACTCTTTTGATCACATGAGATACTCTACCACTTTTATATTTTCCTAGTTCATTCCATCAATGGACTTTGATTCGTTCAATAAACTACAACAGACTTATTTGTGAAATAAGTGCAGCTATATTTGGCTATATTATATTCTCCTTCACAAGAACGTTTTCCTCAAAACATTTTCTTTTAAATTGCTTGACACATTTGATTGTCAAGTAGGCCGTTTTTTAGGCAATACCGAACTTAAGATTAAGGGGGATGTTGAAAGCTCTATTCTAAGTTCGTTATCTATCCTAACGGTCATACCGTTAGCGGTCAGTTATACATTATGTACTATATATGTACCATTGTGTACTATTGATTAATGTACCATTGTGTACTATTGATTAATGAAGAAAATTTGTGATGCTTTTCCGTTAGTTATATTTTCATTCTTATTTGTTTGCTATTTTCTTGATGATTTAACAAAACATATGAACTCGCATATCTACTAACTTGTCCGTTTCAAATTGCATGAACAAGTCGTGCAACAAAATCACTTTCTGATTCAAGGAGTGAAAATGCCAAGGTGAGGGCAAATTCATGGAAATCGCTAGTTAAAGCTCTGAAGATGACCAAATGCAATTTAGAAAACCTCGAGACAAAGAGCTTGAAAGAATTCCCGATTGATTCACAAGCTATGATTCAAGCCTATGAACGCTTTAGAGTTGCCATTTCTCTCCTCTTGTCTTTAATGTAAAAGTTGTGAAATTCGCAGTGGGGCAGAGAAAATTTAAAGGAATAAATTACTTATTTACTTGTCTACAAGATCGGTGGCGCGTGTATCTAAGACACGGAAGGCTTCACTATAATTTCCCGTAACTCAAATAAGTGATATTGACTTGTCAAGGCTTGTTGTGCATGCATGCAACGTGGTAGAACTGGTTCATACTCCAAGCTACCGTGTATGTAACGTGAGGTCTATACAATTCTACAACGAACCTTTGCCAAGATCGAGAAGTAGTAGTTGACGTCGAATTATATTTGTTTGTTGCCATTTCTAGGCATCCCTCATGTGTTGTTTGTCTGTCTTTGAACAAGAACAATGGTACATACATTGGGTCTATTACACCTGTGTATTTACACCAACAAATGGCATAGCAAAACAGATCCATTGGTAAATAATACAACCTTTGTGTTATATATGATTTAGTGTAATATATCTCAGGCAATGCAGCTTATCTCTGACCAATAACTGCAGCTATCTCCACTGCTTCTAGCTTTGAATCATAGTTTTCGCAAAGCAAAATAGGGGGCCTCATCTGGCTGAGCTTATCCAGCATGTACGTTCATGCTGGTTAAGCCAGCTGGCTAGGGTGGGTCCCCTTCAGGTCAAAGAGTTCATAGTCTGGGATGCCGGATTTTTTTGAAACTTCCGGCTGTACTGTAGCCCATCCCTCCAGCTGCTGTCGCCCATCCCTCCAGCTGCTGTCGCTGTCCTCTGCCCCACTGGCCTGATACCAACAACATTAAGACTGGACCGGACTGCCATTTCTTCTTCTCCTTCACGGTTTCGGTGCAGACGGCCTCACGGGATGGGATACCCAAATCTGCGCTCTCTGCAAGCACTTTGACCTGCACCATCCAAGGTTAACAGATCAGACGACTGGTCTGCAATATTTCCTCGTTCCTGCAGGTCGTTTTCGACAAATGATTTGCTCGATGATGAGGTTGCAGAAGCAGAGATTAAAGAACCCCTGCTGAACGAATGGTTGAAAGAATCTTGCGATATACAGCGGTACAATTGTGTGGCAAGCAAACAAATGGTGGGAATATACATCTCAGTGTGGGTTAGATCGGAGCTTCGACGCCATATCCGTGATTTACAGGTTTCCTCCGTTGCCTGTGGCATCATGGGACGCCTTGGCAATAAGGTAAAGATCTATTAGTGGCATTTTGGTGAGATCTATCAGTTTCGTTGGAGAAGTTTCCTGATATGAATGTTCTTGATGCAGGGATCAATCTCTGTTAGAATGTCTCTTCATCACACAACTCTCTGCTTTATATGTACTCATTTGGCAGCTGGCGAAAAGGAAGGCGATGAAATCCGTCGAAATTTCGATGTTTCAGAAATCATGAAGAGAACCCATTTCCCTCTGACTACTCCTGAATTGTCAGATCTTCCGGAAAACATAATCGGACACGAGTGCGTAATTTTTTTATATTATCAGACTTTTCTTATTGCAATTTTTTTGGTTTTTTTCTAGGTTTTTAGAAGCTTAATTTAGCTATTCGGTTTATTGGCAGTCGGATCATCTGGTTTGGAGATTTAAACTATCGACTGGCACCACCAGATGCCAGAATAACTATGTCATTGATCCAAAAGGAAGATTGGTATATTTGTATACAATCGAATCCTTCTCAACTCCAAGATTTTCTATAAACTACTGCTAATTTTCCAAAACTAGAAGGTCTTACCAGTACTTAAAAATGTTAATCCCAGTGATCTGAATATTTATTGCAGGTGTGATCGTATACTCTGGTTTGGTAAGGGGTTGAAGCAGCTATCCTATAAGAGGGGGGAATGCAAGATTTCGGATCACAGACCAGTCACAGCAGTATTTTTGATTGATGTTTAAGTTTTAATTAGCCATCGACAAATCAAGAAAAAGTTGTAGAATTGGATCACTATCCAAATAAACCTTTCAGATATAGAGAAAACTCTATATGGGAGGGAGCACTAGCACAGATCCATGTCAAACCTGGATCTGTCCCTAGATTACAGGTGATTCAAACAGAGTTAATCTTCAATCTTGGATCCAAACAGAGTTAAGTCTTCAATATGTTCAGGTAATCTTGGATCCAAACAGAGTTAATCTTCAATCTTGGATCCAAACAAAATTAAATCTTCAATATGTTTAATTAATTTGGATCCAAACAGAGGTAATCTTCAATCTTGGATCCATACAGAGTTAAATCTTCAATTTGTTCAACTAATCCTGGCAACTACTTCGGCTAGTTCCAGTGTTGACTATGCCAGATATTTCTTTGCCTTACATCAGAAGCAAAGCCTTGATTAGAAAAAGGCCAAAAGTGTAAGGGCTTGAATCTGTCCATGTCCATGGAATGATGGAATGTTTATAACGGAAAAACATCTCTTATTTATTTAATTATTAATGCACTGGCTTTGTGTTTAGTGGTTGTGATTATGACTTATGAAGAGTTTCGTATTGTTTTGTGAGTAAAGAAAGGGCTTCGAACTTATTAAAAAACACTTATTTTTTGCTTTTCTACTACTTACTATTGAAAATAACTTATTATTGCAAGGACTTTATGTTTCATGGTAATCCAATTCAAATTGTTTTGTAGGTAAAGGAATATCTTTGACTTCTGATGGGACATCTAAAAAATAAAAAATAAGTTCTTATACGAGTTTAAAATAAAAAAATAAATGTTATAATTTTATGCTGTGTGTTTATAACTTATCATAAAAGTTAATATATCATAATTTGATGTCAAAGAATTTTTTGGATTCAAATTGTTTTGTAGGTATAGAAATATCATTGACTTCTTAGGAAACATTTTAAAAATAAGTTTTTAAGCCAGTTTTAATCAAATAATTGTTATAATTTAATACTGCGTATTTATAACTTACCATAAAAGTTATAATTTAATACTATGTATTTATAACTTATTATAACAGTTAATCTATGTTTATAATTTGATGCGGAAGATTTTTTGGGATTGAATTTGAATATCATAAATTATGAAAGCCATCTTCAAATAAATAAAATTTGTTAATTTAACAAATGAATTTACACCAATATCGATTGGATATTGGTTGGTTGCTATATGAAATGTTTTTAGTGCTCACCACTTCTTGTTAGTGTAGTAAAATTTTGCTTTCCATGAAGACAATGCTTTTTGGGCTAATAGGAGAGCTTATTTATTAATTAAATATAGTTTAAATTTGTGGTTGTGGTGGTTAATTTTTCTAAATGTTTTATTATTGTAATGTATTTATGCTTGTTTTTAATTGAATTGTAGATTGTGGCGGTTGTCTATTTAATAATAGAGTTGAATTTGTTTATAGTAACTATGGAGAGATTTTCAAGTTACGGATAATACCCCATGAGTTTCACATCCTCTGTGCATAAGTGATACTCGCTTTGCATGAAGTGGTATCACGGCAAGTAGAATTTGTGGGATAGGACAATTCTAGAAAAATAGGGTTGTTGGGTAGACTCTGTTGCTATGAGAAGAGGGGGGATTTTGTGAAACATCACCTGCAATGAAATGTTAAAAGTGTAGATGACTTGATAAGGGTGTGATTGGTGGAAATAGTGTCGAGTTATTTGAATGAGTGAATGAAATGTGCATCTAGTGTTAGGTTTCAATAGACATTGTTAGAGAGATATGACTCCAATCTTGAAGAGGGCTAGGTAGAGGGCATGGAATATGAGTTGTTAAAGAATGTACAAAAGAGACAGTGTAGAGATGATGTGATGGATGTTGTAGAAAATCAAGGGAAAACTACCTTGCAAGAAAGATGATTCAATAGTGCAAGAAGCGGAATTTCTATGGTGAGTGGAAAAACTAGGAGAGAGAATGACGGTTCAAAGGTAGTAGATTATGTTGCAAATTTTCTATAACAAATGATGAGGAGAGTGGATGCCTTTAAATTGGTAGAATAGAGGGGAAAGGTCATTTCCAAAATCATCTAAAAGAGTGATGAATATGAAGAGGAGGATGTGTAGTAACACCAAATGAATATGGGGATGTCGGAAGCTTTGTGGAAGTTTAGACCCAAAGAAATTGATGAATGGATTGAAAAAAAGAACTAGTATTTTGAATGCAATGAGTTTTATAACCCCCAAAGAGTGAAAATTGCCTAGGGAAGATTGAGGAGGCATGTATATGATTGGTGGAAATAACTAAGGGAGACATAAAATGGAGAGGCAAGGCCAAGAAGCAAAATTTAGAGTAGATGGTCACCAAATTGAGAGGTAAGTTGCTAAATTGTGTTTATGCTTTTAAAATGAAGATAGTATTAGAGAATTGAAGAAGAAAAATATATGTTTAATAAGAAATATATTTTAAACAGTTTTGTAAAATGGCTATGGAAGTTGGTTTTGTATGAGTGAGATAGTGAGGGAAAGGTCATACAGTTTGCGGATGGATTGAATCTTTCTATTGGAAGGAACATACATTGAAAGGAGATGTAGATATTTATCATTTATCCTTGAGAATTGAAAATATGTAGATGAAGATAAAGCATGGGGGTAGGAAATGACAGGAGAAAGAAAAAGAAATACTCTTGAAGATAGTTGCGAAGATGATTGATTGTAAAAATGGGGTGTGTGTTGTTGAGAAAAATGATGACAAAGTGTGTGTGAAGTGCATGTTATGGGTATCATACCAAAGGAGATCCTAGGAGGATGGATTTCAATAGAAGACTACAAGGAAACTATGAAGGTAAATATGTCTGTGTAACAAACTCAAGAAATGGTAGAGAGTATTACTCTATCCAAGAGTGTATATGTAGATTGAAGATAGTGTTGTAACATTAAGTGGTGTTGCAATAGAATATGGGGTTGCATAAGATATTGGTCTTGTGGTCTTGCAATACTTGAGTTGCAAGCATATGGTGAACATATAATAACATATGATATAGTGTAAAATATGCAACTGTGAGGTTTGATTCCATAATGTTTTGTGTGTGACTTTGTTGTAGGAGAATGGAATGTGCACCAAAAGATAAGAAAGTGGAGAAAACCAAAGAAAAAAAGTGTCTGAAAGAGTTGATACAAGAGAGTGAATATGCAACAAAGTAGAATTGAGTTAGAGATGATTACAGTAGAGGAAATATTTTGTAGTAAAAGAAAAGAAAATGAGGAGATGCTTGAGCAATAAGCATTGGTGGAGTTTGTTGAGATATTGGCAATGAGACATAAGAGTGCAGATGCAGAGGTAGAAAGCACTTTTGAGAGGGAGTGGTTTGACGAAATTTGACACATTAGGTGAGATTTGTAATAGTTTCCAAAGGTAGGAAGGTTACAATAAGTGGTAGAAGAGATTATGGAAATAATGATGAAAATAAATTTGGTGAAAAAGATAACAATGTTGATTGAAAGCATGAAAAATTATTTATAGTTCCAAATTGCAAATATGTTGATTACAAAAGATGAATAAGAGTATGTATAACAAGAAGGAAGGAAGGGTGCTCAATGTTATAGGATTTGGCTAAAAAGGAAGAATAAAATACATAGATATATGTTCATTGTTGATTTATCAACACCTCATGAGCAAGATATCCACAATTAAAACTTGGGGAGTTTTATGCAAGAGCACCATTCACATCAAGGTTATCTTACATGAATAACACTTCCACTCAACTTTGTTATCTTCTTCAATGACAAGTGCATGTATTGATATGTTTTATCGCCCATAGACTCAACCATAAGTGTGCTCAAGTTATATTTGTATCAAGCAAGGGCCTTGAGCCAATAAAATTACACTATGAATCTATCAACATTGGATACCCATGAGGTGAAATTATATATATCAAAAAGATTTTGGTAAAAATACAAGTGGACGGTCACATAAGGAGAGATTTTGTTAATAATTTTATTGTTTGTAGGTGGTTTAATTTGAACAATATGTCTAATAATACAAATTGTGGGCAAGAAAAACAAGAAGAATCATCTAAAGCCTCTAAGAAAGTTGGGATTTATGAGTCAAGAATAACAAAGAGACGATGCAACAATTGGATAAATCAAAGTTTAAAATTTACCTAAATATATTGGAGCCTATACTCCTTACTATAAGGAGATAAATGAAAATGACATTTTCCACGCCTTAGATATATTGAATTCCAAAACTATAAAATCCATAGCTACGCCATATATTAGAGAATTTAACAAGGAAAATTTTAGGGGCAAAATTTAACCCACGGGTTAATTTTAGGGTTTCTTTTTTCCAAAAAAAAATTCCCCAATTTACATTTTTTTCTAAAAGGATTTGCCCAAATTCCATGGGATAAAATTATTTTACTCTAAAAATAGCCAAAATTGTCCCAAGAGTATATAAAATCCTTACGAATTTGATTTTTTTTCTTTTTAAATTGCCAAATAGATTATGTTTGGAAATTTTAGAATTGGTAAGATTCGCGAAGGTTTCTACACTTCAAAAAATTTATGGATCCTTAAAATTTTCCCTTGTCAATTTGAGCATATTACATTATATTTGGTATTTTGTGTTAAAGTTTATATAGATTGAACGATTACTCAAAACTCTTTGGAATAAAAAACACCTTACTAAAATCAATCCAAAATTATGAAAAGAGAGATGTCAAAGTGTAGCTTTCTAGAAAATAAATGTTAAGGATTGAACAAGTTTTCGATATTTAAGAGAAGCTAGGAATCCATGTATAACAAACCACCAATTGTACAATGTTTTTACAAGTTTCTAGACTTTAGTACCAACACTTTTGC
>LPNX010428363.1:100515-201759 GCA_001517045.1 Pseudotsuga menziesii
TTTGGCTATAACTAAATACATCATATTGGTTCAAGTAGGAACAAATGAATTATCTTTTAGGTTTCATTGAACTCATATTCAAACCTTGATTAAAGATCTCATTACAAAACTCTATCCTTACCATATGATGTTTTTAATGAACTATGTTTTGGTTATCTTCTATTCATTTGAAACTACCATTTTGGTAATATGGATAAAATGGGTAGGAATGGTGCTAATACTGTTAGTAATGAAGCATAATGGTGATAAAACTCATGACACAGTAGATGAACAAAATTTGGTTGTTAATAGGAGAGGTTTTAAAATTTGGCAATTGTTTTTGTCAATAATAAAATATTTGACATAGTCCGGAGGGAGTGTTTGAAAAATGCTACAAAAGTGGGTAAAAATATGTAGTGCGACTATCAAACTATCAAGAATAAGAGGGACAATATTAGGATAAATATGTTCAAATCAATATTCTCTGTACTCACTCATGTTTCTAATCCTTCGCCTTTATATTTCATTATGTATCATCATTGAATTTTATAGGCGATTTCATTTCATATGGTTTTGAACAACTTTAGTAGCAACATCTTAACTCTTACTCAAGAGGCCAAAAGAAAACAAAACCGTTGAAAAATATGTATTAAGAAATCCTAAATGATTTCAAAGAGTCATGAAGAATCATTGAAGAGAAGAAAGAATGAGGAGTGGATTGCGAGACAGAAGAATAAAAAGCAACAAAGGTAATACATAATATACGCTTAAAGTTATTGAATTTGGTATGATTATAGTTTTTTGTTTTGATATGTTTTTAATTTGTTATTTTTCTCTGATGTAATCTTTTTGTAACATTGAGCCGATTTTGTGGTCAGTTTTCATACATTGATAAACTTAACTAATTTTCTTAGGTACATGCATAGTTGTATATAAATAAATTAAATATTACATATTCTTTGGGTCAAGTTCAAGGTTTTCGACTAAAATGTGCTTTGTAACTCTATCAATATAATATCATTTAATATGCTAATGTACCAGTTTAATATATGTGATTATTAAATATATGGTAAATCCCATTATTGCATATAGTTAAATGACTATATTCAGAGACCCACTATGGAAGAACTAGAGGGTGAATCCATGAAAATGGGTAGCATTTTTAATGAAACTTGGTGATGAAAATTTGGTACATTTTACATTTGTTTATATTTGAACCATTAAAACTCATAGAAGCCTCATGAATTTCGATGTCTAGTAAAAAACAAAACTTGTAGGGAATTGTGTTGTCTTCCTAATGATATTTGCTTTTAAAATATTAGTGTTGTTCAATATACCAATTTTTCATTTATTTAAATGATTTTCCTTTCAAATTTATGAAAAAAATCACGAGTGAGTTTTGTTCCCATTAAATAATTCAATTTTCAATATATAATATTCAAAAACAAAGTATAGCAAGATTATCTACACAGAGTATAGTATATCCCACTCTTTTTTTTAATTATTTTTTGAAGTTGACCCATTAATATTTGAACAACTTTTTATAAACCTTTGTGCTCCCATTAACCTCTTTTCAACTATTTACATAAATCGAGACACCAAAAACAACCTTTTGAAGAGGAAACATCCAGGGAGGTCTCATTTTTTTTGTTTATTATTTATGTTATTGATTTTTCTATGATCTCCTTTGAAACTATGGGAAAACAAAATTAGTACAATATTTACAATAAATTAAATAAAAAACAAAATATGAAATTGAAAGTGTGAAAATGATATGCCATTGGGGAAAAGACCAGTTCCAAGCGAGGATTAGTTGAACAAATTGAAGATTTAACTCTATATGGACCCAAGATTGAAGATTACCTCTGTTTGGATCCAAATTAATTAAACATATTGAAGATTTAATTATGTTTGGATCCAAGATTGAAGATTAACTCTGTTTGGATCCAAGATTAGCTGAACATATTGAAGATTTAACTCTGTTTGGATCCAAGATTACTTGAACATATTAAAGACTTAACTCTGTTTGGATCCAAGATTGAAGATTAACTCTATTTGAATCACCTGTAATCTAGGGACAGATCCAGGTTTGACATGGATCTATGCTAGTGCTCCCTCCCATATAGAGTTTTCTCTATATCTGAAAGGTTTATTTGGATAGTGATCCAATTCTACAACTTTTTCTTGATTTGTCGATGGCTAATTAAAACTTGAACATCAACCAAAAATACTGTTGTGACTGGTCTGTGATCCGAAATCTTGCATTCCCCCCTCTTATAGGATAGCTGCTTCAACCCCTTACCAAACTAGAGTATACGATCACACCTGGAATAAATATTCAGATCACTGGGATTAACATTTTTAAGTACTGGTAAGACCTTCTAGTTTTGGAAAATTAGCAGTAGTTTATAGAAAATCTTGGAGCTGAGAAGGATTCGATTGTATACAAATATACCAACCAAGCAGGACTACGACGTTTGTGTCCAGATTTATCTTCGATGAATGCAGAGTACTGATCAGAATTCGCTGCATATTTGTACGTGGGAGCAAAGGCTATAGATCCTTCCACCCATCCTTCGAATACACGTCCAGCAGCTTGCTCCATTTTCAGCTGCATAAACCAGATCTTACTTGGATCAGGATTCATGGATTCTAATACTTGGCTTTGCAGAGAATTGATTTCAGAGTAATTTGCTGCAGACAATTGATTAATTACCTGATCACTTTCAAGTATTGCCTTCCAATCTTCCTTTTGGATCAATGACATAGTTATTCTGGCATCTGGTGGTGCCAGTCGATCGTTTAAATCTCTGAACCCGATGATTCGACTGCCAATAAACCGAATAGCTAAATTAAGCTTCTAAAAACCTAGAAAAAACCAAAAAAATTGCAATAAGAAAAGTCTGATAATATAAAAAAATTACGCACTCGTGTCCGATTATGTTTTCCGGGAGATCTGACAATTCAGGAGTAGTCAGAGGGAAATGGGTTCTCTTCATGATTTCTGAAACATCGGAATTTCGACGGATTTCATCGCCTTCCTTTTTGCCATCTGCCAAATGAGTACATATAAAGCAGAGAGGTGTGTGATGAAGATACATTCTAACAGAGATTGATCCCTGCATCAAGAACATTCATATCAGGAAACTTCTCCAATGAAACTGATAGATCTCACCAAAATGCCACTAATAAATCTTTACCTTATTGCCAAGGCGTCCATGATGCCACAGGCAACGGAGGAAACCTGTAAATCATGGATATGGCGTCGAAACTCCAATCTAACCCACACTGAGATGTATATTCCCACCATTTGTTTGCTTGCCACACAATTGTACCGCTGTATATCGCAAGATTCTTTCAACCATTCGTTCAGCAGGGGTTCTTTAATCTCTGCTTCTGCAACCTCATCATCGAGCAAATCATTTGTCGAAAACGACCTGCAGGAACGAGGAAATATTGCAGACCAGTCGTCTGATCTGTTAACCTTGGATGGTGCAGGTCAAAGTGCTTGCCGAGAGCGGAGATTTGGGTATCCCATCCCGTGAGGCCGTCTGCACCGAAACCGTGAAGGAGAAGAAGAAATGGCAGTCCGGTCCAGTCTTAATGTTGACAACGCTGCTCTGCAGAGATGATTTGATGTTGGTATCAGGCCAGGGGCAGAGGACAGCGACAGCAGCTGGAGGGATGGGCTACAGTACAGCCGGAAGTTTCAAAAAAATCCGGCATCCCAGACTATGAACTCTTTGACCTGAAGGGGACCCACCCTAGCCAGCTAGCTTAACCAGCATGAACGTACATGCTAGATAAGCTCAGCCGCCTCATCTCGTTTTCACAGGGCCAAATCGAGAGGGCTTAATTTAGGTAGGAACATTTTAGGTAGGCAAGCGGGCAGGACCGCCCTAGTCGCGAATAGTACAGGACCCGGCTTCTTCTCAATATGTGGTTTTCGGAGGGGTAAGACTTTCCATGCTAGTTGGTGAATTCTACCTTTATAAGCTTAAATTAAATGGAAATAGAAATGTATGAACCTGGCCTATTCTATTTAGTTTTCCCTGTTGTTTTTCTTTTCCTCTAGGGTTCTGGATTCAGTGCGTGAGAGGTTTAAGGCTTCTGGTAAAAGGGTAAGGCCTACGATGACTAGAAAAAGGTTCAGGTGCAAGTCAATGGACCCTTACTGCATCATAAAATGTGCAGGTTTGGTTGATGAATGCAATGTGGGTGCAGGTCAAATGGACCCTTACTGCATCATAAAATGTCTAACTCAGCATAAAAAGAGCATCGTACCATCTGGTTAGTTATATTATTAGGTCAGGACTTCTGCTATAGAGTATTTGATTATATGCCCTCCATGAATTTATTTCTCCATCCTACATAATTTCCCTATGCATTGTTGGGTTTGTATCATTTTGTTGAAGGGTTTGCGCCTGCCCCTTTACTGGTATGGGTCATCCAAAAGAGCGGACTCGCTCCAAGATTTCTGGTTGAACCAACAGAATCAACTGACCATATACAAGGAATTAGGGTGTAAAATGTTGGGGACATTGTGCAATTTACCACAGGGAAACTAATAATTAAAGATCTCAAACATGTTATCTTAGAAGTTGAACTCCAATATTTGGATCTGTTCCAAGAAGTGGAATTACAACATCAGCTATAGTTCCTAGAAGCAATGTAAGCGAGTGTTCCTACTTATTATGTGAAGCTTATGTCCAGGCATTCATGTTATTACTAGGTAAGCCACTTACTTTACGCTAATGCAGAAGAGGTAACCAAACAATATATTGTAACTATTAATTATCTATGTAAAGACATGTCGTCTTTCACCTTTGCATATCAAATAGGAACTAGAGCTCAATTAATGAATTTTTATTTGTCCAAGTTATATAATTAAGTTAGTTGTTGTTGCCAAATTCTCTTGCTTGGTGTTTCAGAAATTGGATCTATTGATGCCTGAAATAATAATAATAAAAATAAAAATAAAAAAAAGTTGCAAAATCCATAGGAGGAAAGCTTTGATGCAAGTTAACATTACTACCTTTATTTTTATGTTGTCCTTCGGTTATTCACTGAATCCACGCCATCTAATCATGCTATCACTTCATTATTTAATAAAACTAGCGAATTATTGTTTGCGCTTACTATCTATAATCCCTTACTCTCGTATTTTATTTATGTTGTTTCGTTCATAATCTAATGATAACATTTCCTTCATACTAACTATAATGTTATGCATATTTTCATAGTCTAGTTTATATTACTGTAATTTGTAATTAGGCCGATGACATGTTCACAGGTGCTTCGATCGCTAGTTGGTAGGCCCTGCCCTTCGTAATTGGTGAACCAACCTGCTGCCTAGATCCAAGCTGGTAGGCCCTGCCCTTCGCAATTGGTGAACCAACCGGCTGCCCAGATCCAAGCTGTTGCTGTACAAGCTCAACAAATTCTCCTTGCAAGTAGAGCAATTCAGACCCCCCCTGGGAGGTCACATCTAAAAGAGCAGTCCGGAAAAAAGAAGAGAGGTTACTAAAATAGCATACCTTAAACTGGAGGATTAAATCCAGTAATGGGGTAAGTGGCTAACCGATACTGTGCATCATCATTTGGATATTGCAATGCCTCCTGCTTGCATAGTCTGGTTCAGGAATCTGCCTCCTGCTTGCATAGTCTGGTTCAGTTCGGTGCTAGATATCTGGTAGAGCCAATAGAAAATCATTGCGACCTCAGTTTACATCAAATGATAGCGTTGATATCCCAATGATTTTGTTGTTCCAGTACACTCATCAGCTCTAAACAAAGTTGATGAAGAGGCGGCGAGGGTGACAAAGGCGGTGGCCATTGGGCGGTGGCAGCCATGGCTGTCAGTGGGACAGAGCTGGTAGCAGGGGGTTGTGAGCCAAAAAAAAATACTTACCACAAATCACTTAGCATATGAAAAAAGAAAACTTAGGATATGCAAGCAGCTCTCCGACAATAATGCTTCAATATATCATCCAATCATATGATCAATAATTTAATTTTAAATTTTTAATAAATTAAATTAATTAAACCTACAATCTAAAACTATAGAAAAAAGTAAAAATTGTACTGTCAACTGCAAAACTACTATTAAAAAAAATAAAAATTGTACGGTCAACTGCAAAACTAATATGCAGTTGACTACATATCGAATACAACATACTTGCCATGGCCTTTAGCAGGTATACTAATGACTTATAATACAGGCATATGACCTTTTTAATAAAATCTCCTCTTTTTAATAAGGTTTTTTTTTTTTTTAATCCTTTGCATATTGGTTAAGAACATAGTACTCATAATTAAAATGATGTTTGTGGAGCCTCATTTACTTTTTTTTAATATGTCCATGCTAAACCACAAATAAGTGGCACTCTATTATGATCCTTTTTTTAATATGTCCATGCTAAACCACAAATAAGTGGCACTCTATTATGATCATTATAATACAGGCATATGACCTTTTTAATAAGATCTCCTCTTTTTAATAAGGTTTGGTTTTTTTTTAATCCTTTGCATATTAGTTAAGAACATAGTAGTCATAATTAAAATGATGTTTGTGGAGCCTCATTTACTTTTTTTAATATGTCCATGGGAAACCACAAATAAGAGGCACTCTATTATGATCCTTTTTTAATATGTCCATGCTAAACCACAAATAAGTGGCACTCTATTATGATCCTTTTCATATTAGTTAAGAACAGACTACTCCAAATAAAATGATGTTATTTTTTTTTTAATTATAACTTTTATCAATTAATATTTTTAAAACATATATGGTTGTTATATATGGTTGTTAATATGATAGCTTGTTGGAAATATTGTCTTTCAATTCTTAAAACTATTTTTTTTGGTTTAAAATTGCAACATTTTTAGAAGTCACCAACTTAACAATTTGTATTATTTTAATAAAAACAAATGTTCACTTTTATATCGAAATGTGGTTCTTTTTATAAAAATGCAAATAAAACCAAATTTTAAACATATAAATTAGGAATTATTATTTTTCTTAGTTGTGTAGTTTATGTACAAGTTTCTTATTACTTACCTTAATTATCCATGAGCATAATATATATGCGTCTCATCTTCCACCTTAATAATGTTAATGTATGTAAATTGATAAAATGCATGGACGGGAGGTTACATAGTTGGAACAAGTATAACAAAGTCAACATTATCTTCTATATATTGATGTTATCCACTATGAAGTTATCATGAATGGTGTGCTAGATTATGAACATCCTAGTTGGCCTCTTAGGATTGTTGTTTCAATTGGATAATTCAAGTTTGAACTTCTTCATTATAATTGGAAATTTAAGGTTGGTTTTAGTTTGTGGTTGGCAATAACAAAGACAAATATGTACTAAAAGTTGCAACGTTGTAAAAGTAATCTCTTCTATCTTGTATTGGAAGCCAAAACTTTTATTAATTAATCAGTGGCATATCATGGAAAGCATTTGTACATTTTATGTTTGGAGTGTAATCTATTTTCACATGAACGGTGATTTGCATGGGCCTATGTTTTGTTTGACTGTTGTTGTAGGTGATATTGTTAAGTATCAAGCATGTATCCTTCGTAACTTCTGTCAATTTTCATGTTATGAAATTCGAGGGACAAAGGCCATGAAAGTTGGTTTGTTGTGGAGGTTTGGATCATCTGATTGTATTTGGAAATTGATGTGGTTTAAAACCTGGTTTGAACTCATATATGTTAGGATATATGGTGTGTGATTGATCTAAATCAAAGAATAAATATAGCTATCTAAGCCAAGTCTTTAACTTGGATTGTGCTTGTAGGTTGAATGATATCTATGAATCATTTTGATTCCCGATAAACGATAGAACTGATACAATTTGTCTTTCTGGGGTCCTTGCTAATGCATTTGAGGTTAGAGTTGTTGCTTTTTGTGGATTTTTATAAATGCTTTCACAATTCTAGTTTTCTTTAATGAGTGAGGTGACTATAAGAACCGATTGGATCACTTTTAGGTTTAATTCACAAATGAATATCGAACCTAACAGTATAATGTTCCTTTTTGGGGAAGTTAGGAATACTATCCAAAATGTTTCAAAGAGGCTTCAAAACTTTGACATTGAAAACATTCTTTCTTCAAACTCTCATTGACAGTGGGTTCACACTAACTCCATGGATATGAGACAACTTGGGAATCTCAAGAGAAGTGATATTAGGTTTTGATAGGATTTACAGGATAATATGTGTGAATTCTTAATATGGTTTGGCTAATTACTTTTCACAAACATTTCACATACCTCCTCCTTCAAGACTTTGTCTAATTTCGAATCTAGGAAAAAGTAGTAAACTAGTCTTTTTTGGTTTGGTTCCAAACACCACTGAACCTTTACAAATTTATTATGGAAGGATCCTATTGGATTTTTAACATCCTAACAGACCTCATACATTCAATGATCGAATCATAAGACTCATTTGACATGTTATTCATTTTTGCACATTTTTTGTTAGTTTCGAGCTTTACTAGTCATGATTGTAGGGGGTTCCAAGTGACTCCAAATGATCTCAAATTTGAAAAGAAATGATATGGTGAGTCTTATAACATCCCAATATTATCCATGATAACTTTCTATCTGAATTTAGGCTCTGAAACTTGGTTTGGGTATAAGAATAAAAGGGGAAAAATCCTAGGAAAATGTGGTCAAATCCCCCCCTAGGGGTGGAGGCCAATTTGTCTCTCCAACTCAAGTATGACCCTCCCAAATTTAAGAAAATAGTATGTGGGTGTATAGAAGTAATTATATGTGGTTATTAAGCTTTGCAAACTGGTTATGAGACACAACATCTATATGGTAACTTCCAAGGAGTTTGCTTATGGGGAAATTGCATTACTAGTTTAAATTGGACACATGAAAAGTATAATTAATGGTTCATATGGTAACATAACATATAATGGCCCTATAAATAATACAAAATAATATCCTAACAACATATAACTCATATAAAATATCTTATACAAATATGATATAAACTCTTTCAAGCTTGAATCCAATTTCATTAAAAATAGTGACTCAAAAGCATGAGAACATAAGCTTTTTACACATAGATTTCTGATATTTCGAATTACAGAGAATATGGACATAAGAGTAAAGTCCATACACAATATACCCATTATTGGGCATCAAAAATACTCATCAAATAGCAAACACTACTCCAATAAGTGTGCCATCAGCATGAAAGTATGGGGAATGGTGAAGTGGGAATGAGAGAATAGGGAGATAAGTGAGAACTCAAACCATATGAGCCTTCAACCTGCAACTAAAAAAAATTCATTCAGCTCCAATGAGATTTATTAATGACCTCTCCATCAACCAACTTGGAAAGGAATCCAACTCCCTCGAAATCGGTTCACAAGTAGGGAGAGTGAACACTCACCGTGCAATGGATAAGCAAAAGCTCTCCAAAATGCCAAATGCCAATTAAAAATTGATAAAAATGCGTTCTCCTTCATAAATAAATCCCTTTATTAACTTCATGAGTCCTCCTAATTTTGTATTTCCCTCCATATGCTTCCTCCAACTCATCTTAGTGGTTTAGTAACTCTTATGACACTTGTCTCCTTCCTCATGCTCTAACTCTTTCCCAATTTTGAATGGTTTCCTCTGACTCCAAAATGTGCCCTATTGGGGGATATTTTTATCCATTTCATGTCATATTTTTCATAGGTCTTCAATCAGTTATGAATTTTTCATATGTGTCATAGAAACTGTTATCATTTGTTGTCATAGAGTGCTTGGGATCTCCTTCCAATTGCCACACAATGTCTTCCTAATCTCTTCTTCCTAATCTATTCGTCCTCCATGGGAGTTACTTCCCTCTCCTCATTCGAATTTCTTGGATCATGTTAGGCTATGTGACGACACATCAACCTCCAAGAATGTATCATTCCCCTTGGGTTCGAATTTGGATGAAGGTCATGCCAAGTGTGTGGGGAATCTAGTCACGCAAAGGCTCCACAAGCTTCCAAGTGTCTTTATGAACCAATTCCACCTTATTTTACTATAATTTATTATTTATGTGACCAATTTGAATGTGAATATGGTAAACTAAAGTCATTTTCGGTTATATATTCCCCCTTATTACAAAATTTATGTCTCCATCTCAACCCAGGGAACTAGTAGGTTGGTGAAACATTATTTGCAAGTAGTATTATTTGGATGGGGACAAGGCACTCCTCCCCACCCAATATTTCTTGTCCTCAAGCAATTAAAATTTTTATGTTGCAAAATTTGTTCATATTCCCAAGTGGAATCATCACTTGGTACTCCTTCCATTACACCAAGTGCTCTCTTATGGTTCTGCTCCTTAATTTTCTTTAACTGCAATTTGAGTAGTGGCACTCATGTACTGCAATTTTGTGTTTCCAAAAGTAAAGAGATGTGGATTTTTCATATTGATATCTCATGTGACATCACCATTAAACATCAAAAGATAAATTATTTCCATCCAAACAAATTTTGTACAAATAATATTTACCTCCATATTTTGGAAACCTTTTTTGAACTTTCAACCCTTTTCCCTCCTGTATAATTCTTTGAAGTTGGTATTGAGTTACCAAACATTGATTATTTTTAAGATATTAAGAAAAATTTAGAGAGGAACCACCATGCTTTCTGCTTCACTACTCTAATTACAATCACCTCATCAAGTGGTGCCTCAATCTCCCATACTCCTTGTTGCCACCAAAATTGAAACCAAGCAATACTAGAATCTCATTGCTTGTATTGCACCCTTCCAAAAATTATGAGTAAAAAACATAGATCATGAAAGTACATAACAACTTCATGCAAATGTACATCAAGAAGGTACCTCATCAAAGAATCATGAAATTGCTTGTACATCCAAGTAAGTAGATCAACATGTGGCTCAAACACACAAGCATCAGGTATAATACCAAATCTACTCCAATGACATAGGTGAGGATCCCATGTCCTATAATTTTGATCCAAAATAATATAATATGCATCAAAATAATCAGCCATGTATTCTTTTATCCAATAATTGAATGAAGAACCTACACCAAAATCTAAACCAAATAAGGAGCAAAAAAAACAGGAAGACTTTGAGTGGCTCAAAGAAGTATCATTAATACACCCATGAATATGTATATCATCAAGAAATAGCAAAGGATGTGGTTTCTAATAACAATGTGCTTCAATCATATATATATATATATATTTACCCAAGTTTTGGATGAATTTCCTCCAACATCAAATGGACTAAGCAAGGAGCAACGAAAATCTTGAGCCTTCAAGTGACTCAAGTAAACATCATAGGTGCATCCATGTAGATGTGTATCATCATAATGTAACAAAAAATGCCTCTGAAAATGTAAATAATATGGTACTATAATCATTTCAACGTCAAAAGGAGAGATATAAGTTTCATACTCCTCATGTGGTACCATAAAAAAAGAAATCTTTTGCCCATACTTCATTAGGATGAATACTGCAAAATATGGAACTGTAGGATTTAGGAGAATGAACCAACTCACCCAAATTATAAGAAAGTGAAAAAATTTCATCATGTGAAGGATCCATAGGGGTAGGATCATGCATCTCCATCAAAAGTGCAAAACTTTCCTCATAGGTTGGTTCCAAGGTAGTGGAATCATGCACTTTTTCCAAAAGTGTGTAACCATTATCAATAGTCAGCTCATGTTCCTCTTCCACCACCATAAGTGATTGGATCTCATCAATATCATCTTCAAACACATCAAGAACCTACAATTTTCCATGTTTATCATAATCCATTATGTCATGAGAATCCTCCAAGCAATCTATTGTATGACAGTCTGAATCATAGGAGGAAGACCAAGTATCTTGTAACCTCTCAAGAAGTTGCTCATTTTGAATGTTGAGCTTATGAATATCCTCATTATTATTAAAGTATGATTCATGTATCCATTCATTAAGCTTAACCAATTTTTTTCTATCAAAAAGTAAAGACATGAAATTACCTTCAATGTTGCACATTGCTCTTTGAATCTTCTCCATGTCTTCAAGGAAGAATGGATACTCCGATGAAGAAACTTTCCAACAAGAATTTTACACCAATGCTTTAGTGTCATGGAGTATTCTAATGGAAGCATGGATATCACTTTCACTCATATTCAAAGACCCTTCAATGAAATATGGTTCATGGGAGTGGACCTCCTCTTCTTCTTTCTTTTTGATTTGATCAACTTCTTGAAGCTCAAGTGCTAACGAGGAAGTTGATATTGGTTCTTCGTTATCTACCACAAGGTCTTCATATTCATACTCATGAGAACTTTGTCTTTCAGAAACATTCTCAAATCTTATCTCTATTTCACCAACACAGAGTTGTGAGAACCCATCAATAGGTACTCCTTCACAGTTCAAGGATCCATAAGTAGATGCTCTATGATTTTCACAACCCTCGTCAATAAGGATTATGTGCATGTATTCACTTCCCTCTTCATTTTCTTCTCTATGCAATCACCTTAAGGTGATTGATGATCCACTTCATGATTCTCAATTTCTTCCTTTAATGGTGTATTTAGGCTCTTTTCATCTTTTTTAGACTGAAATTTCTTCCACGCCTACACTAATTGGTCCACAAACTTGTTTATACATTCCTCGTCTATAGGGAAGGATATATCTCTGCTCTTTTCACAAGTAGGATGATTTTTTCTCCTTCCATGCTCCTCCAAATTTGTGGATTGTTGATTGTCCCTTAATGAGTTCACATATGCACTATTGGGCCTATATCCAAACACCCACTCAACAAAGTCTTCAAAAAATGGTCTTATGTTCCTCTCCCATAACAACAATATATGCTTTATATTGTTAAGGCAAAGTTTTACCTATTTCTCTCAAGTTTTCTAATTCATTCATAGGAGTGGCTCATGGTGGTTTGGAACATACATATTTATAATACAAAAGGTCATAAGAATAGCCATAATCCCTCATGAAAATTGTAATAAATGTTGCAATATGGAAACTCTTCCTCATACCAGTCACATTCTTCTTCATATTGCTCATAATCATCTTTAGAGGAGTCATCATAATAGTAAGACATGGCTGCAAATTTTTCTTCAATGGATGGTCTTAATGCACAGTTGCAAGGACCACACTCTAATATCACTGTAATGTAAATTTTTGGGGAAGTTAGTCACACTATCCAAAATGTTTCAAATAGGCTTCAAAACTTTGACATTGAATACATTATTTCTCAAGACTCTCATTGACAGTGGGTTTCACACTGACTCCATGGATATGAGACAACTGGGGAAGCTCAAAGGAAGTGATATTAGGTTCTGATAGGATTGAAAAGTTGATATATGTGACTTTTTAATATGGTGTGGCTAAGTAATTTTCACAAACATTTCACATACCTCCTCCTTCAATACTTTATCTAGCTTCGAATCTAGGAAAAAGTAGTAAACTAGTCTTTCTTGGTTTGGTTCCAAACACCACCGAACCATTCCAAATTTATTATGGAAGGACCCTAGGGATTTAAAGCATCCTAAAAAACATTAAACTTTCCATGGTTGAATCAGAATATGTTGAAATAACGTAAATTCAAAGAATAATCTACTTTTGTTTTACATTATTATTATTCCTCCTTTGGGAGATGCCACTAATGTAAAAGGGCATGTAAAAGTCATGAGGTAAACCCTCTATTGTAAGTAAAGTCAATAGTACCCAGAAAAAAATAATATAATTATTATTGTGAGTTTACCCAGGTAGGTCGGCACTGTTATTTTTATAGGTCAGCCTAGTTAGGGTAAAATGTCATTTAAATATTAGTATAAATAGGGAGGCGCCCTCCCTCATGTATACACATGCACACTCATGTGTTGTGCAAGAGAGAGAAAGAAGGAAGGACAAAGAAGGAGGAGGAAAATTTTCTTTGTTGTTTTTGATCTTATGCTTGGGGTTTGGTCCTTCTCTCTTATGAGACCTTGTTCTTTCGTCATTGCATTTTGATAATCTATATTGAGGAAGTTTTGTTGGATTTTTCCCTCTTGGGTTTCCCAAGGTAAATTGATGTGTACCTTGTGATTTTGTTTCTTTTAGTGATCCTATTTATGATTTTATTGTGAGAATGTACTAAATGATTAGCAAGTTAGGAATTAATATTTAGCAACATATAAAACTTAACATGGTATCAAAGCTATCCTAAAAGGAGCAGCTTTCACTAGGTAAATCTCTCTCTCCTTCTCCAGACAAGAAAATTAGGGTTTTCTACTAAAGAGGAATTTTTAGTGCAAGTGACATAGAGAAGTGTGCCCCTCCTAGGCACATATTTTGGCACCAATATCAAATTTTTCCAGTGGTAATATCCTCCAGAATGTGAATCCATAGTTTTCCTTGGAACCAGAAATCCAAAACTAGAACAAGAAATTGTGGTCCATAATCTTGCAAGTCCAGTTTCAAAGGTTTGAATTTGGATTCTTCATAGACTAACTGTACCAGCATACTCGCCTCAGTCAAGTGCATATTTTGGTAAGTACATTTTTCATTTCTGGGAATTTCATTTTTTTTTTCATTTTATGTTCTCCGAGACAAGATGCCTCCAAGCACTAAGCTTGATGACAAGTTGGAAGGAATAGAAAACTTTTATGCTTGGAAATACAAAATAGGACTCATTCTAGAAGATAATGATCTAGAAAATTTCATCAAGGAATTTGTGTCAGAGCTCGAAGAAGATGAAGCAAAGGAAAAGAACAATAAATACATGATTAGAGCCAATAGGATAATAGGATATTCTATCAAGGATCACTTGATTCCTCAAGTATCCCCCAAGTATACCCCTAATGAGATGTTTGATTCCCTATCACGAATGTATGAAGGAAGAAACATCAATTGAAAGATTAATTTGAGAGCCCAACTCAAAAGTACAAAGATGATCAAGGGAGAATACATCCAAGAATACTTCACAAGGGTTTCTCAATTCAAAAGAAAAACTAGAAGCATTTGAAGAAAAAATTGATGAAGTTGAACTCGTAATGACCACTCACAATGGTCTTACTAGACCATGGAACTCCTACATCCAAACAATCTGTGCAAGGAAGGAAATCCTACGTTTTTATGTCCTATGGAAGAATGTGTTCAAGAGGGATCTAGAGTAGCTAACCGAGAAGCACTACTTAGAGATAATGGCCATGCTCTAGCTACTAATACTAGAATAATAAAAGGAAAACATCATTTCAAGAAGGAAACTCATCCTCCTAAGAAGTTTCAAAAGAGTAAAACGGGATATTACAAGCATAAGGAATTCTCCTCTTATCAATGTTACCATTGTGATAAGAAAGGACACATTCCCAGAAATTGTCAAATAAGAAAAGAATAATATAAGAGGAAGAATAACAAAAGACACCATGGTCATTTAGCAGAAGAAGAAGAAGAAGAACCTGCCAAGAATTTAGCAAAGGAAGAAGTTGAAGAATATATTTTATTCTTATCTCTCTCCAGGTCTATGACACCTGGAAATGAGACATGGATGATTGATAGTGGTGCTTCAAAGAATATGAAAGCTCATAAAAAGTATCTCTCCAATTTTGAAGAAAAGGACTCTCCTCAGAAAGTTTAACTATGAGATGACTATCAATATACCATGAAGGGAAGAGGAGAATCCACATACAAGATTGATTCAGGAATCTTGATGAAGATGAAGGATGTGTTATATGTTTCTGGCTTGAAGAAGAACTTAATATCTATTTGAGCCTTAGATAAGAAAGGATTCAAGGTTTCCTTTATAGATGGTGAATTTCTTATGTGGCCTGGAGGTAAATATCTAGAGGATGCATCTGTCATTGGAACAGAAGAAGGTGGCATGTATAAACTGAAAATTCACTCATAAGCAACCTTGATCCATGATACTACAATTCCATGTGAACTGTTGTTGAAATTACTCAAATAACTGAGAGGGGGGTGAATCAGTTATTTCCAAAGCTTAAACCATTTTTATTTATTTAAACCTTTATTACTTATTACATATTTATAGTTATGATAATGCAGAAAGTATCACATAAGAGATGAATATTATCAATTACACATGCATGATAGAGATAGAAAATCATTCATTTTTATTTTAGCACCTACTCAAAAGAGGCTGCAACCTCTGTTTTACAAAATCCTTCTTGTAGAGAGCACCAAATCTCATGTTTTTTCTAGCGCCCACTAAAATTACATTCTCCGGCTACAACTAGGTGGGAGCACCAACTTCCACTTGCACATGCTCCAACTTATACAAAGAAAACAAATTGTTTTTCCTAGCACCACCCTTGTTTCTTAGATTTAAAACATGTACAGTACAATATTTAAAAAAATGGATATAACAATTCAAACCAACTTTGTTCACATCTACTCTTGACTTTGCTTATGCATCTTGGTTCCCCTCATCATCTCTGTTCTAGATATTCTTGAAAGAGCTCAGATTCCTCTGTCATTCTACAATCTACACTTCGACAATGATCCATGCACCAATTCTCTATCTACAGAGAGCACAACTTTTCATTTATCACACACATCCTTATATACATATATGTCCTTAAACCCTTAAACTATTCATATGCTTGACTGTCCATTTCCATAACTGATCAAGTCATTCGATGTCTTATGACAGACAAGAATTCCAATCGTTGAGTAATCATGAACTTCTGCAATCCATCTTCACCATTTGGCTTCTTCTGCACTTGTTGTTTTCTGCAACAAATCAGAGTTTCCGTGGTGCTGGTTCTGTAGTACAGGTTCTTCACCAATCATTATGCACCATTAATCTTCTTCAGGATCTTCGTGATCGTTGATCTACTAAGGAAATCGGGTATCGGGTATGTGATTTTTCTTAATATCATTTCATGATTTCCGCTTTTTGTCTTCCGCACATCCTCTTCTGCATAATTATTCCACAGCGTCGATTTCTTGTACAACATTTATGGATCGTTGATCTTAGATACCGTGTGGGATGCGGATCCTGGGTTTTAAACATTTTGGTAAACAACTTCTATACTTTTCACTTTCTGTATATTCCCTTATGTTGTAGGCTTTCCGCACTCACCTTTGCCATGCATAAGTTGGAAGTTGAAAATCTCACTTCCTAACTTTCGAACTTTAACTACCCACACTTCTGGATTTCAGATTTCGGGATCAGGAAACCCAACTTTCATCCTTATTCCTTTCATGTTCTCTTGCTTTCCACTTTCCATTTTCCGACTTCAGAAATCAGAAATCTAACTTTTCTTATTCTTGAACTTTTGGATTTTTTCCTTTCTGCTCCCATACTGCAACATTCATTATGTGTCATTGATTTCTTGTGCAGGTTCACTCCTGGCCTTCAGATCTATTGATCCAATTACTTTTCATACTTTTACAGATTTTCTCCCAACCGTTAATTTATTTTGCGGATTAATTCTTGTCCATCGGATTTGTCCATCACAATAATTTCGGATTTGATTCAAACCATTCATCTCTTGTTCGGGTTCACTCGTGACTGTTGGATCTATTCATCAAATTATCTTTCAAACTTTGGTTCTCATAATAATTTTGCATCCAGCCTCCATGTTAACTCGCCTCCTAGTTGAACGAGCGGAATCATTCACAAACGTTGGATCTTGATCCAACCACATCAACGGTGGACTTCAAAATACTATAAAGCATATTTACACAACATTCAGCATCCAACCTCTTCTATTAAACTGTGTTCTAAATGAATCAGTGGAATCGTTGATGACCACCAGATTTGTATCGATGGTTGACTCCAAATTTCATAAGGTGAATTACATTAAAAGTCCATGCACATGAGAAGTTTCTTCGACCATTCTAGTTCATTCGGAGAAATTGTTGTCAGTCTTTTATCTACTTCCATGATCAACCTCGTCCGTTGATCATGATATCCTTCTATTTCAATATCTTCCCACATGCCATGGATTCTTCCGAGTGCTATGCTCATCTAGATCATATGCTTGGAACTATGTTTCCATCGATGACAACCAAATCATACTTTGATATGTTTCCATATGACTACAAAACCTCCAACAATATCCCCCTTTGGCATTGATGGAAATATTCAACTTCTGGATGCATGTTGTATTAGTAATCATTAATTTGTTTATCATATGCAACAAAAAACTTCTCCCCCTTTGACATCAATGTCAAAGAATACTTTATAGCACAAGTCCCCCTATCAAAGTGAACAAGTTATTTGGAATAATATATGATACCTAGATTCTTACGTAGGTACTAAAACTGGGCCTTTGGTAAGGGTTTAGTGAAGATATCAGCAGTATATTTTGTAGAAGGGATAAAATTCAATTGAACTATTATGTCTGTAACCTGCTCGTTTAAGAAGTGATACTTAATAGGTATGTGCTTAGTCTTGGAATGTAAGACTGTATTTTTTGACATACTAATGGAACTAGTATTATCACAGTAGAGAGGAATGGGATCAACATATTTTAACTCCAGGTGTACCAGTGTTTGAATCATCTAGAGAATTTGTGTACAGCAGGTGGAAGGTGCTTTTGTTTCTGTTTTCTGCCTTGAATTTGTCTGATTGTTTGCACTTTCATCATCTGGCTCTGAATCTTCTTGTATAGATTCTTGGACATGTTCATCCTTAAGTCCAATTGTATCTTCTGTAGCTGGTTCAACACTTCTTATTGGAATATCTTTCACAGGTATTCCTTCATCTATATTAGTGTCAATACAATCAGCCAATTTATGCAGCCTCTTATTATAACAAGTGTGCCCTTTACTGTTTGCAGCATATCCTAAGAAGATACCTTCATCAGGCCTGTCATCATACTTCCCAAGATGTTCATCATTATTTTTGATATAACACTTAGTTCCAAAGACTTTAAAGTGTTTAATAGAAGAAGGTCTTCCAAACCATAGTTCATAGGCATTCTTATCACTGTTTGACCTTAGGTGAGCTTTATTAAGAATATGAACAGCTATGTGAATTTCCTCTACCCAGTATGTCTGAGAAATATTCCTTTCATTCATCATTGATCTTGCCATCTGTTGTACTGACCTATTCTATCTCTCAACAACTATATTCTATTGTGGGGTCCCTAGAATAGTGTATTCTCTCTTAATTCCATGTTTATCACAAAAATCCTTGAAGTCTCCTGAATAGAACTATCCTCCTCTATTAGATCTTACTGCCTTTAGTCTTTTTCCTGTTTGATTCTTAGTCAAGGCCCTAAAAATTTTGAATTTTTCAAGTGCCTCGGATTTTTTTTTTAGAAAAGCAATCCATGTAATTCTGGAATAATCATCAATGATCAACATAAAATATTTTTCTCCTCTTGCGCATTATTCTCTTGATGGTCCACACATATCCCTATGTACTAACTAAAGTGGTATGTCTGTTGATGTGAAGTTCTTGGATTTAAACTATTTGTGAGTCAGTTTTCCCATTTGACAGGGTTTACAAATAGATTCATACGGATTTTATATCTTTGGAAGATCTCTTACTACCCCATTGTTCACAAGTTTTATGATATGATCAAAGCTTAAATTTCCAAGTCTCCTATGCCAAATCCATGTTTCATCATACTTTCTTAGATGGCATTCTTCTTTTTCCTCTTTCAATACACAGACATTGTTTTCAGTCCTTATACATTTTCCAACCAACTATCCTGAAGATACAGACTTTATCTTGCAATATTTAGAATTGAACACAACTTCACATCCTTTGTCACAAACCTAACTGACACTAAGAATATTATGTTTTAGTCCATCTACAAACAACACATCTTGGGATTTTCCTTTGCCAGTATTCAACTTGACCATTCATTTTCCTTTGATCTTCCCTGGAGCATTAATTCCAAAATTTGCATTTCCTGATTTATTTTCACTTAGAGACGAAAACTTAATTTCATCACCACTTATGTGTTTGGAACATCCACTGTCAATATACCAAGGGCCTTTTTGCTTTTGAACAGAAAGGACTAGGCCACATTTGTTAATTTCTTTCTTCTTCCAGACTTTATTACTTTCAGCAGAGTAATTCATTCTCAAGTCTATTTTGTAATCCTTTACATGACAGTTTGAAGCCTTGTGTCCAAATTTATTACACACATAGCATTCTGGCTCATTGTACTGTCAATCAAAAGAATTGTTATTTCTATTTTGAGTGATTTTCTTAGTTGTGAACTGAGTTGTATGTTGTTCTTATTTGCTTGTTGATTGTCTTGTTCTATGTCACAACAATTGACTATTCTTTGATTGTTTATTTCTAAAATTAAATGCACAGTTTGCAGCTTTGTGACCAAAATTAGAGAAACAATAACAGTAACCATGGAAAAAATTGGGTACCTGGATCTTGGAGGTCTTCCCTTTTGTTGACTATGTTTCTGATCTATCTGATCTAAATTTATAATTCTAGTACTTGATTCATTTCCTTTTGTTTGCATGGTATGTTCACATTCTGACTTATTGTTACATGAACCTTCTTCATAGACAAGACTTGTTTTTAACCATGGGGATCTTTTCTTAATGAGAATGGTGTTCAATTCTTCTAAGGATTTGATACTTGACAAGTTCTAGTGTTACAGAGTTTGAAATGTCTTCAATTCTTTCATGGTTGTCACTACTTCTTCCAAAGCTTCACATCTCCTTTCCCCTTCTTTGCTTGATAGTAATTGTTTATGTTTCCTTTTCTTTAATCTAAGTCTATCAATTTCCTCTAGAGAACTGATTAGTTCACCTTCTATGTCAACAATGGATTCCTCCTCATTCATATCACTCCCTGTATAATCATTTCCAAATTCGTCTATGGCCATAAGCATGAAGTTATTCTCTTCATTTTCATCAGATGAATCGTTGTCTGTCTCTTCTGAAAAATCAACATCAATAACACATAGGATTTTTTTTGTGTTTAGCATCTTTATTGTATTTATTGAATGTATATTGTTCATCATCATCATAGGTCTACCTCTTGTGCTTGTGGGGGAATTTAGATGCAAAATGACCTATTTTACCACATTTAAAACATTTAAAGGGCATCTTGCCTTTGTATTTACCTGAACCTTTCTTTATCCTCCTTACAAATTTTTCCTCGGTCATATCCATTTCAGAATCAATATGTTTATTTGCTTTAAAAGAAGCTTCTCAAGTGATGCCTTTGTCTTTACCAATCCTCATTTCATAGGTTGTCAGAATACCTAGGAGTTGGTCAATAGGCAGAGTTTTTAGAGCACTCAATTCTTCTATTGCTAAGCCCTTGGGATTAAATCTCTCAGGCAGAGATCTTATAATTTTTTGAACTAAGAATGCAAAATTTTCACCCAGACCCTTCATGGAATTCACAGTCTCTTCTATTCTTAGGAAATATTTACTGACTATCTCATCCTCATTCATTTTTAGCTGTTCAAATTTTAGTCTGTATGTATATAGTTTGGAATCCTTTACTTTTGCATTTCCTTCATAATTGTTTACAAGCTTATCCCACATTTCTTTTGCAGAATCAATATGCATTACTTTAACAAACTCAAACTCTACAAGACCACTTAGAATAGCATTCATTTCCTTTGCATTACAACTAAGTTCCAGCTTGTCATCTCTGGAAGCTAGCACAACTGGCTTTACATAGCTAGTCTCTACTACATCCCACACATCAGCTCCCAAGGACAGTATATAGGTTCTCGTTCTAACTTTCCAAAAGAAAAAGTTTGTTCCATAAAACAGAGGAACCTTATTGGATGAATTACGTTCATAACTTGTCATGTTTAATCTTTCATATCTATCTTTAGATAAAAGGAACCCACTCTAATACCAATTGTTGAAATTACTCAAATAACTGAGAGGGGGGTGAATCATTTATTTCCAAAGCTTAAACCGTTTTTCTTTATTTAAACCCTTATTATTAATTACATATTTATAGTTATGATAATCCAACAAGTATAACATAAGAGATCAATATTATCAATTACACATGCATCATAGAGACAAGCAATCATTCAATTTTATTTGAGCACCTACTCAAAAAAGGTTGCAACCTCTGTTTTACAAAATTCTTCTTGTAGATAGCACCAACTCTCATGTTTTTTCTAGCACCCACTAAAATAACATTCTCCAGCTACAATTGGGTGGAAGCACCAGCTTCCACTTGTAAGAAAACAAATTGTTTTTCCTAGAACCACCCTACCACCCTTGTTTCTTAGATTTAAAACATGTACAGTACAATATTTAGAAAAACATATATAACAATTCAAACAAACTTTGTTCACATCTAATCCTGACTTTGCTTATGCATCTTGGTTCCCCTCATCATCTATGTTCTGGATATTCTTGAAATAGATTAGAGTCCTCTGTCATTCTGTAATCTCCACTTCGACGACGATCCATGCACTAGTTCTCTGTCTGCAGAGAGAGAAACTATTCATTCACCATGCACATCCTTATATACATCTATGTCCTTAAACCATTTACCCATTCGTATGCATGACGGTCCATTTCCATAACTGATCAAGTCGTTCGATATCTTATGACAAACAAGAATTCCAATCGTTGAGTAATCCTGAACTTCTGCAACGCATCTGCACCATTTGGCTTCTTCTGCACTTGTCATTTTCTGCAACAAATCAGAGTTTCCGCACTCTTGGTTCCGTAGTTATGGTTCCATAGTACAGGTTCCAGACCAATCATTATACACCATTGATCCTCTTCGGGCTCTCTGTGATCATTGATATACTGAGGAAATCAGATATTGGGTATGTAATTTTTCTTGATATCATTTCATGATTTCCTCTTTCCGTCTTTTGCACATCCTCTTCTGCATAATCATTCCACACCATCGATTTCTTATACAACATTTCCAGATCATTGATCTTAGATCTGGTGTGGGATGCGGATCTTGGGTTTTCAACATTTTGTTAAAGAACCTCTATACTTTCCACTTTCTGCACACTCCCTTTTGTTGTAGGCTTTCCGCGCTCACCTTTCCACATGTGGAAATCGGAAGTTGAGAACCTCACTTCCCGAATTTTGAACTTTAACTTCCCGCACCTCCGCACTTCCGTCTTCCAAAATTCAGGATCGGAAAACCCAACTTCCAGCCTTAGTCCTTTCCTATTCACACTCTTTCTGCTTTCTGACCTCAAAAATCAGAAATATAAGTTTTTTTATTCTTGAACTTTTGGATTTTCTCCTTTCCACTCTCGTACTGCAACACATTCTGCACCATCAATTTCTTATGCGGGTTCATTCTTGACCATCAGATCTGTTCATCCGATTACTTTTCAGACTTTTGCATATTTTCTCCCGACCATTGATTTATTTTGAGGATTCATTCCTGACCATCGGATCTGGCCATCACAATAATTTTCTATTTTTTTCGGACTGCTGATCTCTTCTTCGGGTTCACTCCTGATCGTCGGATTTGTTCATCAAAATTTCTTTCAAACTTTGGTTCTCACAATAATTTCGTGTCCAGCCTCTGTGTTAACTCACCTCCTAGTTGAACGAGTGGAATTATTTACAAACATTGGATCTTGATCCAACCACATCAACGACGAACTTCAAAATACTATAAAGAGGATTTACACAAAATTCTGCATCCAACCTCTTATGTCAAACCACATGCTAGTTGAATCAGCGAAATCGCTCATGACTGTCAGATCTGGATCGACGGTGGACTCTAAATGTCATAGGGTGAATTACATTAAAAATTATGTGCACATGAGAAGTTTCTTCAACCATGCTAGTTCATTCATTGAAATTGTTGTCAGTCCTTTATCTGCTTCCACGATCAACCTCGTTCGTTGATCATGATCTCCTTATGTGTGTTGATCTTTGCACATGCCAGGATTCTTCTGAGTGCTCCACTCATCTGGATCATATGCTTGGAACTTTGTTTCCATCAATGACAACCAAATCATGCTCAGATGTATGTGGCCCAATGCCCTCAACATATTTAAGTGGGCATGTATACTATGTAACATTCATTGATGATTACTCTCCTAAAACTTAGGTTTACTTTTTGAAATCAAAAGATGAAGTGTTTGGAAAGTTCAAGGAATTCAAAGACTTAGTATAGAATCTTTCAGAAAGAAATATCAAGATACTTAGGTCAGATAATGGAGGAGAGTATACTTAAAATGAGTTTGGAAACTTTTGTAAAGATGTCTAGATTAAGAGGGAACTTACCACTCCCTATAATCTACAAGATGATGGTGTTGATGAAAGGAAGAACCAAACCATTATGGAAGCAGTGAAGACTATGATCCATGATCAATATCTTCCTACGCACTTATGGGTTGAAGCAGCAAGGACAACAATATATGTCCAAAATAGAATATCCTATAGTGCACTTGGGTTCAAAATCCCCGAATAAATTTTCACAAGAAAGAAACCATAGGTAAGTTACCTCAATATATTTGGTTGTCCAATGTTTGTTCTTATTCCAAAAGAGAAAAGAACCAAGTTGAATCCTTCTGGAAAGAAACGAATATTTGTTGGGTATTATGAGGTCTGCAAGGCCTTCAGAATATATATACCATGTTACCATCATATGTAAATTAGTAGGGGTGTAGCCTTTGATGAAGATACAGCTCTCAAGAAATCAAAAAAGTGCCAACTTGAAGAAACATATGAAGAAGTTGTAGCTCCCAAAGCTACAAAACTGATGAAAGAAGTTGCACCTTCTCCTGATAATGAGATTCTAGAAGGAAAGTATATGTTAGAGTCCCAGGAACCTCTCCATATGAATATATCCCAAAAGAGAAATCCATCTTGGTCTCGTGATATTATTCAAGAAGCAGAAAGGTATGGTGCTCCAGAAGGCTCCTCAAGGCAGACCAAGAAGCCAAATCCATTTTCTGGTAATGTGGCTTTGATGTGCGATCTTGTAGACAAAGAACCTACTTGTTTTGAAGTAGTGGTTCAAATGAGAGAATGAGTAGAATCCATGACGGAAGAATACCAATCCATAATGAAGAATTGTGTGTAGGAAGTAGTTCACAAACCAGAAGGTAAAAGTGTGGTATCTTCCAAATGGATCTACAAGATAAAACATACAACAGATGCAAGTATTGAGAAATACAAAGCCATATGTGTGGCCTATGGATTCTCTCAAAAGGAAATGTATTCTTAAATGTTGATCTTGTTAGACTTGATCCTATAATTTTGAAAGGAAGGATCATCTTAAATGTTGATCTTGAGACTTGATCCCATAATTCCAAAAGGAAGGATCGCCCAATATGTTGGTTGTTGGACTTGATCCCATAATTTTGAAAGGAAGGATCGCCCAAGATGTTGGTTGATGGAATTGATCACGTAATTTCGAAAGGAAGGATCGTCCAATATGTTGGTTGATGGACCTAATCACGTAATTCCGAAAGGAAGGATCATCCAAGATGTTGGTTTATGGACTTGATCCTGTAATTCTGAAAGGAAGGATCGTCCAGGATTTTGATCGGTGGACTTGATCCCGTATTTATGAAAGGAATAATCATTTAAAATGTTGGTTAAATATCCCTCAATCCTTAAAGGAAGGATCACCCATGTTGGACTTATATTGTATGTTCGAAAGGAAGGATTGTGTTGTGTATGTATGTGTTGGATGTGATCAGTATTGGTAGCTCTGTAAATACTTGATCTTGTAATCCTGAAAGAGGAAAGATCATATAAGTACCATAGATGGGTTTCCCATTATTCCATAATTCCAAAAAAAGGATCACATGTGTTGTCTATGATCTCGTAATTCTGAAAGGAAAGGATCACCTGTGTTTTCCATGATTTTGTAATTCCAAAAGGAAGGATCGTGTCAATTGTTAATACACCTATCTCTTTTTTGTCATAGATGATTTTGTTGTAGCCTTGAGCTGTTGATGATGATGTTGTTATACTTGTCACATGTTGTTTTTGTTATTCCATATTTATGTTGATGAGCCAACCTCATGCTGTCATTGTTTTTATTCCAGCTTTATGCTGATGAGACAGCCTCTTGTTGTCGTTGTTAGTGATGTATCAGTTTTTATACTAAATATGATGATGTTCCAATAATTCTATGTTGATGCAAATGATGATGATGCTCCATCTCCATGTTGCATGTGATGATGCAGTTCCATGCTGTAGGTGATGACGCTCCAGCTCCATGTTTCATATGATGATGTTCCAGTAGACGATTATGATGCTCCAACTCCATGTTGCAGGTGATGATCCAGTTCCATGTTTCATATGATGATGCTCCAGCTCCATGCTACATATGATGATGTTCCAGTTCCATGTTGCAGATGATGATGCCCCAGTTCCAAGCTGCAGATTATGATACTCTAGCTCTGTGTTGTAGATGATGATTTTTTTCAAAACTTCTGATGACCTATAGATGTACCAGACAATGTTCCAAAAGATGATGTTGATGATGCCTCCTCCATCCTTTCGATGATGTTTTGTAGAGCCACACCAGTCATTGTTAGTAGAATACCCTTCTTGTTAAGGGGAGTGTTTAAATAATGTAACTTCAAATAATATTCTACTTGTACTTTACATTATTATTATTCCTCCTTCATGATATGTCACTAATGTAAAAGGTCATGTAAAATTCATGAGGTAAACCCTATGTTGTAAGTTGGGTCATTAGTACCCAGAAAAGAATAATATAATTATTATTGTGAGTTTACCTAGGTAGGTCAACCCTATCAGTTTGATAGGTCATCCCAATTAGGGTAAAATTTCAATTGGGATATTATTATAAATAGGGAGGCTTCCTCCTTCATCTATACACACACACTCACTCATGTATTGTGAAAGAGAGAGAAGGAAGGAAGGACATAGAAGGAGGAGGACAAGTTTCTTTGGTGTTTTGTCTCTTATTATTGGGCTTTGGTATCTATCTCTTATGATATCTTGTTATTTTTTCATTGCATTCTGGTTATCTATATTGAGGAAGTTTTGTTGGGTTTTTCCCTTTTGGGTTTCCCATGGTAAATTGTTGTGTATATTGTGATTTTGTTTCTTTTGGTGATCCTCTTTATGTTGTTATTTTGAAAATGTATTAAATTATTATCAAGTTAGGAATAAATATATAGCAGCATATAAAACTTAAGAGAATACTCATTTGACATGTTATTCAAGTTTGTACAATTTTGGCCAATTTCGAGCTTTACTAGTCATGACTATAGGAGGTTCCAACTGACTCCAAATGGTATCGAATTTGAAAAGAAAGGATATGGTGAATATTATAACATCCCAATATGTCCCAAGAGAAATTTGTATCTTACTTTATGCTTCTACAACTTGTTTTCGGGCTAAGGATAAACGGGGAAAATTTCCTAGGATATTGTGGTCAAATTCCCCCTAGGGGTGGAGGCCAATTTGGCTCTCCAACTCAAGTACAACCCTACCAAATTTTAGAACAGAGTATGGAGGTGTATATCAGAAATAAATTTCAGTCATTATTCGTAGTTATTAATCTCTCCAAACTAGTTATGAGGCGCAACATTTATATGGTAACTTGTAGGGAGTTTGCTTATGGGGAAATTGCATTACTAGTTTGAATTGGCCACATGAATAGTAGAATCAATGGCTCAGATGGTAACATAACATATAATGTCCCTTTACATCATAAAAACTACTGTACCAACAACATCCAACTCATAGAAAAACTCTCATGCAAATATGATATAAACTCTTTGAAGCTTAAATCTAATTTCATTAAAACTAGTGACTCAAAAGCATGAGAATGCAAGCTTTGTACACATAGATTTCTGATATTTCGAATTACATATCATATGTTAATAAGAGTATAGATACATACATCGTATACCCAAGCTTAGGAATCTAATATACTTAGAAAATCATAAGCACCACTTCAACAAGTGCGCCATCAACATGAAAGTATGGGGAATGGTGAAGTGGGAATGAGAGAATAAGGAGATAAGTGAGAACTCAAACTATGTGAACCTTCAACCTGAAAATAAAACACCTTCATTCAGATCCAATGAGAGGTATTAATGGCCTCTCCATCAAGCAACTTGGAAAGTAATCCAACTCCCTCAAAATTGGTTCACAAGCAGGGAGAGTGAACACTCACCGTGCAATGGATAAGCAAAAGCACTCCAAAATGCCAAAGGCCAATTAAAAATTGATAAAAAAAACCCTTCTCCTTCCTTAATACATCCTTTTATTAACTTCATGATGCCTCCTAAAGTCGAATTTCCCTCCATTGGATTCCTCCAACTCATCTTAGTGGTTTAGTAACTCTTATGACACTTGTCTCCTTCCTCATGCTCCAACTCTTTCCCAATTTCGAATGGCTTCCTTTAACTCCCAAATGCACCCTCTTGGGGGGATATTTTTATCCATGTCATGTCATATTTCTCATAGGTCTGGAATCAAGTCTGAATTTTTCATATGTGTCATAGAATATTTCATCATTTGTTGTCATAGAGTGCATGGAATCTCCTTCCAAGTGGCACACAGTGTCTTCCTAATATTTTCCTCTTCCATGGGAGTTACTCCCCTCTCCTAATTTGAATTCCTTGGATCATACTAGGCTTTGTGACAACACATCCACCTCCAATAACATTACATTTCCATTGGGTTCGAATTTGGATCAAGGTCATGCCAAGTGTGTGGGGAATCTAGTCACCCAAAGGCTCCACACACTTCCAAGTGTCTTTATGAACCAATGCCACCTTATTTTCTTAGCATTTATTATTTATGTGACCCATTTAAATGTTAATATGGTAAACTAAAGTCCTTTTGGGGTCTTATAGCCCTTTATTACAAAATTTATGTCTCCATCCCAACCTAGGGAACTAGTAGGTTGGTGAAACATTATTTGCAAGTAGTCTTCTTTGGATGGGGACATGATAAACAGAGAGTCCATTATTAATTTCTCTTGAAGTTAATTATTAATTTGCATGGTTGATTGGGTAAATACAAAATTATTAAATTGATTTATATAATGTAACTTTGTTAACATTTATTAATTGGAAATTATTTCTTTGTTTTATATAATGTAACTTTGTTAACATTTATTAATTGGAAAATCTATGTATTAAGACATATTTAGACTTTCGAGGCCCTTAGGTCCTTATCAAATCCAATCAGCTTTGATACCATACTTAGTGTCCTTTTCATGACCTTATATTTTCCAATATATAGTAACATCTCCCAATTAATATATAAGCATGAAAACCAACCATTCCTTTCCATAATTAACAATAATTGACAAAATAAACCAACATGTCTGGACACAACATGTATTATAGTTTGTAAACAAAACAAGTACAAATTTTGGTTTTAACTAAATTTTAGTGATATCACAAATTCATCTTTACAGAGTAGAAATTTTATCTAGAATCTGAAAAACTAAAATGCCCCAATATCATTTACATACATCATGGAAATAATGATACTTAGAACCTGGTTATAGTAGTAGCTGAGCATATTACTTGAACATTTGCTTGAACTACTCCATGACTTTCCAACTGGAATAAACCATCCAGTTTTCCTCCCATCCTCATCGAGTGAGAGCTTCTCTCCCAAAAACCCTGAGTTGTAAGATCTCACACACAATACACCAATTCCAA
Source organism: Pseudotsuga menziesii (assembly GCA_001517045.1). Classification (NCBI taxonomy): domain Eukaryota; kingdom Viridiplantae; phylum Streptophyta; class Pinopsida; order Pinales; family Pinaceae; genus Pseudotsuga; species Pseudotsuga menziesii. The sequence continues at coordinate 130,047 of LPNX010428363.1, forward strand.
TGAGATATCCAAGACAATATCTTAAAGATATACCCTCTCTCATTCTTAATACCACTCTCAATCTTACTTAAATAGTCAAATTGATTAAGTTCTAAATCATTTTTACGACATTTAGTTACCCTTAGATAGTCGAAAAATATGAAGACACACTTCACTATGCTAAGAAAAAGTTGTGAGATTTTGAATCATAATCATCAATTATTGAATAGGTCCTTAATAAATGAGAAAATTATAATATCTTACAACACTAGAACAAAAAGAGGAATGAAGTTTGGTATCCTTTTCTCAAAACGCAACCAAGATAGACAAATGGCTAAAAGTCCACATAACGTTTTTTAAGAAATGAGAAGAGCAAGAAGACAAATGGAAGTATTTATAACTTTCTTGTAGAAACGAGAAGAAAAGGATCATTCCTCAATAGAGGAGAGATAATTTTAGCAGAGTGAAAGCAAACAATAGTATTTCAAAAAACAACGTAATACAAATGTAAATACTATACTAGAATGCGATCACTGCTTTGAGGTTTATAAACATTAATGAAAAAGGAGATATTATTAAAAAGGTCATCATACATTCTTGTTATAATTCATTATTTATAGTAAGGCTGACCTTTTAAAATGTCTTAAAAGATACAATATTATATTATTTTGGATAGTGATAGATGATTGATGGGTACTCGAGAGTGAGTACCATTGGCGATCTTGCTGTGTGTGAGAAATATATATGGGCAAAAGCTATCCATTGAGCTGCAGAGCATTTAATGCGGCTGCAGTAGGTTTGTTGACCGTTGGATCTCGAGCAGCTCAAGATCCAACGATCATCAAGCTTGCTGCAGCTGCATTAAATGCTCTGCAGCTCAATAGATAGCTCTTGCCATATATATGTGTGTGACATGCATTGACATGATGAAAATAAACCATATTTAATAACAACAGTAATATTTAAAATACCACACTTTAAAGGGACTCCATCACTCAAAATTCATAAATTATTACTATATTTTTTGTTTTGGTTTCTTTTTCGTATTTGTTTTCAAGAGTGCATAAATAATGATTATTCATCCTATTGATGAAGTGTTATCTCCTTAAAAAAATCTTCTTTCTATTAATTTTTGTAATTCTTAATATTCATTAATATGAGGTGTTAATTTAAAATAAATCCTTAATTTTATTTTATTTTTATTCGTTAATTAACATTTTTCTTTAAAATATTGTTATTCTTATAAGTCTCTTTAAGTAGATAAAAATGAATTTAATTTAATTCATGGTTTATTCTATATTATTTTACCATGTTATTTCATGTCTAAGAGTGGTATCTCTTCTCTTGTATCTAGGACTTTGTGCCCTAGTATATTCAAGACTCTACGCCTTGATCTAATTTAGAGACTCGAGACTTCGCGTCCTCGTCATATATCCAATACATCATGTCTTGATCTTCATGTGGGTTTAGGACTTTGTGCCCTAACCTCCATGGATTCTCATCTATTTGGATTTGAAACTCCACATTTTCCTCAAGATACTAAATGTGAGTTCTTATCCATATGATGGTTCATTGGCAAGGTCTTTCCCCAAGGCATGCACACATCACAATCTCACATATCAAAATGTATTTAAATAATATCCATAATAAAATGAATATAGTTACATTTTACCAAATGTGTAGACATGACTTCCACATTCTAATCCTGTAGAAAAGGATTCCATAATCATTTATGATCCAAGCCTCCCTGCTAGCAAGTATTGAAGTCCACCTACCAAATTCTGCTCAATACAAGGTTTAAATATTCATAATCATGTAATACATATACCATTATCAAGTAGATGTTCTACACAACAAAGCTCATTCATGGATCCATATATAACATTGATCGATAGTAAATTAATTCATGCACCAAGCTATGAATCATATGTAGAAAGAGAGGCAACCACATAAGACCCAACCCAAGTCTACAACATATAAGTCCACACACAAGTTTGTGATACATAAATCATACACAATCCATCAAAACTCACTCCTTCGTATGTCACAGACTAGACCAACCAAAATGGGACACTCCATACTTCCCCTCTTGTATTAAACTTGGCACAAAGTTTCATAAAGCAAAAGATATAGAGTTGTTTGCATGTCTCTTGTAGTGAAAATGACCCAACCTCAAACATCCAATCGACCCCTTGACATCTCTTTAGGTACTATCAAAACAATTGGTTACCATAAAGCAACACCATTATCATGATGTCCTACTATGCATTTAGATCACGTGCATCTCTAATCATGCCAAATATGATACCTTAGCACACAATTTATCTCACTAGAGTAATGCAAACAAGGGCATAAATAACTTAAACATGGAGAAAATTTATGTACATTGCATTGCTAGGTAAATTTAGTCAAATTGTACTAAATCACGTGACATTCCCATATACAGTTTATCAATTCTTCACAGTATGGCTTTAACATGTAAGTCTTTTGATGTTCAAATTCTAATAGCATCACTACAATTGTATATCTTAAAATTAGATAACATCGTAAATATCGGCAATACCATACATGTTCCATGTTCAATGAATCCACATCACATGTTCATCACAGTAAGTTTCAAGTATGGGTTTTTTTATTATTGTCTACAATTGGTGACTCTGCAACACTTATATCATATTACCTTTACCATATAAATAACCAAAACCCATCATTTGCAACCGAAATAAGAACACATGCGTGTGGACATGCGGATACTAAATATATTTAACTTTGAATTTCCTTCCAAGGCGACTAAGTGGCATTTGTGCTGAGGTATATTTCCATACAAGGTAATTATATGTGAGATGCACATGTATATTACTCAATGTATCTCTCATATAAATGTAATTACTCAATGTAATTATATATCATATATAAATGTTTGAGTACAAGTCAACCATGTATCTTTCATTTCATAATGATGACACTGTTAAAGAGGTCGTGCCCTCTTCCTTGGCTCTTATTATTACTTAATTGAAGGATTAAAACAATTCAATCAAATATGATATTGCATTCAATGCATTTCTAGTTATTCTTTATTTGTCTTTGTTGTCAGTGTCGTTAAAAAAAGTTCAATTTTTCTTAGTGAGACTGACAACAAAGACAAATAAAGAAAAACTAGAAATGCAATGAGTGTAGTATCATATTTGATTGAATTGTTTTAATCCTTCAATAAGTAATAATAGGATCCAAGGAAGAGTGCACGGCCTCTTTAACACTTCCATTATGACGAAATGAGAGATACATGGTTGAATTGTACTCAAACATGTTAGAATAATCAAAACCCAATCCCATACTCAAGATATATTATTTAATTGTTTTGGTTAAATTCCTAGGTCCTACACTAGCTAGTTGGCATCCACTTGCACCATTTGGTAGAAACTTACTTAAACTGCCTCCAGGAGCGCCTTTGAAATATTATGGATAATATTCTGACAACCCATCAAACTACCCAGTTTAGTAAGTGCTCATTCCTGCCTTATCCAGAATTAGACTACTTTCAGAAGCTTTTAAGGCAAAAGGTACAGCTAGTCTTAAGGCAACTGCCTTGTCTTTTGTACAACTCATACTCCATATTTTTCTCTTCTAAAAGCATGAGTTTATCCACTTTCCTTCACTTATCAGCTAATACACTTCATTCATCCAATTAGTGCCCTTCTTGATAGATTTGGAAACTATTTTATGCACCTGGGGGGGATTTTGAATTTTTAGTAAGAAGTATTTTTTGTTGATTCAACTTTCCTCCTTAGGCATTCGACTCTCTAATGTAATTATATATTTGGATATCCTATGACTTCATGATATTGGCTGAGATAAACTTATTCAATAGAATTTTGTGTTATGCACCATATACAGTCTCCAATTTGAGTGAATCTATGCATGTTTTACAAGCAATTTTGTGAGTTCAATTGATCTAAGCTCGGGCTTAATTTCCACAAAACATTTGTTTTATATGACACTTCACAACAGTGAACTTTTAGCAATGTTATCTTGTCATTTATGTACTTGTTTAATGTAACACCAGGAGTCCTTTCCCGACCTTATATTTTCCAATGTATAATAACATCTCCCAATTAATATATAAGCATGACATCCAAACATTCCTTTCCATACTTAGAAAAATAAAACAACCTATCTCGTAGAATACACAACATGTATTATAGTGTGTAAAACAAGAGAAGTACAAATTTCAATTTTTACTAAATTTTAGTGATATTACAAATTCATCTTTACACCATATAAATTTTATTAAGAATATTAAAAACCAATATACTACAATATCATTTACATACATCATGGAAATAACAATACTTAGAACTTGGTTATATGTAGTAGTTGATCCTATTACTTGAACATTTGCGTGAACTAATATGTGACTTGCCAACTGGAATAGACCATCTGGTTTTCCTATCATCCTTATTTGGACAGAGATTCTCTCCATGGAACCCCTGAGTTGTAAGAGCGCACACACAATACCCCAATACCAATGAGATATCCAACACAATATTAGGAATATATCCCCTCTCTTCTTCCTAATGCCACTCTCAATCTTACTCAGATAGTTGAATTGGTTAAGTTCTGAATAATTTCTACATTGTTTAGTTACTCTACAAATCCCCTCCCCTCCCTAAAAAAAACATGGAATTAACCTTATATTTATAGCATATGGGTGGGGTGACACCTTCCTCTCCCCATGAAAATTTGATAATTTTAGTAAATTCCATAATTAATGATTAGCCATCCCCCTGATCAAGTGTCATCATTTGAAATATATCCTTCTTTTTATTAATTTCTTTAATCCATAATATTCACTAACATGAGGTATCACTTTTAAACAAATCCTCAATTTTTTTACTTCTAATTCATTAATTAACATTTTTCTTTAAAATATTATTATTCTCATAAGTCTTCTTAAGTGGATAAAAATGAATTTAACTCAATTCAGGTTTTACTGTAGATTAGTTTACCATGTTATTGCATGCCCAATAGTGGTATTTTATATTGGGATTAGGGATTCCACACCCATATGATGTGCTCCACCTATATTTATTAGGACTCCACACCCTTTCCTTTCATCTAGGACTTTGTGCCTTAGTAGATTCAGGAGTCCACACCCTTATCTAATTTAGAGATTCAATATTTCATTTCCTGGTCACATATCCAAGACTTCCTCTCTTGATATTCATGTGGGTTTAGGACTAGGCACCCTAAACTCCAAATTCTCATTTATTTGTCTTTGAAACTACACATTTCCCTCAAGGTATTGAATGTGAGCTCTTACCCATATGATAGTCCATTGGAAAGGTATTTCCCTAAGGCCAGAACACATCACAATATCACATATCAAAATGTATTTAAATAACATCCATAGTAAAATGAATATTATTAAATTTTTTCAAATGTGTATATATGACTTCCATAGTAGTTATAATCGTGCAAAAAATTCTTCCATAATCAGTTACGATCCAAGCCTCCTTGCAAGAAAGTAATCAAGTCCACCTGCCAAATTTTTCTCAGTTGGACATTGTGTTGTCATTGATGTCAAAGATAGCATGTGTTGTTGTTGGCGTTGGGGTCATCACTGAACAAGTGTGTGGATCTTGGTGAACCCAAGATCAGATTCAAAGTATTGAGTTTATAATCCAAATTGAAAAGTATATAGTAAAACCTTGGCCAAAGTGAAGTGAACCTACAAGATCATTGAAGAATCCATTGAGACATGAAGACTAATGAAGAATCCCCTAAAAACCTCGATGATGTGACCATATAATGTATCTTGAAGAAGGGCATAAGAAGCCTTGATAACCTTGAATATTCATGGAAGAAGCCCCTTGAGAAGAAAAATTGAAAAGAAATTATTGTAAAACATTACATGTCGGCCCAAGTGAAAAGGTAACATGTTGACCCCCACTTTATAAAATAACTTGCAGATTTCATGTCAGCCCCAATAAGCAATTACAGGTTGACCAAATTCAGATCGCGGATACATGTATATATAGCAAAAGAGGTGTGCCCCATTGAGGGTGAAGGAATTAAGATAATGTGAAGAAAATATAAGCGAAGGGACAATGCTCAGAAGAGTGAATTCTCAAGGGAAAATTATGACTTGAAGATTGTTTCTAAGGTATCTATTGAAGTTAAGATAATATGAGCAATGAAGAAGTGAGGAATTCGTGGAGTTCTGTGCGGAATTTGAGGAGTTTTGGGTAGAATTCAAGGAAATCACTGAAAAGGGAGAAACTCGGGGGTGTGATAAAAAAGAAGAGAAGTATAAGGAGCAAGTGTGACCAACAACTCGTTGGTAAATAGATAGAAATGAATTTTTGTGGAGAATCAATTTGAAAAAGTAAGGATTTTGTGTAGGAGATCATGTATGAAATTATGGGTTAAACAATGAGCATAACTAAAAGTGTATTGATGAGCAGAACTAAAGTGTACTTGAGGAGGCATAAGATTAGTTAGAGGAGAAGTAAAAGAAAGTGAGGATTTGAGACTGGAAAAAGGTCATTAAGAAGACATCTTTAGTGGAAGATCCAAGTACATATGACAATTGTATTTGAGTACAATCAAGTTGGAAATCTAAAAGTTTAGCCTTGAATATTATGTTATTATTCTTAATGTTATATGAAATATTGTTATTACTCTTTGATTAAGCTTCCATATATATCTTGTGTCTATTTGTGTACTTTTTGTTGATAAGATCTCATTAATGGTTAATTGCAAATTATGGTTAATGAATACTTATATATGTTAATAAGTTCCTAAACAAGATTAATGAAGTTATTGGGTGAAAAAAAAAATTGTGCAGGACACCGATTCACCCCCCCCCCTTAATGTCCATATGGTCTTCAACAATTGGTATCAGAGAAAGGTTCCTTCAAAAATAGCTTGACAACTAGAAGGTAGATCTTATAAGTACAGATGGAAAATTCAAGAAAGAAATTATCCAAACATTGAATAAAAGTATCTCCCAATTTTATGTCTTTAAAACCTACTAAAGATGCGAAAGAATATCAAACTATCCCAGTTGATCCATTCGATGGAAGAAAAATTACAAATTGGAGTGTAATAATGAAGTTTGTTTTGTAAAGTCTTGGTTGTGAAGTATGGGACTCAATTTTCATTACATGCATAGTTTCAAAGGAGTCAAAATAATACAATCCAAAATAAATGAATGCTATTCTAAGTAGCCTATCATATCCTACGAATAAAAAAATTGTTCAATATTCTTCATCCAAAAGTATTTGGGAAAAGATACAAAATATTTATGCGGGATATGACCAGTGATCCAGAATATGGCAAAGAAGATATTGAAATAGAATCCAATTCCATCAAAGATGAAGTGAAATAATCAAGCAACCATGAATATGATAGCCAAGCTTATCAAAAGAAAGAATTAAACCCAGAAATTGAAGAACATGTTGAGAACCAATCAAACCTCAAAAGCAGAAATAAAGAAGACGGGCTTGATTAGGAAGGATGAATTACTTTTTCTCTAGAAGAATTAGAAAAGTCAAGAAAGAAAACTAGCAGCTCAAGTAAAAACTACAAATATGTGAGGAAGAAACCATTTCAAGAGATAAAGCTAGATATCTTGAAAATAATGGATTAAAAATACTTAAACAATGAACAAGGATGAAGTTGATGACAACAATATTGAAGCAGCAAAAGGATTCCATAAACCATGCCTATTCTAGATATTATCTGGATGAGCCTTGAGTTGATCAAATACCCAAGAACAATGAACTCAAAGGTAGAATAAGTCAGTGATGAACAATTATCTTATTGAAGAATATAAAACCTTCGGCAAGTCTCAAGAAGTCCAGTGGCTCCAATAAATGTTGAATGAAATCGGAATTAAATCTGCTTATGTGACCAAGCATGGAAGCTTAAGTTTGAGTGAAGTGGATAGCCAAAATTTTAACAATGTAAGAGTTGTATGCGTATAACTTAAAAAGGGTTGAATGGAATTGGCATCAGTATATCGGGTTTGAACAGTCAAATGGATCCTGTTGTTGAATTGATAGGTTGGTAGTAAGGTTGAGATGAGTTGGTGTGAACTCTTGTTGAATGATTTTTAAAAAGTTGCATTGCAATAGCAGAAAGGATAGTCATCAAAGTTACAGTATAGTAGAATTAGAACATTGAGAATGAGTAACCTGGAATTCTTGTTGATGACTATTTCCACGCATGAAGTCATGTCACCTTGAAGGAAGCTTCAGTCCTATGTGAATGTTCTCATGTCATCCATCGCATTTTCTTGGCTTGAAAATATATTGTGGAAGAAAGTGATATGGATATGTTCCAGAAAGAATGAATAAATAGTAAGAGCCTTGAAAGTATGATTAGAAGACACCAATAATGCAGTAAATATTGAAGACATTTATCATAGTAAAATAAAGGCAATGAATATTTCAAATACTTCTAAACTTGGGATTATATGTTGGTTAAGTGAAAAAATCAGTAAGTTGTATGTAATTTAGTATTGAGGACAAATTGAAGAGCTAGAATATTTTATGAAGGCTATACCAGAGTTAACACAAATAACAGATCAAGCATTAAAAAGGAGATGCCAAGCTTAGGGTTATTTTATCTACTCAAAGTAATCAATGCCTATTCAATAGAGATTCATAAATGTCTTTGATAAGGGGAGTCTATGTATCTAACAGGGAGAGCCAATATGTTTGAACAAAAGGAATAACCATGATATGCTCAGAGATGGAGAAAAAGGGAGCATTATTTATAGGGGCAACAAAGATCAAAGATCGCCATCCTATAATCAACCATGAGAATCCCTAACTGTAAAAAGGAAGCTGAGATTGATAAGTACATATTGAAAAATCATAAAGAAGCTATAGGTCCTAGGATTGCATGGAAGAAATGAAGAAACTCCATAAGAAGAGTATGAACATTGATGAAGACAAATAGCAACACGAATTTCTATGACAGTAATTAATGCAGCATAAGCTGAAGGGGAGCATATCTTAGTGAAAATACCAGCAAGATCTAAGGGGGAGGAGAACATCAGTGAAGATCAACAAGATAACAAAATGGAATAGCAGAAGACCAAGTATAGTATTAGGTGGAGCATGTCATGATTATATATCAAAATTATTAATTCCAAGTAGAGGAGAGTTCAAAACAAAAGGCATCTACATATTCTCAGGGGGAGATAGAGAATCTTAGGAGGAGCTACATAAGATCAAAATCAAATCCAAAGGGACCCTTTTCCATTGTGTCAAAGGGGGCGGGGGGGAATAATCTAGTAAAATATGATGAAGTTCAAGGTCAAGGTGACAAATGTGTTGGTTAAAATATGATGTTGAAGAACTGGTCCAACGATGACAAGCCTTATGTTTTAATAACGTGTTTCCATCAATGACAAAGGGGGATATTGTTGGATATTGTGTTTTCATTGATGTAAAATTTGGCATGTGTTGTTGTTGATGTTGGGGTCATCATTGAAAAAGTGTGTGGATCTTGGTGAACCCAAGATCATATTTAAATTTTTTAGTTTAGAATCCAGCTTGAATAATTATATGTAAAACATTGGCCAAAGTAAATTGAACCTACAATATTATTGAAGAATCCATTAATCCATGAAGAGATCGCATGAAGTCGGGAAGACTACTGAAGAACCCCTAAAATCCTTGATGGTGTGACCATATAATATGTCTTGAAGAAGGGAATAAGAATCCTTTATAACCTTGAAGATTCATGATATGATACGCTTAAGAATAAACATTGAAAATAAATTATTGTAAAACATTACATGTCATTCCAAGTGAAAAAGTGACATGTCGCCCTCGCCCCTCCCCCCTTTATAAAATAACTTGCAAATGTCATGTCAACCCCAATAAGAAATTAAAGGTTAGCTCCATTTAGATCATGCATACATGTATATATATGAAAACAGCATCACCTGTAATATCCCCAATAATTTTATGGAGATATTATCTCAAACACCAAGATCTAAGTCTGAAAATTGGAAACTATGTGATAGAATTGACATAATTAATTCCAAACACAATTAGACCCTCCTGAATTCACCCAAAATCAAAGGATGGATCTACAATAGTTACTTGCATGTCTGAAAAATAATATCATAGTCTTAGGATAATGCATGGATAGGCAACGACTCCATACACTCTGAAGTGGGCACATTTACTAGACTCTTCATACCCAAATTGGGACTTATGTGACTACCAGAGGATTGTTGGTGAGTCCACCAGGTGCATATAGACTCGGGGTAGGCCAATTTTACTCTCCCAAGCAGGTATAACTCAAATACATATTTTTAGGAAAAATTAGGCATCATTTGGGGTTCATACAAGCAAAACTAGCAATCCGGACTACTCAACTAGATAGAGTTCAGGATTTCCCAAACAGTCTAAGATACCATCGAATCAGAAAAATAAAGCATGTGAGATGTTAATTAATATGTTAACTAACTATGGTAAATACAAAATCCATTTTTACTGAGTATAATCTTGATTACAAACAACATACAAAAAACTAGATAGTTTAAGTGCAAATCTAGAGAAGGTTTGGAAAAAACTCAAGAAAGCTTAAAATTTTTCATTAAAGAGTTTCAGAACTGATAAATGAATTTCAATACATTGCGTATCCTTCCAATTGAATCCAAGAGGATTTATAGTATCAATCACTACTTGATAGTTCCCTTACAAACACAAATCATAAGAAGAAATTGGAGATTTCATGATTCGAACTTGTATATTCATAAGACTCCCTTTGACCATTGAACCAGCTTGAATGAATATCAGAACCTGAAATAAAATCATTGTAATGGCTACAAGAATATTTTAGTACTAGTTTGGATAAACTCTTCTTCAAGCTCCCATAGGCAAGACTCTGTAATTATGAACTAGAACAATGGGTGCAAAGGGGCACATATCCCAATGCAAGCATGGCGGACCTCATCTAGGCCAAGAGTAGATAATAATATCTAAAAATAGCATTATCAAAATGGAAAAATATGTGAGAATGAGTTGATAACCTTCTTTTATAGAAAACTATTATGATTTGCCTCCAAATTTGACTTGCCCCTTAGAATTCAAATTCTTGCGGCCAATAAGGAAACTTGGCACGTGTGTGCCTCGTCCAACTCACTAAGGTGCCTTCCTTATATTAAAACATGATTTTTACCTTTATATACTTTTTTTTATTCTTGTTTCTATTCTTTATTTTTGCTTTCCTAATTTTCCTATCTTTTTTGCTTTTGGCTACTTTTGCTTGTCTTTCTTCTTTTGCATGCCTTCCTAATTTTTGTTTGCTTTTGGCCACCTTCCTTAATCATTGATGGAAACTTCTCAAGAATCCTCCTTTTTCCTTATGTGTCAACCTGGCCTCTTAGTCAATTTCCAACTCATTAAAAATATTAGAAATATTAAATATCTCAATATTATAGTCCTTCTTAAATTAGTTAATTAATGACCATAGTCAGAATCAATTCCCTCATTGACTAACTAATTAATAGTTTCACTAGAATCCATGGATTTGGATGGGTTAGTGGTTGTTCCATGGTGATGTCAAAAGGGGAACATGACAATCCTCCCCTCCCAAAATTCTTTGCCCTCAAGAAAGAATCCAACTGCAACCATATATGTAGTAAACCAAAGTATTCACTCTTCAATATATGATGTTGACTGACTATAATTGGAATCCTCAATCCTAATCTAAGTACCAAATATCCATCATGTTTATGTTTCACTACTCTAATTATATCTATTCCCCCAATGACTAACTCTTATTTCCCTGCAACAAAATTTTTAACCCAGTCAAGACAACTAAGGAGAATGCTTAGATCCCATATGATTCTAACAATTGCATGGTGTCTCCTCTACAAGTATCCAAATGTCCCTTCCACTTTTGGAAAGTTGTCATTCCAAGGAATTCCAGGGTCCCATTATCTCAAGTGCATCCTCCCAAGCATCACAATTAACTAGAAGAATTTATCATCGGGAAGGATGTCAGGATCACACCACCAAACTGGAAGTTGATAATGTTAGTTTTTCTTAAGATCTGCTTAGATTATCTAGGATCTTTATCTGAAATAATAACAAGTACAACAACATGCATAAGATATAAGAGATACACAAGACACAAATATTTTCATCGGGGAAACCATAAAGGATAAAACCCCTCAAACTTCTTCAGAATAGTAAGATGACCAAAAGAAGTAATAAGAAATGTTCAGCAACTATCTTTCTCTCCTCCTCTGATTGTCTCTCTCTCTCTCATGCAACTTAGAGTGTGTGTGAGGTCTGTATAAATTAGGGAGAGCACCTCCTTGTTTATACACTTTCAAGTCACTGACCAAATATAAGACTTGAGCCTACATGTCATCTCACATGGGGCCCACTTCTCCTAGAGAGACCACAATTACATAGTACATGATGTTACATTGGGGACTATTTCCCCGACTTAGAATGAAGGTTGTACCTCAAGGTCTAGACACAATTTAGACATTCCATAAAGGGGTAACACACATCCCCAATGGGGGTACAACAACATACAATGATAATATACATCAAAATATCTTTTGAAGTTACAAATATATCAACACTCCCTCTTAACTAGGAAGGTATTCTCTCTCTACACGGTCATCAACACATTTCGTCAGGTCTTCATTGCAATGTCGGCATCATGGAGCCACGGAGTCTTCATCATAGTTGTTGCCATCATCTTCTTATAGTTTGATCATCGTACCATACTATCTATCATCAGAAATTTCTACAATTCCAACCCTTTTTTATGTTGGATGTAGCCCCAGCCTCCATGTAGGTCTTCAAATCATCAAGTAGGTATAGCTCAGGACTTATTTCCTTGCAAATCCTAAAGGATCTCCCAGGACCTATTATATTCCTTTGAAAAACCTAAAGGAACATCCCAAGACTGATTATATGCTTTTGTAAAACCTGATGGAGCATCCCAGTACTGATTATATGCCTATGCAAAACTTGTAGGATCCTATTGTTACCTCATCATCTTCATATCATCTCATTGTCACATAGAGCACAGCTCATATACCCATGACACATCACTTACATCCACTGACATGGGAGGACAAACCTACCACCATCTAGGAAAGGCTCACAATTACATCAACGACCATGGGAGGACTAACCTACCACCATGTCAAAAAATATTCAGCAATTACATCAATGAACATGGGAGGACAAACCTACCACCATGTCAGAAAAGATCGTCAATTACATCAAAAATATGTGAAATACTCTGCTTTGAACGTATTTGGTGCCATGCGAGACTACTTCCTACTAAACCAAGAGATCACACCTGATCCCATACCGAAGCAGCACCCTGAGGTTCTCTTCCTTTAAATGGAACTTCCTACCCAATCCAAATCCACATAACCTTCCAGGTTAATATTTTGATTCACATCATACTTGATCCCATAATCAACGGTACCCTTCAGGTACCTCAGAATATGTTTTTGCGGCAATTAGGTGAACATGTCTCGGATCCGTCAAGAATTAGCTCAATGTGTTCACAACAAAGAAAATATATGTTCTTGTATTCGTTAGGTACATCAAGGATCCAATCATCTGATGATACGTCGTGGCATAAACTGACTATGATGAAGCATCACAAATTAGCTTCAAGTTCTATGGCACGGGTGTGGCTATTGACTTGCATTCCATCATCTCAAACCTCTTCAGGATCTCTACTGTATACTTCCCTTGACAAAGAAATACTCCATCGGTACTCTGCCACACCTCCATGCCTAAGAAGTAGTGCATCATCCCTAGGTATTTCATCTCAAACTTTGTATCAAGTCTCCTCCTTGCATCTTTAATGAGTTTCTCTTCACTTGTGATTAACGAGTCATCGACATATAGTAGGAGCATCACTGGTCTTCTACCTTCAACCTTGAGCAAATGTTGGGATCTGCTTTACTCTCAGTAAATCCTAGGCCATCAGTAAGTTTTCCATCTTGTTGTACCATGTCGAACTTGTGGATCTTATGTAGTCACTCCCTCTGAAACAGAGCATCATTCTCCCTTTGCCTTTTGTATTCTATGTATCAAAGCATTATGTACTTGAGTGACTAGTATATTCCTCTGTTACTGATCTTCTATGTATCCATCTAGTGTCACTGGATACCAAGATCCTCTATCTTGATCTTTGTTGAAAATTTCTTCTCAAACCCATATGTGAGCTTGTCATCCTCTATAGGATTTCATCTTCAACCTTGTAGCAAAGGTTAATATCTTCATCACTCTAGGTGATTTTCAAGTTCCTCATGTAATTGTATGTGTTGTACAAGGCCTTCTTTAATTTGCACACATGATTCTATATGTCATGTGTCTCAACTCCCAATGGCTGCTCTACATACACTTCCTCCTCGACTACACCATTCAAGAATGTTGTCTCTATGTCAGCTAGTGTATCTCCCATCGCATACCTGCATGTATGGATATAATGAAGTGTACCTCACAACTGGTGGAAATGTCTCCTAGTATTCTATGCCTTCTTTCTGTGAGAAGCCTTGTGCTATGAATCTTTCCTTGTATCTCACGATGTTGACATCTATTGATGATATATATTATAGATCCATATGTAAGACACTATAGACTTCCCTTTAGGTCTCAACATGACATCCTAGACATCATTCATCTTGATCAACTGGTACTCTTGATCATATTCTCCTTCCCTTTCTTCTTGGCTACTTATTCACAACTAGAAGGCTCTACATCAATGATGTCGTTCAACAGTGTCACATAAACAGAGTGTGTATGAGGCCTCTTTCTTTCTTTGGAAGTCTTATCATACTATTCTTCATATTGGATGATTTCTCGTGCCCAAGGTGGTATTCATTTCTTGATGTGGATCTACTGTTCTCTTTATATTCTTTTGAATCTCTTTCTTTCGCCACGATGTCTCTAACCAGGGAAGTTTTTGGTTCCTCTTCCGAATTGTCATTACTTGTTCTTCGGAATGATCTACAAGTCAAGTTCAGTTGCATGATTAGAAACATCTCATAATTTCCAAAACATATTAATAGTGACAAATATATGTCACATCACCCTGCAACTATTTTATCCATTGCTACATCAGTCATTCATATCCCGTACACATACAATAACTTATAGATTCCTTCCACCCCAATTTTATTAAGAGTGTGTAGTACTCCTAATATGCCAACAAATAGGTTTCAATCTAGATAAGTAGCAATGGAATGTTGTACAACATCACTGACTTCTTACCCATCACGTGCAACTCAATAGTATAAATGCAAATACTCTAACATGCATAATACATCAATTGAATATAAAAAAATTCACAACCAAACAATATCATGAAATGACAATTGAATACTTATCTTTATTTGTTTGTTGGGTAGACTCCTTCTTAAGCCTTCAGCTTCATCATCTTCTTCATTCACAATAACATGATTTCTTATCCAAATGGTAAGATGGATAAGAGGTTCTTCAATATTTGAGTCCTTCATATTCCTCATCACTTGAGGGATCTTCTTTGAATCGTGAGAGCTTGATATTCAGTTTCTCCCATATTATATTCTCTTATTATGAGTTGAGCTTCTTCTTGTGTGCAATATTCCCAGAGTCTATTGAAGGTAATCAAATTCCCTCTGGAACACATTCCTCGAATGAGATCTTGGGAAGCCATTCAAGGTGGTTATAACAATCTCTTATTCTTCTCCGATTGCTTCATCGTAGAATCAAACACTTCATTTTGGTGTCTTCAAGGATGAAACGTGAGGAATTAGATGATGTCTAATAGAATATGCAATGATTCTCTTGGCTCTATCCTTAGCCTCATCTCCCTCTGGCTCTTAGAACTTCCTTATTGAAATACTGATCCAAGTCATTTTCTTCAAGGATCACGGAGGTCCTATACTTCCATGCTTGAAAGTTGTTAGATTCATTAATATTTTCATTAAGTTGGGTGTGATTAGTTATTTTTAAATGAGAACCTCAAATGTAAATATGAAAAATTTAGATCTTACTAATTTGAGATGTCTTCCCTGGTTCTGGAGCTGGCTGGTCTAGGGTTAGTCAGAGAAACCCTAATTTTCCAAACTTGGAATTTCAAACTTCTGATTGGACAGAAATATTGGCCTCTTCAAGGCTATTTGTCCAATGTACTTCTGTTGAGGCCTGGAAAATCGTAGGTAACAATAGTTAGGGATTCTCCCCAATAAACATTCCCAACTAGCCCACTACTGTTTGGTATGGGGAATCCATCCGGTTTACGATTCGGCTACCGTAGGTCAAGTAACAAATTAAAAGGTTTACCGATTACAGCCCAGTCTACCGTGTATATTTTTAGTTTTTTGTGTTTAAGTTATGATGTGCAAGTGCCTAGCTAAAAATGCAAATTGATAGAGATAACGAGGGGTGTCACAATGTGATGTGCAGGTTCTTACCTCTCATCTTAACTCTCTCGCATCTAAATCACACACAGCAAGAAACTAAATTTAACTAACTAACCTATCCCTAGGGAGAAAAATTATCAGTTATCAATGAGTAATGTATTTCTGCGCATGCATTAAGAAAAATTACAGATAGTTGTTACTTATTTCAGAACACATGAACATTAATAGAAATATGAACAATGAGATAGCTTATTGTTTATGACAACCTTCATTTCTCACAGTGGAAATTTCACAGAATAAACTGGAGTGCATTCATAACATGAAAATAAAATCACTGAGTTAGAACGATCTCATGGTTAATGGAAGTAAGATGAAAACGAAATAGTTCACATTCAACTGATCCATAGCAAAACATTTGAAACATTCCACCAAGCTTTCTCCAGCATGAAACTTGTAATTATTTATTGGAAAAGGAAATAGTTCTTCTTACAATATACGCTCACAAATGATCTGGGAAAAAGTCCTCCCTACATCTAAACTCTCATATATTTATACAAAAAAACAAAACCTTTGGGCTGCCCCTCGATGACCTTTGGGCTTCCTCAACCTTTCAGTTCCAAAATTTTGTCTTGTAGTATGTGCTCATAATTTATACAATATGTTACATTTTAAATTAAAATTTAAGAGCACTTTATGAAGAGGGACCAGCTTGGTCGCTGATGAACTTTTTCCAAGCCTGGGCCTCTGCTGCTATCGATATGCTTAGTAATCTGTTGGTATTTTTTAGATCTTGTTAATCTCAGACCCTCACTTTCTTCTTCTCTTTTCTTTATCTCTGCTTCTTCATTTCTCTTTCTCTTCCTCATTGTTGCTTCCTCTGCAGCTCTCTTTCTTTCTTCTTCCTCATTCTTCAACCAATTCTCTTCCTCTTATGCTTTTGTCTTTTAGACATATCTTCTTTACAGCAATCACCCTGTCATAAACATAGCATGTCCTTCGACCATTTAGCTTTTACCAAAATAACAAAAAACCATATCAATCTATTTACCTCCTCCATATGCATTCTATAAAATAATTATACACGGTATTAATGCATGAAAAGAAAGAATGACAAGGCAAATAAAATCCTTCGGTCATGCTTAAAACCCTGTTGGTGGGAAAAACCTTCATCGACGGACTCCAAATCTATCGGCAAGCGAAACCTCTAAACATCGGGAAAATAGATCACTACGCAGCCGCAACGGCAGGAAGTAGACAGACTACGGGTTCCGCGATAACAAAAAATCATCGGCGATCAAAACCTCTAAGCGCTATGCGTCGATGATTCAAACCTAAAAACTTCCGCAGTGTCAGCGATCCCGAGCACTAAACGTCGTCGATAGTTTGCGTCGACGATCAAAAAAACTAATCACTAACACATCGACGCAAATAGTCTGATCGACAGCCACAACGGCGGACTCACAAACAACTATGGTTCTGCGTCGGTGATCGGAACCACTAAGTGCTAAAGGTTGGAAATTTAAAATTGATGCCTCCACAGTATCAGCAATGAAGAGGACAAGCCCTCTAAAATGGTGGCGTCGTAGAGGACTAAACCTCCGATCGCTTGTCAAAAAATAATCCGATAGCGAAAATAAAAAGAATCATCGAAAATCGAAATATTTGAGCAATAAATCCACAAGGCGATAAGGCCACATATCGGCAAGAAAAAAAAAATTTCATCATTTCCCTTCCGAAACGTCGGCGGCATAGAGAACTAATGCCCCGACTCAAACATTAACAGACTTTCGACAATGAATAAAAAATCATCAAAAAATCATAATTTAAGTTTTCAAATAAAACAAAGACTCCAAGGCTTCCGTGGTTTCAGCAAAGAAAACGGTAGTATTAGATCATTCAACTCCCGAAACAGCAGAAAAATAGTTAACTGAGCTTCCGACGATCAATTTCTTAAGCAGAGAAAACTGGACTTCCGGGACAGATTTAAAGAAATTAAACAAACCTGGGCTAGATAAAATCAAAAGGAGGGTCCAAAATTCTACAAATTTGGGAAAAAAGGTTGCAGCTGCAATAACTTCTTTTCTGAAAACAGAGGTGCGAAGCTCTCGCAATAGTAAGCCCTAGTCTTCCAATTTCTTTGGCAGAAATGTCTGAAATTGATTATGCGATACTTCCAAATTTTTGGATCCTTAGAGGATAAAAATTATCACTGAGATAGCCTTATATGTCTTATTTCCAACCCCATAGGTTAGAGAAGAAATGGAGTCTCCAAGTGGTACTTATGTTGATTTTACCAGGGTGACTGTTTTGGGGAATGTTCAGCATAATGAACTTGTACAGACTTCCACGTGTTATTGTTTCACATTATAGGTCGAAAAAGCGTACCACATAAACTACAGTTCGTACTCTACCTAAAAAAATTTGAGAAATTTCGTTTGGACCTTCCTAGCCCGAGATATGGCAAATCTCCCTAGGTCACATGCTTATGAATTTATTCTTGAGGAGGCTGGAACCCTGATTTAGAGGAACCATATCCCCTGATGAGGCTGAAAATTTTACACAAGGTACATCAAGTATTTCTATTTGTCATGTAAATTTTTTTGTCTTTTGATCCTTCTCCATTCTCGTGTTATAGAGAAAGTTCTAGAATGACTAAATTCACTCTTCTAGGGTTTTCATACATGAAACCCTAATTTCAATTGGTTGCCATTGTAGTTCTATTTCGGATGCACAGTGAAACTTCTCTGATTCAGAAATTGCTACCACCAACAGATGCACCCTAGTGATGGTAGTTAGCCTAGCCCTCCTTTCTTGATGATCTATGGAGAGAACACCTTCAACTAGGAAGCCCTAGTTCCCGCAGCTACACAATGCCTTCTTTTAGAGAGGCTTTGATATCATGTTAGTTTTTCTTAGGATCTTATTAGATTATCTAGGATCTTTATCTAAAAGAATAACAAGTACAGAAAAATGCATAAGATATAAAAGATACACAAGACACAAATATATTCATCTGGGAAATGATAAAGGAGAAAACCCCACAACCTTCTTTAGAATAGTAAGATGATCAAAAGCAGTAATAAGAAATGTTCAACGGTTATCTTTCTCTCCTCCTCTGATTGTCTCTCTCTCTCTCATGCACCTTAAAGAGTGTGTTAGGTGTGTATAAATTAGGGAGAGTGTCTCCCTATTCATACCCTTTCAATTCACTGACCAAATATAACACTCGATCCTACATGTCATCTCACATGGGGCCCACTTCTCCTAGAGAGACCACACTATTAGATATTACATGATGTTACACTGAGGACTATTTCCTCGACTTACAATGGAGGTTGTACCTCAAGGTCTAGACACAATTTAGACATCCCATAAAGGGGTAACACACATCCCCAATGGGGGTACAACAACATACAATGANTCAACAGATCACTCCCAATGCAAAATTGAAAATCTGTGAGACTCTCTAACCAAGCATGGAGCTCCTCAATGTGTGTTTGAATCATGTTAACTTACTCCAAAATATGTGACTCCATGTGCAAGTTAGATCTAAAATTCACGTCACCTCTTCTCCAAATACACGGGTGGTGATCCCATGTCCATCCATGTATACTGAGAGAATCATATAGCAACCATAGATTCTTATGCCACTGTTCACATAATATGTATGATGTGTCTAATGAATCTTCATTGATGTAAGCAATAAGTTTAACCTCTAGGGTACACATCTCAATCATTTGTTTATCCACCCAATCAATGGATGAATAAGCACTCTTGTTGATTGATCTAGGTGGAAAGAAATCAGCTACTCTTGGTACAATCTATGCACTAGTACAATGGGTTGACTCTCTGTAACTTGTCCTACTAAAATTTCTCAAGTGTAACTCCAATGTGTTGTTAGTAATGATGGAGGCATCTAATGTATGCCTCTTATACTACTTAGAAGAGATAGGTGCAATTTTCAAACCACATGGCTTGACCATTAAGCCATAAATAGAAGATGTGGGAGCCTCCTGCTCCTCATGTGACACCAATAGGAAAAATCCCTTCACCCAAACTTCATCCCTAGGTGTGTTAGATACCATATGTGAGTGTAATGAAAAATAGTGAACCAACTCTTGGAAACAATCATCCATTAGACTTGATATTGGATCCACTGAGGTGAGATCATGTTACTCGTCCAAAACCATGCAACAGCCTCCTAGAAGTAACTCATAATCTATCTTGAAACATACATGTACTTGGTATTCATATTTCTTGACTTCAAAATCCTCAAGCACATGCAAATCAGAATGCACATCATGTGCATATGTACTAGAGGTATCTAATTGCTGCAAAATATATATTTTTTGTTTCTCACGTGGTAAGACAATATCAGTAAAACAAAAAAATTCATCGTAGAAGCAAAAATAATTGCTACCTCAATGAATCTACATCTTAGATATGTATCCATCCACCCAATCCATGGATGAATAAACACTTTGGCTTGTTGATATATGTGAGATGTAATCAACCACCTTCTTCAAATCTAATTCTTCTCTCCATATAGGCAGCCCATGAAGCATCTCCTTGAAGGTATGTATGTCAAACAACTCCCTACATATGCAAGCAAGACATGTGCATCCTTGGGCCTTCATCTTAGTGATGTACTTGTCTATCCTATTCATGGAAAATTAAGTATCTTTACTTGCATATCTGAATGGTATATCTTCTTGAATGTAGTTATGCAACAAGAAAATGTTTTGGACAAGATCTTCTATGGCATCTCCTTTCACCAACACTTGCAAATCAGAACTTTCTTCATGTCCATCCTCCACATGAAGTTCTTCTAGAATACCTGATGCATTTCCTTCCATGCAAAATGAAAGGTGTGGTACATTCAACTCCTTTGAAGTTGATATATATGCAACTTTGACTCTTGAAGATACTTTTGGGTGCTCTCCAAAGAAACATATGCATCCTCCAAATCACTACCAATCCTTTATGCTTCATCTTCCTCTCTCATGGGTGCATGATGGTATATTTTGGTTACCTCAAGAAAATTATTCCTATCTGAGAGCAAGCTCATGTAGCTTTCCTTCATCTTTGCTACTACTTATTTGAGAGTTTCAAAATCTCCCAATAAATCATATGCTTCCAATACTTCTTCTGAAGCTCTTCAACAGCATCTTGACACCAAGGCATTCTCATCAACAAAAATTTCCTTGCATACTCTAAGCTTCTCTTCACCCTCCTTTAGTGATCCAACCAAATGGTGTGGCTCACAAAGAGGATTATTCAAAAAATGATCTTCTTCCAAGGGTTGAAAACTCGGGATATCCCCTTTATTCTTCCCATGAATATGACTTGGACAAGCATTCTCTTGTTCTTTGAGGTCTACTGGAAGACCCAAATCTGATCAATATTATTCATTCTCTTCCAAACCCTTATGTGGATGATGACAGTCCAGAATTTCAGCCTCATCGTCCTCTTCCTATTCTTCTATGAGATCAACTTCACAATGTAGTTCAAGTGGTGACTAAAAATTTGATCTTGGGGAAACTTTTACAAGCTCTTCATATTCATGCTCAAGGGAACTTGTGCTTGCAATATTTTCTTTAAGACTTACCTCTATGTCACCAATATAGAGACTTGAGAATCCATCAATATATGCTCTTTCATCCATGTTCAGAGTGTCAGTTGTCTCTTTGGAATGTTCTTCTGCAACCCTAGTGGTAGGCTCAAGGGAATTATCGCTCTCCTCTTTTGTTGTGTGACCCTCATCAATAAGGATTTTGGTCATGTCCTAGAATGTTTAATTTCTACTTTTATTTTTCTCCTTCAAGGTAGTTGATGCATCTTTCTCCTTGGTATCCTTAGGGTCAATATATTTAGAGTTTCTTCTTGAAGAAAATCCAAAGAGTCTCTTGATGCCACTATATGTAGATGGCTCCAATGAAGCTTCAAATTTGGTCCTCTTCTCTTTTCCTTTACTATCAGAGGTGGTACAACTTGGTTTGCTTCTCTTCAATGATTCTTCGTCTACATATTTTGGCTCAAATCCAAACATTAGAGGAAATTTGGGGTCTAAAATGGGACTTATAAGAAAATGACCCATCATACAAGAAAATGAGCCAATTGTAATTTCTTGATGAGTTGGAATTCAAGAACCAATAGAATTTCAATAACATGAGTCAACCATAATGGTTGACTTGACATACTTGTCATAAAAAAATAATTTTTTGTCTGTACTTTCAACATATTTCCATTTGTTTTTACTCAAATTCCGAGCGGGGGCACTTGTTGGATGCAGAATAAAATTCGACATCCAATGAGTACCCACATTGCTTACTTTTAACAGACCCCAATAAGAAATACCTAAAAAAATGTGATGATGACATCACATTTTTCAGGTATTTCTTTTTTGGGGGGCATCAGGGTCCATCAAAAGTATGTAGTTTGGGTAATCATTGGATGTGGAATTTAATTTCACATCCAATGAGTGCTCTCGCTTAAAATTTGAGTAAAAACACATGGATATATTTTGAAAATACGAACAAAAAAATAGTTTTTTCTTTATTCCTCCAAAATTAATAAATATTTTCTTTTAACTATTATTTTATTATTTTCCTTAGGAGGCCCATTTTAGACCTCAATTTTCTCTAATGTATGTAATAAAAATAATCTTTGAAAGGAATGGTTTTACAAAGTATCTTCCCCCAAGGCAAGATACTCCTGATAGTGATGAGGCAAGTTTTCAGGTGATGTTATCTTCCTTGCTAAATCATCTTTTCATCTAGACATTGGTGGTTCAGCCATGAATTATTATTTGTATTCTTGATTATAGAATTCATCATTCTCAACTCTTGGTAGGCCTCCATCAATAAAGAGGATTTCTTCTTCTACAAACTACTCAAAGTCACGATCTTCAACTATTAGTACAAGCATCATGGTTGCAACTTGAGATGTGATGCAAGATTTCTTCAACTAAGATATTACTTTCCACGGGAGTAGAGGAAATTTATTTGATACCACTATAATATACCAAATCATATTTATGGATATATTATCTCAAACACCAAGATCTAAGTCTAAAAATTCGAAACTAGGTGCTAGAATTGACAGAATAAAATCCAAACACAATTAGACCCTCCTGAATTCACCCAAATTTGGAGGATGGATCTACAATAGTCACTTGTAGTTATCCAAAATAATATCATGTGCTTAGGATAATTTAGGGATAGGAAATGATTCCATACACTCTGAAGTGGCCACATTTACTAAACTTATCACAACCAAATTGGGATTTATGTGACTACTAAAATATTCTTGGTGCATCCACTAGGTGTATATAGACTAAATGTATGCCAATTTTATGGTCTCTATACATTTATAACTTGAATCCATATGTTTAGTAACAATTAGGCAGCGTTTTGGGATCATACAAGCAAAACTAGCAATCACGACTACACAACTAGCTAGAGTTTAGGCTTTCCCAAACCGTTTAAGATGAACTCGAATATGAAAAATCAAGCATGGTATATGTTAATTAATATTTCAACTAAGTCTAGGAATATACATAATGCAATTTCACTAAGTATAAGCTTGATTACTGGCGTCATACAAAAAACTAGATAGTTATAGTGCAAATCTAGAGAAGGTTTGGAAAAAACTCAGGAAATCTTAAAATTATGCATTAAATAGTTTAAGAACTGATAATTGAAGTTAAATACATGACATATACCTCGAATTGAATCCAAGAATATTTACATAATCAATCAGGATTTGATAGTTCCCTTACAAACATAAATCACTAGAATAAATTGAATATCTTCATGATTCGAACGGGTAGTTTCAATAAGAATCCCTTTGACCTTTGGAACAAATTGAATTAATATCACAACCTGAAATAAAATAATTCTAATGGATGCAACAAGATCTACGAAGAAGACTAGATAAACTCTTCTTCAAGCTCCCATAGGAAATACTCTGCAATTCTGAACTAGAACAATGGGCGCAAATGGGCACATCCCCAATCCAAGAATGGGACACATCACCCAAGCCAAGAGTAGCTAATGAGCCCTAAAAATCAAATTATCAAAGTTTTAAAATATTTGATAAGGATTTGATAACCTTATTTTATACAAAACTATTATGATTTGCCTCCAAATTTGACTTGCCTCTTAGAATTCAAATTCATGAGGCCAATGAGGAAACTTAGCACGTGTGGGCCTCATCCAACTCACTAAGCCGCCTTCCTTATATGGAAACATGATTTTTACCTTTAGAGAATTTCTTTCTTGTTGTTTCCATTATTTATTTATGCTTTCCTGCTTTTCCTATTGTTTCCTACTTTTCCTGTCTTTTTTGCTTTTGGCTGATTTTGCTTGTCTTTCTGTTTTTGCATGCATTCCTAATTTTTGTTTTCTTTTGGATACTTCCTTAATCATTGATGTAAAATTCTAAATAAGCCTCATTTTCCTTTATGCACCACCCTAAGCCACTTAGACAATTTCGAACTCATTCAAAATATTAGAAATATTAAATATCTCAAAATTATGGTCCTTCCTAATTTATTTAATTAATGGCCATAGTCAAAATCAATTCCATCATTGACTAATTAATCAATATTTTCACTAGGATCCATGGAGTTGTATGGGTTAGTGGTTGTTCCATGGTGATGTCAAATTGGGAACATGACAACACCCTATTGAGGGTGAAGGAATTAAAAGAATGTGAAGAAAATAGGACCGAAGGGACGGTGTTGAGAAGAGGGAATTCTCAAGGGGAAATGAAGTCACTTAAAGAATGTTTGTAAGGTGTCTATGGAAGATAAGGTAATATTAACATCAAATAAGTGAGGTATTTGTGGATTTTTGTGAGGAATTCATGGATTTTTGGGTGGAATTCATGGAAATCACTAGAAAAAAAGGAGAAAATTGTGGGTGTGATAAAAAAGAAGAGAAGGTATGGGAGAAGGTGTGACCAAAAGCTCATTGGTAAATATATAGTTGCAAATTTTTCTGGAGAAGCGATTTGAGAAAGGATTATTTTGTGTAGGAGATCAAGTCTAAAATTTTGGGTTAAACGGAGCAGAATTGAAGTGTACTTGAAATGCTTGAGTGCTATTGTAGGTATGAAAATGATCTAAAGTTAAAAACCTTATTGAAATTCTAAAAGTATTGTGGCATATGGTGAAGTGTTGAGGATTGAATTGCTAATATGATATCATGTGTTCTTGAGTTAGTGCAGGTTCTTATGAATGAAATGACAAGATAATAATTCAACTAGAATGAAGGGAATGATGACTAAGTTTGACATTTACAGATGTGTTTGATTGATAGTAAGAATACTGTGTAACAGTGGCAAGAAAAATACAATTACAGGAGTGAGTGACAGTGACAAGAAAAACAATGAGAGAAGTGAGTGACAGTGACAAGAAAAAGACAATGAAAGGAGTGAGTGACAGTGAAAAGAAAAAGACAGTGTGAAAAGTGAGTAGTAGTGACAAGAAAAATACAATAAGAAGAGTGAGCAACAGTGACAAGAAAAATACAATAAGAAGATTGAGCAATAGTGACAAGAAAAATATAGTGAGAGGAGTGATTGATAGTGACAAGGAATAAGATCAGTTATAGGACAAAATAAGAAAGTGAGGATAAGAGACTAAACAGAGGTCATTAAGAAGACATCTTCAGTGGCAGATTTAAGTACATATGACAATTGTGTTTGAGTATAGTAAAGTTTGAAATCTAAAAGTTTAGACTTATTTCTTATGTTATTGTTCCTAATGTTATATGCAATATTGTGACTAATCTGTGATTAAGCTTCCATATACATCTTGTGTATATTTGTGTACTTGTTTCTAATAATCTCTCAATAATGGTTAATTTCAAATTATAGTTAATTAATACTTATATATGTTAATAATTGCATAAACATTATTAATGAAGTTATTGGGTGAAAAAAAATAATGTAGGACACTTATTCACTCCCCCCCTCTCAGTGTCCCTGGTGTGTTCAACTTGATCAATACAAGGTTTAAATATGCATAATCATACAATACATATACCATGATCAACTATGTTCTACAAAACAAATATCATCCATGGATCCATATATCACGATGATCGATAGTTAACCAATTTATGAACTGACCTATGAATCATATGCAAAAGGAGAGACATCCACATAAGACCCAACCCAAGTCTACTACATATAATTCCACACACAAGTTTTCAATACATAAAACATACAAAATCAATCAAAACTTATACATTCGTATTTGAAAGACTAGACCATCCAACATCGGACGCTACACATAGTAACCAACACATATGATATTGTATCTTTGAAATATAATCTCCAACAACGGAAAGGAAAACAAGATTTATATGATTTGGGGGTAATTTATAAGGAAAAATATCATCAAGAAATTCAAAAGTTAAAAGAACAATGGTTTGTCAAATACTTAATTGAGCAGAAGTGGAAGGGGAAATTAGAGGCCAAAAAACATCGAGAGGAACCTAGGAAATAAGAGGTCCACGGGGATTGTGGTTTGGCATTGCAAGGAATATCTTGTAGACCTCCTACCAAAGTCTTCCCTATTTTCCTTCATGAGCATGGATCAAGCTCAATTTACATATATTGGTTATAGGGAAGCTTCATGAAATCCATAATGCACATGATTTTGTTATCATTTAGTCCTCTTCCACATCACAAGAACATACTTTTTTCCCTAAATTGTACCAGTTTAATTTCTTCTTACAATTAGTGTAGATGGAATTCAAACCCATATGTTGGGAATGTGCAATTGAGAGATATTTCATATTCTATATTCAATAAAGTTTATAGAAAACGGAAAAAGTATTTTCTTGGAAAGGATGAGACTGCTTCTAGTATTATTGTGAGGGATTATTTTCCAATGCCAACCATGGTAATTAATGACTGTCAACACTTGTTATTAAATCCAAAAAGGGAAAAATGATGAGGCGCAATCAAGAACATGTCATTGATAATTATGAATAAACAAAAAAATTGGTATTCGATTGAGGCCTTGGTGGATGACCATAAAAGGTGGAGTATGCTACCTCTTCCTTTGAAGGAAACCCTACAAGATATCCAATGTTTAATCTTTCTTTAGCCACGGAAAAAATTTATTTGAATTCTCTTAAACGAATTGGGACTTATTTGATTGGGATTTGATTGCATTGTCCACTTCAATGGTGTCCCATAAGTATTTACATGTCTATTCAATAATGGAATGAATTTGAAGAAATGGTCAATTGGGCACATGTTGAGCAAAGGTTAGGCTACTATGATGCTACAAAATTTGGGCATGTAGCATTCAATTGGAGTGATAGTCATTCAGGACTTCCTGAATCAGCTTGAATTGGTTGCACAAGTGATGTGCAACACCTTCAATTGGGGGAAAGATGATGGGACCATATTTTGGCATACTTTTTACTTACATTTTCCTTTCTTGTCTACCTTTATGAACTTCCTTTTGCCATTTTTTTCCTCATATAATCCAAAATATTTTCCCTTTATCATACATAAACAATGATGATCATGTCAAGAGCAATAGAGGAAAAATTGGTTGTTTTAAAAGACTTCTCTTGATTTTTGGATAAACTTAGAAGTATCACGAGTTACTTAGGATTTATGTATGTTTGGAATTGATAGCATGTTGCTTCAAGTTGTGAAGGTTTTTGTAGCATCAGCCAGGAACATTCAAAGATTTTGTGTATCAATCATGAAGCTTCCATTCATATCAACAATGATACCATTTAATTCATAATTGATGTGCTCAAGTCCATACTCAACACCAACAAATTAGAAACGCCTCAGCCAATAGTTGAATATTTTATGTTCACATTCAATGCTAGCAATTTGAGGATACCTCGTTCATGTTTAAGGAAACAGTTCTCATGCGGCTCTATTTGCATTTCAAGGAAATAATATTTAAGGTATTATGCAGTATCTTTGAAGACATTTAAATCCATGGCTGAGGTGTTAATGAATAAGTTGCAATTTGAACCAAAACACATCATCAATAGCCAATTATGTTATTAATCATATGTAGATGTATTCCTAGATTACTAATTTGTTGTTGTAATCCAAACCATAATTCATAGATTATAAGAGTTGGTTAATGAATTAGTTATGAATTTTTAACAAGTTTAATACCCTCATATTTGTAGAAATAGAGAGGCAACGCTCCTCATGAATAGGAAGATAGATGGGAGAATGATGTTATGAATAGCATCTAAGATACAATCTTTACATTTGTTAATAAAAACTCTTTGTTTCTAGCTCATTATGTGCTTGAGTTGATTTACTTAGTGTCATAGTCAACATCCAACACTCCGTCCCATGAGAGAAAGGTCCCACTCTATTGGTTCAAGTATTTTTGTCAATTAGTTTTTATTGATTTCAATGTTTCACATTTTCATTGCTATGAATTGTTTCGATTTCCTTAGTTTATTGTGTATTTAGTAGCATATAATAATTGCACTTTGCAAGTAAATAGAGACAAAGTATTCATCGTAGGTGTGCTACATCACTATTTTACAGGATTCACACCACAAATATACAAGTGAATCGTTATCCCTAGTCACAAATTAAGTAGAGTGAAGTTCTATATTATTCTAAGCTTGTCTTTTCCTTAAATGTTATAGTAATTGTGTGCAAGCTTGTGTTTCTTCACTTAATAGAGATAGACTTTTCATTTCTTGAATAAACTTGTTCAAATTGTATTTTCATTCTCTCGTGTAGAATAGAATATATTGACATTTTTTTCTTTGATTATACTAGATTTATAATATCTTCCTTAAAGTAGAATTCCTTTAATTTTTGTATTGTACTATCAAGTATTATAGGTAATCAAGGAAAAATAAGAAAAACACATTGCATATATATTGTGTAAGCATCTCATAAGTCTACAAAGCCCTGAGCTGATAATTTAATTTATAAGTAGATTATACTTATGCTAGCAATAAGAATGATGTTTAATTGGATTATCAACATCATCTCCAAAAGGACATTCCCCACATCATCGGAGGTGACGATTCCCACGTTATGCATGGGAAGCATGGGAATGGAACTTGTTGAGCACGAAGACCTCCACACTTTGCATTTTTGCATCTACAAAGCGTGGAATGTGAAAGAATTTTGAACATAAATATATATTCATAACACTCTACACTCCACATATGGAATGCGCCATAAGTGATGTGGGATGTGATTTGAACTCAAGGACTTGTATAAATCAAAATTCCATAAGAAATAGAATTAAGAAAATATACAAGCACCTTTGTTGTAAATTTTATTTTGAAGGCCTAGGAAATAATCAAACCTTCTTGAACCTAGAAAGAGACATACCTTAGGATTTTTCTATATGTTAATGAGAAATTTCCTTGGTGGTCATCGCTGATTATATTTGAAGAAATTAGTTAGATGAATTTCCAAGTTCTTAGTATTGACCTTATTCTGGTGAGGCATTCACACAATAAATGACTAGTTGAAATCATATCTAAGAATTGGATTCCTTGGATCAATCTTCAGGGGAAGTTTCAATAGATAATTTTGATAAAGTTGTTGTAGAGGAAATCCAAGGGCTCATCCTTGGTATCTTTGTGTTAAATATTGTCCTTCCAACACCTTGTCTCTAAAGGAAAGACTATAAGTGGGGTAATTCCACAACTTTCCTCAAGTATAAGGTAGTCATGGGGTACAAGTGGTGGTTTAAATCCAAATGTAATACATGGTTATATAATTTAAGCAATATATGAAAAGTTGTTCTCGAAAACAAAACAATTTTTTTCCCTAAAATTTGATGGCATGGGCTCTCAATGTTAACATAATGTTAAAATACTTAGGTGTCAAAATATGTGTCATCGATGTTGCGGTCCAAGTAAAACCATGAAGCATCCTTTATATTTTTTTCTATCTTATAGGGGTGTTTGTGCCTATGTAAAGTATTTATTTTGTAGCCATTGTCTTCTTCCTTCTCTTGGTAGGTTTCTTGACTAACCAATTGCCTACCCTGGGCCACATATTTTTGGGCTCCTTAGATGGTTATAAGAACTAGATATTTTCTTTGAATATCAAAATAAATTGTGTTTCAATGATTATTTTTATTCTCATAAGTTATCTTGGTATGATGTACTGTAGATATGTTCCCACGTGTTAATGCAGAGCATTCTGTAGACTCAAAATTTATAACTTGATATGTGTTATCTCCCAAAATAAAATAATTTTTTTTTTGATAGTATGAAGAATTTAAATGATGCAATGAAGGATATGAAGATCACTAACAGTTTTGAAGGCCTCTATTTTTTATGCAAATTTCACAAAGTTGTGGCTTCGGTGGCTTGGGCGAGGATCAGAACATCTCATTAGCCATCGAAAGATGGAAGATAAATAACAGGTGGAAGACACCTTCGGAAGTTAGGCGTATTGCTAAACATTTTACTGCCATCAGAACATTTTTAAACAGTGATCGGAGCTTGAAAATATAAAGGATCGGCGAGTTAGTCCACTACGACGTCGAAAGGGCGGAAGACTTACAGACTACGGCTTCCACGAGAAGAGGAAATCGTCGACGATCGGAAGGGCTAAAGACAAATCATCGAAGAGTTTAGAACCAAGCAGCTCCGTGGCGATCAGAAGAACTATAGACAACGAATCGACAAGTTAGTCCACTAAGGAGCCTCAACTGCGGGAAACAAACTAACTACCGGTTATGCCACAACATAAAACATCGGCAATCGGATGTTTTAAAGACTATAGATCGGTGAGCTGGTTCCCAAAGGCACCGCAACTATGGAGAAAATAACGATTAAAAGTTCTGATGGTGGGAGGTTTTGAGTTCCGAGCGCCGACGAAATTAGTTAGGGACTTAAAAACTTTAAAAGAATCGGCGAGATAGTCCACTAAGGAGCCGCAAGGGCGGATGAAAGAATTATTGCGGGTGCCAAAACAATACAGACTCATCGACGATCGGAGGTTCTAAAGACTAACCGTCGGCGATCTAGTCCTCTGAGGAGCCGCAACTGCGGAAGAAAGATAAACTACGGGTTCCGTGAACAAATGAAAATTTTAGTGTTGGAACTTGGAATCACTAGCCATCGGCAAGTTAGTCTACTAAAGAGCCGCAATGGCAGAAAAAAGACAAACTGAGGCCTCCGCGATCAGATGAAAATTTCGGCGATCGGAGGAACTGAAGACTACGTAGCGGCAGCGTCCAAGAAAAAGGTTCTGATACATGAGCTGTCACAGCTCCCAATCGTCGACGAGCTAAAGGTGGAGAGCGATAGCGTAGAGACTTAGAGCGCCGACAAGCTAAAAGAAAAATTCCCCGATCGACGACGGTGGAGGTAAGGCGGTAAATTGCGGAAACGTTGGGACTTGGAGCGCCGAAACTACGGCAATATTCAGATTTGGGGTGCCGATGTGATAGAAGAAAAGGCTTCTGATCGGCAATTGCAGCAACAAAGTAAAAAGTTTCGAGCAGATTGAACAAGACTGGGCGCTTCAGTTAGATGTCGATACACTGGCTATTGGCGGCAATCTCACAGCGAACCAGCAGTGGTGATTATCAACGACCACTTCAGCCATTAAAAGATCGTTCAGTGAACTAGATCTTCACAGTAAATAAATAAATAGTTAGCAAGGGTTTAAAGCCCTAATGAGGAGAAATTATCACTTTCAATTATTTTTTGTGTAAACAGATCTAATTTTCAGGATCTGTAAATTTTGTAAAAGGCTATAAAGCCCATGATTATTTTATGAATAAGGGTTCAACTCTGGGGATTTATGAGCCTATTCCATAATCAAGCATCTCATCTGGTTTACTCTAAGTATAAGCTCTTTTGTTTTGATTTGTTCAGCCATCTCTTTCTTTACTGTGTTTATTTTCTGAATGTGCATTTAGGTAATTTTCAAATTTATTAAAGGGCTGATAGCTGTCATCCTATTGGTTATTTAGTGATATTTGATTTATAAACACCATCCTCAGGAGGATTTAGCCATTTATATGCATGTGTTATGTGTGTAAGTCTGCCAGCCTGGTGAGTTCTCCATCCCTACACCTTTTTGTCAAACTACTGAACAAGTTGTAACTAAAAGCCTTGTGATTGAGTGAGCTTCATGCATGTCTTGAGAGTGAGAGGTTATATAGGTTATCCGACTTGATCCAATTCAGAAAAACCCTAAAAATAGTTTAATTTACCAGGCATCCTCGAGCTACAACCTAGAGGAGTTTCCTGGAGTGATAACAAATTGGCGTCGTTGCCGGGGAGAGGAGATTGAAGCTCAGCTTCCCTGGGAGACGACATAGATCCATGCTTTGATGATAGACAAGGCTTGGACATTATTACGGTTGTAATCATCTATATTGCGACTCCATTGATAAAAGGTGGCTTCAAGAGGACCAAGTACCAGAGAAAACCCAAAGGGGCCACCAGCAACACCTGTTTCAAATCCAGAAGAAATCTTGAGGAAAGCTAAGGATTTACTAAGACAGACCAGCAGTGCTGCACAGAATGCTACATCAGGTATTTCAAGAAATCTTTCTGCTGTTATTTCTTCTGTTGAAACTCTTAATTCCCATAAATTTGTTATATCAGAAAAATCTAGGGCTTGGGCATCTTCAAGCACTGCTACATGTGAAGATCGAATCCCTGGTGACTCCACTGGGATAAGTATACCATCGCCTTCTCGGCAAATATTTTCATCAGTTTTGCCTTCCACAACCCTATCCATACCCATTTCCAATATGGCTACCCCTCAAATGACCAAGATGGAAAGGATCATAGTAGCTAGGTATGCACCCCTTGTTTTGCCAAATCCTCTCGCAGCCATGCATACCGGGAATTACCTCAAGTATATGCCTAAGTTTACAAGGGAAGGGGATTTCACTGCTGAAGAACATCTATAGTATTTTTATAGTTATGCTAAAAATATAAATATAGAACAAGAAGATGTATGGACCAGAGTTTTTGTGCAAAGCCTAGATGGCCAGGCTAGAAAGTGGTTTAAGGAACTGCCTGTTGGGTCAGTGGTAGGCATAGAGGCCCTAGATGACATTTTCCTAAAACATTGGGGAGAAAGGAGTTACCACCTCTACTATATCACAAAATTCAGCAACCTGAGAAGAGAAAATGGTGAGTTTGTCTCCAATTTTACCAAAAGATTCAACAACATGTACATCAAGATCCCCACTGATATTAAGCCCACCGGTGCCTCAGCTATGATAACTTATGCAAATGCCTTTGACTTTGACTTCTGACTACTTCTCAGAGAAAGGAGGTATGCCTCCTTATCACTCATGCAGGATGATGCCCTTGAGGTAGAGTCAAACATTCTGGCATCTCAAAAGGTCAAAGGGAAGGTAGACAGGAGAAAGCAGCTAGAAAACTATGGTGGGTCTTCTGCATCAGAGAACAAGATTGAAAAAATGACCAAACTCTTAGATAACTTAACTGCTGAAATGTCAAAACTGAAGGACCAAGGACATATGCGAGTGAGGGGTAAGGGGCCAAGTGACTTTGCTCCTCAAAACCCAAATTTTGTTCCTTATAGAAGAGGGAACCCCCCTGTTCAAATTCTCAGAAGGGAGAGAAATCAAGGGGAAGACCAGAGGATAAGAGCTCCATTTCAAAATGTTGTATTAGAAGAAGAGCCAGAATTCATTGAAGACAAAGGAGAAGCTGAAGACAATATCCACTGCATGAAGGATGAGGTGGACTATTCTTTTCTGACCCAGGTAGAATATGAAGAAGCCCTGATTGATGAGCAGATCGCTGAAGAGGTTGTCTATCAGGATAATAGTCAGGAAGGTTACCAACTGAGGTCTAGGTTGGTTGCTCCCCTCAAGAAAAATGACGTACCTATCAAGTAGTCTGTTGCACCTGCTAGAAAGGTTGTTGTTTTACAAAAGAAAGTAGATGTCCCATCCAAAGCATTGTATAATCCAGCACCTTCATCCACACCTGATCAAGTCCAACTCAAACCTATAGCTCAGGAGGTAAGATTTCCAGATAAGCTGCATTATTCTTTCAACCTTGAGTCTGAAATTCAAAAATTGAAAATCTCGTTCCCTCTAATTGAGTTGATGAAGAACGATGCATTTAAAACCTCCATTCTAAATTCACTTTAGCCCAAGGTGCACATTGACACTGACTTCGTGAACCTGCAAGATGACAAGCCTATTGTAACCCTGGGCCCCGTGATTGAAGACCTAAAGGACTCTTTCCCACCATTCTATATATCCTTGAAAATCCATGATAAAATCCTCCATAACTGCCTGCTGGATTCAGGAGCCTCTCATAACCTAATGCCTAAGGTTGTGATGGATGAAATCGACCTCAGCATTGCCAATCCCTACCACGATGTATTCTCTTTTGACACCAGGAAGGTAAAATTCTTGGGCCTCATCAAATATCTTGTTGTAAACTTAACCCAGCTACCTTCGAAAAGCATAATGATGGACATCGTAGTGGCCGATATTCCCCCAAAATTTGGCCTCTTGATGTCCCAGTCGTGGAGCAAAAGATTAGGCAGCACCCTCCAAATGGATCTCACATATGCTACCATTCCCATGTTTGGAGGGGAAACTAAGCCATTGTACAGAGAAAATCAGCTAGCATACATCATAAGCAAAGAGAGTTGCTCAGTGAATCACCCAATTTATGCCGTGGACACCGATTTTGGATCCTGTATTTTACAAATTGATGATAATCAGTAGACATTGGTTTAGCTCACTAAGCCCACCTATCTGCGGCTAGAAGAAATCACAACAGCAATATGGACCATGTATTTCGATGGGCAAGCACTCAGAACTCAACAGGCGCAAGTATAGTCTTGATCTCCCCAGCTAACGAGAACGTTCACTTATCTTATAAGCTCGATTTCAAGACCACAAACAACGTAGCAGAATATGAAGCCTTACTGCTGGGAGTTAAAGCGGCCAAGGAGATGGGGATCATGTGCGTGAATATTTTTAGGGATGCAGACCTCATCATACAGTAAGTCAACAACACTTTTCAGACTGAAGGCCTACAGGGATGAGGTATGGAAACTCAGAGACTCATTTATGTTTTTTGAACTATCATATGTTCCTAGGGATTTGAATCACCTGGCTGATTCCCCGGTTGTCTCTGCAAGTTTTTTTGTTCCTCCTTTACCCCCTAGGCTTAGCTATGATGTTCAGGTCAAGTACAAACCCTCTCTGCCAGACAATGTAAAATTTTGGAGGGTGTTTTAAAATGATGGGGAGCTTAGTAAACTCCTTCAGTTAGTGGATGAATTCTCTAACATACACATAGACCAGGAAAACCTTAACTTGGAGGAATCCAAGCAGCTCAAGCTAAAAGATAAAGTGATTGAGCACGATATTGTCCAATTTCCCAACAACCACATACCCCGAGGTCTAGTACCATTGGAAGAACTGTTTGACCACAATGACATCCCTTTCAAGCCTGCCAAAAGGGAGCTAGATCCTGCTATCCAAGAGCTGAACATAGGCAGCCAAAGCCATACAAAACTGATAAATCTATCCATTGGGCTGACTGCTGAACAGAAGTCTGAATATTGCAGCTTGATAAAAGAGTTTGCTGATGTCTTTTCATGGAAGTATAGTGACCTAAAAATGTATGACACCAACATCATCCAGCACAGGATTCCTTTGGAGAAGGACACCATTCCTTTCAAATAGAAGCTGAGACCCATCAGCCCCCTTCTATTACCACTGATTGAGAAAGAGATCCACAAGCTCCTCAAATCCAAGATCATAATCCCCATCAGATATTCCAAGTGGATTGTAAATCTAGTAGTGGTGAGAAAGAAAAATGGAGGAATCAGGTTGTGTGTGGATTTTAGAAACCTAAACAATTGTTCCAAAAAGGACCACTGCCCAATATGGAACATCTGTTGTAGAGAGTATCGGGGGCTAGGGTCATGTCCTTCCTTGATGGTTTCTTTGGATACAACCAAGTTTCTGTGCACCCAGATGACCAACAGAAGACTTCCTTTACTACCCCCTGGGGCACCTTCATGTATGCTAAAATTCCATTTGGGCTAATGAATGTTGAGGCTACTTTTCAAAGAGATATGGACCTAGATTTTGTAGGGCTAAAAGATAAATTTGTGCTGATATATTTGGATGACTTAACAGTTTACTCTCACAGCCATCATGATCACTTGCATCATTTAAGGAAGGTATTTCTGAAGTGCACAAGGTATGGAATATCACTGAACCCCAAGAAGTCCCAGTTTGCACTCAATGAAAGAAAGCTCCTAGGCCACATAGTCTCAATTGAAGGTGTAAAGATCGATCTGGTAAGAGTGGAAGCAATTCAGCAGATGTCAATACCAAGGTCAAAAAGAGACATTCAATCCTTTTTAGGAAAGATAAACTTTGTCAAGAGATTCGTTCCAAATTTCTTCGAGCTGGTAAAGCACATAACAGCCATGCTAAAAAAGGATGTAGAAATAAAGTGGACTGACCAGGAAAGAAATTCTTTTGAAGACATTAAGAAATCCATCATGGAGGCCCCAACCCTGATTAGTCCCAACTATACCAAGGGTTTTTACGTTTTCTCTTTTGCATCTTATGACACAGTGGCAGTTGTACTATTACAAAAGAATGATGAAGGTCTTGATCATCCAATTGCTTTCTTCAGCAGAACCCTGAGAGATCCTGAGCTGAAGTATGACCCAATTGAGAAGCAGGCTTATGCTCTCATAAAATCTTTGAAGAACTTCATAATCTACATTCTCCATGCAAAGGTCATTGCATATGTCCCTTCAACTGCAGTGAAGGATGTTTTGACTCAGCCTGACATTGATGGGAAGAGAGCTAAGTGGATTTCCAAACTCATTGAGTTTGATGTAGAGGTGAAACCCACTAAGCTGGTAAAGGGATTAGGCCTGGCCAAACTCATGACCGAAGAAAACTGTGAGCTAATGGGAATAAATTTCACATGTGTCGGGTCAGCAAAGGTGTAGACTATGGTAGCAGCTGAAATAGAAGTAAACCAAGATCAGAGTGACAGTCCACCAATAGCTGAGAACGTATCTTCCTATGAGTGGTACTCAGGTATCATTAATTTTTTTCTTAAATTAGAAGTTTCTCCTTATCTCACTTCTAACCAAGCACGAGCTCTTAAGTTGAAATCTGTTAAGTTTTGCATAATTGACAAACTGTTGTATTGGAGGGATCAGTCTGGTATTTTGTTAAGGTGTCTAGATAAAGAGGAAGCAGAGCAAGTCATGCATCACTTTCATTCCAATACATGTGGAGGCAATCACTACTGGAAAACCACAGCCCACAAGATCTTAAAAGCAAGATACTATTGGCCAGCCCTCTTTGCTGATGTATGCATTTTTATAAGGTCCTCTGACCAATGTCAAAGATTTGTAGGAAAGAAACAGCTCAAATCCTTGCCCCTTAGGTCTGTTACAGTGAATGTGCCTATCCAGCAATGGGGTCTGGATTTCATAGGTGAAATAAATCCATCTCCCAGTGGACAACATAAATGGATCTTAGTAGCCACTGACTACTTTACCAAATGGATAGAAGCAATACCCACCAGAAATGCCACTCATCAAGTCATCATGAGATTCTTATATGAGAACATCTTCAGCAGGTTTGGTTGCCCGGTAAGGTTAGTAACTGATAATGGACAAGCCTTTAAAGCTAGGGCATTGGTTAAATTGTGTGAATCAATGGGTATTCAACTAGTGCACTCCACATCCTATTACCCACAAGGCAATGGCCTAGTTGAGTCATCCAACAAAGGCTTAGTCTGAATCATTAGGAAATTGCTAGAGACAAATCAGAAAAGTTGGGATTCAAAGCTTAAGTTTGCATTATGGGCTGATAGGGTGACAGATAAAATATCCATAGGGACTTCTCCATTCAAACTAGTTTATGGCACTGAGGCCATCTTTCCTATCCAGCTCATCCTTCCAGTGGCAAAGTTATTTCAGGAAGAGGAATATGAACCAAATGATATGATGAGAAGGATGATGGATTTGGTGGAGTTACAACAAATCAAGGAGCAAGAGGTGGGAAAATCAGAGGCTCATCAACAGAGGATAAAGGGCATGTTTGACAAAAGAGCAAAGGCAGACAACTTCCAGGTCGGAGATTGGGTCCTCAAGTGGGATGTTGTCAGACAGGACAAAGGGAAACATGGAAAATTTGACTCTTTATGGATTGACCCTTTTGTTATAGACCAGGTATATAATAATAACACCTTCAAATTGCAGAATCTAGAAGGTGAATAGGTATTCGATGGCCTAGTGAATGGGAGGTTCCTAAAACTCTATTTTATTTGAGGCTCTAAGGCCTTATGATTGTAAATTAATAGATAGTAGGTTTTTTTGCTTTCAGAATAAGACTCCATGCCCAATGGAACGATAAAGAATAGTGTTAAGTTACTTAGTTGCTTTTAGGGAAAGGCGTTTTGGTCTGGGGTTCTTGGGACCTCACAGGGAGGTTCCCATCCCCAAGTAGGAGCGAGATGTTATCTCCCAAAATAAAATAAATTTATTTTTGATAGTATGAAGAATTTAAATGATGCAATGAAGGATATGAAGATCACTAACAGTTTTGAAGGCCTCTATTTTTAATGCAAATTTCACAAAGTTGTGGCTTTGGTGGCTTGGGAGAGGATCAGAACATCTCATTAGCCACCGAAATATGGAAGATGAATAATAGGTGGAAGACCCCTTCAGCAGTTAGGCATATTGCTGAACTTTTTACTGCCATTGAAACATTTTTAAACAGTGATCGTAGCTTGAAAATATAAAGGATCGGCGAGTTAGTCCACTACGGCGCCGAAACGGCGGAAGACTTACAGACTACGGCTTCCGCGAGAAGAGGAAATCATCAACGATGGGAAGGGATAAAGACAAATCGTCAAAGAGTTTAGAACCAAGCAGCTCCGCGGTGATCGAAATAACTACAGAAAACGGATCGACGAGTTAGTCCACTAAGGATCCTCAACTGTGGGAAACAAACTGACTACCGGTTCCGCCACAACATAAAACATGAGCGATCGGAGGTTTTAAAGACTGCAGATCGATGAGCTAGTTCCCAAAGGCACCGCAACTGCGGAGAAAATAATGATTAAAATTTCCAATGGTGAGAGGTTTTGAGTTCCGATTGTTGAAGAAATCAATTAGGGACTTAAAAATTTAAAAGCATTGGCGAGATAGTCTGCTAAGGAGCCGCAAGGGCGGATGAAAGACTTATTGTGGGTGCCGAAACAATACAGACTCATCAGCGATCGGAGGTTCTAAATACTAACCATCGGTGATCTATTCCTCTGAGGAGCCGCAACTGTGGAAGAAAGATAAACTACGGGTTCTGCGAACAAACGAAAATTTCGGCGTCGGAACTTGGAATCACTAGCCGTCAGCAATTTAGTCTACTAAAGAGCCGCAACGGCGAAAAAAAGACAAACTGAGGCCTTCACGATCAGATGAAAATTTATGCGATCGGAGGAACTGAAGACTATGTAGTGGCAGCATCCAGGAAAAAGGTTCTGATACATGAGCTGTCACAGCTCCCGATCATCGACGAGCTAAAGGTGGAGAGTGGTAGCGTAGAGACCTAGAGCGCCAACGAGCTAAAAGAAAAACCCCCCGATCGGCAACGACAAAGGTAAGGCGGTAAACTGCGGAAACGTTGGGACTTAGAGCACCGAAACTACAGCAATATTCAGATTTGGGGTGCCGATGTGATTGAAGAAAAGTCTTCCGATCGGTGATTGCAGCAACAAAGTAAAAAAATTTGGGCAGATTAAACAAGACTGGAAACTTCAGTTAGACGCCGATACACTGGTTATTGGCGGCAATCTCACAGCGAATTAGCAGTGGTGATTATCAATGACCACTTCAGCCATTAAAATATCGTTCAATGAACTAGATCTTCATAGTAAATAATTAAATAGTTAGCAAGGGTTTGAAGCCCTAATGCGGAGAAACTATCGCTTTCAATTATTTTTTGTGTAAACAGATCTGATTTTCAAGATCTGTAAATTTTGTAAAAGGCTATAAAGCCCATGATTATTTTATGAATAAGGGTTCGACTCCGGCGATTTATGATCATGTTCCATTATCAAGCATCTCATCTGGTTTACTCTAAGTATAAGTTCTTTTGTTGTGATTTGTTCAGCCATCTCTTTCTTTACTATGTTTATTGCCTGAATGTGCATTTAGGTAATTTTCCGATTTATTAAAGGGCCGATAGCTGTCATCCTATTGGTTATTTAGTGATATTTGATATATAAACACCATCCTCAATAGGATTTAGCCATTTATATGCATGTGTTATGTGTGTAAGTCTGCCAGCCTGGTGAGTTCTCCATCCCTGCACCTTTTTGTCAAACTATTGAACAAGTTGTAACTAAAAGCCTTGTGATTGAGTGAGATTCATGCATGTATTGAGAGTGAGAGGTTATATAGGTTATCCGGCTTGATCCAATTCAGAAAAACCCTAAAAACAGTTTAAGTTACCAGGCATCCTCGAGCTACAACCTAGAGGAGTTTCCTGGAGTGATAACAATATGGTGCAAATAAGAAAATCCTTGAGTATTAGCATGGGTCCCATGAATTATGAGTAAATTTCCTCCCAATACCATAGCCCATTTATCTTGGTGGAATCATGTGGGTCACCTTCTCATTTTAGTTATATTCAGTTGAACCACAAAACAATTTGCCTCCAAGTTTGGTGAAAATTTCACAAGCAGCAAGAGCATGCACACAATTTGATTCCTAGACCCCAATGCATATATAAATAGTTCCCTACTATGGTAC
The DNA here is from genome assembly GCA_001517045.1 of Pseudotsuga menziesii. Classification (NCBI taxonomy): domain Eukaryota; kingdom Viridiplantae; phylum Streptophyta; class Pinopsida; order Pinales; family Pinaceae; genus Pseudotsuga; species Pseudotsuga menziesii. The sequence continues at coordinate 171,256 of LPNX010428363.1, forward strand.
TTTCTCTCTTATAGAGGACTAATCCCATAGATCCACCCACTGATAAGTGGGACCCCATCATAGTCATTGTTGTTAATCCTCTATCCATTGGATGGGGAAAGGCCCCAGACCACCATTACTAACCTCCTCGTGTAGCTAGATGGGTTGTAGACTAGTGTTTATTGCTTTGGAATATTTCCTTTGGTTTTTGTGTTATAACTATGACTATGAATCTATTACAGGAATTGTTTTGGGATAAGACAACCTCAAATTTTAAGCTTTGGTCTCACCAATGGAGGTGTACTAGGGAACCCTCCCTTTTGTATTAAAACATGTACAGTTTAATAGAGTTTAAAGGAATATTTAATTATAAATAATAATAAAAAGATGTGGCCTTCTTTACTGTGATTGTGTTCAATGAGAAAAAAATATAAATAGAAAGGAAGCCTCTCCTGATGATAGACCTGCTTCAAGGTCTGAGACTGTCAAGGAACAAAAATCACCACCGCGGATTTCCTTCTTCTCTGAAAACATAGATGCAAAACAATGAATAAAGAAAGGAAAATGTTCAAATTTGGACCAATATGGTGTTGAAGTTGATATTTGTTTTTGAAAAGATGTTTCCACTTATTACTATGTATCAAGCATGTCCTTCCCCATTCTAGAAATATTTCATAGTAATGTAGTTAACGTACAACACTTGAGGAGTAACAATTTAACTAAGAATCTATCTAGGTAGGGTGTATATTCTCAATCTCTCCCTTGTGTTGAGAACCTTTTATCTAGAGACCAAGATATTACACTTTATATGCCATGGATCAAGTATAATTATAAGACTTTATCCAATATCATACAACACTTTTCAAACATGCAAAAATATATAACCATGATATTAGTTCAACTCATTTCCATGCATTAGTTAACCAAGTCAATTCATGGCCATGCATTAGTTAACCAAACCATGTCAAAACGTATGATACTCTTCCAAATATTGATCGAGATGGGTACCAAACATAAATAAATGACAAAAGTTAAGACAAGGATATTTTTCTATTCAAACAAAGGCTTGTAGTATCCATGATCTAATCATGACCAATATTTTGACCTTGATCCATATTGAGGAGACCCAAGAAATCCACAAGGAAAACAACGAACTACTCCTAGATTTTATACACAGACATTATCCTTGTGACACCCTATGATTCACTTGAATTGATACTGAGTAGTTCAAATAATATAGTGATCATATATAATATACACAAGTGGACTTGGACTACTTGCAATATCTACAATAATAGAACGTGGCTCCACTCACAACAATACCAAAGTGGAAATCATGGATTACCTTGATTGCTCCAAGGCACCCAAAAATATAATGATTGGACAACAACTCTTAGCCCCATATCATAATCCATGATACATAAAAAGGGGATTAAAACCCCGACAATCCTAATCTTTGACTGCCCCCGAGAGAAAGCATGGTATGAAAACTAGGGCTATAGAAACTAAAGAAACTTAGAAAGCACATCAACACCCAGATCATTAATCATTGTGTGCATCAAAATGGGGAAAAATGTATAAAAAATACCCCTCATTTTTTAATATGTGGAGCAATGACCCAACACAATTAGAAGTATATCACATCAAAGATAATAATAATAAAAAAATTTAAAAAAAGTATTTGGTGGGTATCCTCATACCCAAATAATCAATAAATCTCATATAGAATTGAGTGATTACAATCATGATGACAACCGTATCCTAGATTACATAACTTTAACCTAAAGAAACATTGTGGGTTAGTTAATGATCCATTAATAATGTATGATAAATGATATTAATGACCACTAATGGACGACTAAGCCAAGAGTAATCACATTAGTAGCCACCAATGTGGGTTATAATTTCCTACTAATGGCTATACTTAAATGACATTAATGACCACTAAGGAACCATTTAGTTGAGATTAACTATCATTAACAAAAAATCCCTCCTTAAGCTTGACTTGGGGATAAAGAAGGAAAATATGGAACAATATTCTATTTGATCAAGTAAAAATTACATTCTAACATACCCTCTAAATACTCACTAGGAAAATATCTAGTAAAAGCAAGTTTTTCCAAACAATTATGATAATAATTCCCTTTAATGTTTAATTGGGTATGGAATAACGTAGTGACCTGTTTTTAAAACATCTTGATCAATCAAAGGTATAGAAGAAAACCCTTAATGGAGAGTTCATTTACAAAATTGTAGCGTAAAAAACCTTCACTTTAACATATTCAAAACTAGTGAAGCAAATAGAGATCTATACATGAAAATAATAGAATCCACAAGCCTTTTCAACACTACTGAAGCAATCACAATGAAACTCAAATCCAAGTTTGAAAGAGCATAATCACGGGTGTTCAAAGAAAGAACTTAATTCCCACAATGCTATCAAAATCAGTCTCCAAAACTAACATAATAAATGGAAAAGAGCATGATAAAGCTAAAAGTAATCCAAAAAATATGGAAAGAGTGGCAAATATCAACAAGATTGCTTCATGAAATCAAACTAATAAAATTTATCATGCACTCAATATGGTCTATTGTCTCAAAACCCACAGGTGATAAGATGGTATTCCCATCTTAAAAGTACACACATGATCAAAGAAGTTGTCATTGAAGAGCAATCCAATAGATACTACTATTGTGGATCATTAATCCAAGAGACAAATGCATAATATAATTCTATACATTGAACACCACAAGTTGATATGAAGTGCTCAAACATGATTAAAATGAAACCATAATCAACCCGGCATTCCAACCTCTTTGAGTTCACAATTGTCATTGATCCATAATTTTTCCATTTGCACTTCTTAAATGAAGATTAAAAATATAACTTCCAGCATATCGAAAATATTTTTGGTAAACATATGGAGAGAGAGAGACAGAGAGAGAGTGCCTTCTATTGTAATTATTAGAATGCCCATAGGATGAGATGTAGATGTCAAAGAATCCAATTTGTTGAACAAAAGGTGTAGAATTTGGTTTTTATAATAATATCAAACTCATCTCCTAATAGATCGTCACATGATGCAACATCTAGTTATTAAAAAAAAAATGGTTGTGAGCATAGGGAAACTTACTTCCAACCCCGAACTCTCAAAATAACTAAGACTTTATTGCACTAGTTTCAACTTAGGCACAATAGGAGTGACAATTACTTGTCCATACTTGTCAATCCTACTAGTGTAAATTTTCTTATGCAACAATTTGGAACATTCAAAGCCTTTAGTATTCTTATCAAACTCAAGATTAGAGTCAAACAATGCATTGGAAGAAGTCACATAATAGGAATGCTTCATATTATTTTGCAACATGTCAAGTACCTCTTCCTTTCCTCTAATTCATTCATGGGTGTTTAACAAGGAAGATTCAAGGTTTCTTCTATATTATTAATATAAAGTGGCCATATATAAACTTGGTCACTATGTTTCTTATTATAATGGCCAAAAACAATAATAAAATATCTTTCAAAGTAAATTCTAATGTCAATAATTCAAGCTTTAATATCAATTATAATAAGTCTAAATTTACTTTTGGACAAGGTTTGTTTTGAGGTTGCACGAAGTATAAATGGACTTTTCATTTTAAGCTAATAACAAAAGAGATCGCTATCATTGTTAGGCCCTATATATTGTCACATTACATTTAAATTGTTACATTAGTATTATTGGTCAACTACAACCTTAATTGTAATGGTACCCTGTGTCTCATATATATATATATNTATATTGTCTTGTGTATTTGTCTTTTGGGAATTTGGTGCCTAACATTTGGTATCAAATCCATTTCACTATAACATTTTCTTGGAATGTATTAGATATAAAAATTTTGAGGAGCCTCAAAGGACATAGAGAAGTATTTGTGGTAAGCATTTCATGTTGTGGTTCATTATAACTTTATATTTAAATCCTATGGAAGTTGGGGGTTTTTACTAGTACAAAAACTAGTCTCAAATAAGTGCTCTAGGTAAAACTATTATATATGAAGCTTGAGAGATCCAAATTGACTGCCACATATTGAATCAGAAGAAAGTTGGATCATAGTGTTAAGTGGTAAAAAATTGAGAAGCAGCGAAGAAAAATCAGATATGTGGTAGTATGTACAAGTTTGCTCTCCTGAAAGGGTAAAAAATAAAAAGTTTTTGTAAAGTTGCCATAACTCTCCCCTAGCACATCAAAATTGAAGAAATAATAGATATATGTATCTTTTAACATGGAAAATGTGTTTTATTTACACCAATGGTGATGGTATGCAAAAAGGAAGGTTCATGACATATGTTTCTAGATTATAGAGAGCTCAATAATATGACCATTAAATATAAGTTTCATATTCTTGTCAGTGATTACTTATTATATGAATTACAAGGGGAAATTTTCTTTACCAAGTTGGATCTCCATTATGGATATTGTCAAATAACAATGAGGAAAAAATACATACCAAAACCAGCCTTTAGAGCACATGAAGGCTATTATGAATTTTTGGTGATGTCATTTGACCTTACTAATGTACCTTCCACATTTCAAATATTGATGAATATTACTATTTTTAAACCCTTAATCAGAAAACTTGTGTTAGTATTTTTTGACTATATAATAATTTATATCAAATCTTGGGAAGAGAATGTACAACATGTTGATAAGGTCTTAAAAGAATTGGAGAAGCACCAAATATATGCCAAGCCTTCTAAGTGTGCCTTTGGGGTTCGGGAAGTGGAATATTTGGGTCATATTGTATCTCATGAAGGTGTCAAAGTATACCCTAACAAAATTAAGGATATCATGGAATGGTCAGTTCCCAAAACCTTGAAGAATCTTAGAGGATTCTTAGTATTGTAAGGCTACTACTACAAGTTCATCAAGAATTATAGTAAAATAGTAAAACCTCTAACAAGGTTATTGATAAAGGAGGAATTCTCTTGGACTTGAGAAGCAACCAAATCTTATAAAAGAACTTAAATTGGTTATGTGTACAACTCTTGTATTAGCCAATCCTGACTTCACAAAACAAATTGTTGTGGAATGTGATGCCCTAGGGCATGGCATTGTTGCAATTTTAATTTAGGAATAAAGGTCCCTTACCTTTCAAAGTTACCAACTTAAATGAAAAAACATACTCAAACCAATTTATGAGAAGTAAATGTTGGACATATTGCATGCAATTAATAAATTTTGCCCTTACCTAATAAGGAGACACTTCAAGGTAAGAAAAGATCATGACAAACTTAAGTACTTCTTGGAAATACAATTATCTTCAAAAGAGAAACAAAAATGTGTTACAAATATGCTAGGTTATGACTTTGAAATTATCTACAAAAAAGAAAACAAAATGTGGTGGAAAATGCACTTCGAAGAAAAGAAGATGACATAGAGGGATTACTTTGTTCTTTTTCCATTATGCAATATTATTACGTGGAAGAAGGAAAAACTGGAGACGAGATCAGAAGATATACAAGATAATTCAATAACTACAAGAGGACTCTAGTTCACTAGATAAATTTATGTGGAAGAATTATTACTTATGGTACCAAAATCACCTATATTCATGTAACAATTCTCAAATCAATCAAAATATCCTTTTGCAATTACACCCTTATCCCATAGGAGGACATTCATGGTTCTTGAAAACATACCACAAGATAAAGAAGGATTTTTTCTGGGAAGGTCTTAAAACTGATGTCCAAAATTTGTGCCAAAATGTTTGGTTTTCCAACAAAACGAAGGAGAGAGAATCAAGACAGCAAGTATTTTATAGGAATTAGCCATACCAAGTCGGCATTAAGAAGAGGTCGCAACGGATTTTATCATGGGGACCTATCAAATTCAAAATAAAATACTCACATCATAGCAGTAGTGGAGTGACTCACAATACATTCCCATTTCTGCTGCATTTCTCATCCTTTTAAAAGAAGCACATTAGTTGTGACAGTCATGGAAACAATTTAAAAGCTACATGGAATTCCCAAAGTCATTGTAAGTGATAGAGATCTAATATTCACTGGTAATTTTGGAATGAAATATTTTCTTGTTTAAGCACTCAGTTGACCCACAACTCTTCTTACCATCCTCAATCTGATGGGAAACCTAAGATTGTGAATAAATGCGTAGAAGTGTATCTCTGTTGCTTTGCATCTTATAAACAAACACAATGGGTCAAGTGGTTGTCCTTAGTAGAATGGCGGTACAGCACATCTTTGCATAGTTCATAAAAAATGTCACCATTTGTGGAAATTTATGGATATGATCCTCCTTCCATCACATCATCCTTGAAATAGAAAGCTAAGATTCAAGCAATGGAGGATCACATAGAGCACCAACAAGAGTTTATTTGACAATTGAAATATAACTTGACTATAGCACGAAATAAGATGAAACAACAAGCAGTTCAACATTCTAGTGAAAGGAAATTCGAGGGTATTTTTAGGATAAATCGTACAAACGAATACAGTCCCTCAAGAAAGTAAATAAGGACAATAAATTAGCACTTAAGTGGTATGGTCCTTATAAGGTGTTGCAAAGGATTATAAATATTGCTTACAAATTGGAGTTGCCTCCATCTTCATGTGTACCTCTAGTCTTCCATGTTTCTTGCCTAAAAAAAGTAATTAGTGACAAGATCTCAATCGAGACTATTTACCAAAGATTGATGAAAAAGGGAAATCGATACTAAAACTTGAAACAATCATTGGCACAAGGATCAAGAAACTACGAAATCAAGCAATTGTTGATACCTCGTCAAATGGAAGAACTTGTCAATAGAAGAGGTGGCATGGGAATATGAGTTCTTCATATAGAAACATCCATAGTTAATCAAGTGTTGGGAACAACACTTTTAAAGGAGAGGGGCATGTTAATCCCTATATATTGTCACATTACATTTTTATTATTATATTAGTATTATCACTAAACTAGGACCTTAATTGTAATTGTATGTTTGGCTGGAATTCTAATTGTACCCTTCGTCTCCTTTATGTATGTATGTATGTAAAGGAGACTTAGTTTTAGATCATCTTTGTATTTAAAAGGAGGTTGCCCACTCGAATAGGCTTTTTATTCATATGTTTGCTCCATTCTTAAAGTGTTGAATTACTCTCTTTCTTATTTTTTCCCCATTCTTAAGGTGTTGGATTACTCTCTTTCTTATTTTATGCTCTTTTGGGAATGTAGTGCATAACAATCATTATTTACAACTAAATACTCACTAAAGAATCAAGCATTATCATTATGGATTGGCATAATTTCCTCACAATGTGAAATAGAGTGATGGAAAACAAATAACCGCATGGTGTAGCTAAACACTAGTTTTCTACAATGAATCTCTTAGGTCACTAGCAGGTTTAGGAGAAAATTCCACCAAAATCATTAATTTTTCAAATTCCTCATATTTTTCATTTTTCTCGGTTGGTGGAAAATTGGGTGGTAAAGTGACATTTTTTTAATTTATAACTAGAGAAACATCCATAATTACCACCATAGAAAATGTCCACAATGTCCCTATTACGGCCAAAGAAACATCCATACTTGTAACCATATAAGCATCCATAATTGTGACTATATACACCCAATTAATTGAGATGCTAGAAATGCCAACAAAAATATCCATAGAAATGTTCATAAAAACATCCACAAAAAGTACATAGAAACATCCCTAAAATTGTCCATGACTAAGTTGCTATAGTCTTTAGTCATGTTTGATAGGAATTCCACCAAAGCATATTCTGCAATGTCTACTAAACCATGGATTGTGATGTCTATAAAATTTTCTTCATAAAATTATGATTGTGTCCATGTTTTCAATTGGAACCACAATGGTATCTAAGATTTTATTTTATTGTCATTTGTTTGGCTTAAATTATGATGGAAATAAAGTCTATACAAAAAAATCCAAAAAACCAACCTATTATATTTCTTTAATTTATAATTAATAATAATTATTTAAATTTACTTAATTAACCAAATTTGAACTTTTTAATAATTTCAATTACTTAATTAATAAATTAATAATTATTATTTAAATTTACTTAATTAACCAAATTTTAACTTTTTAATAATTTCAATTACTTAAAAATTTGACTTAAATCATTTAGAATAACTTAACTCACCTTGATATGATTTTTTAAACAAATTAAATCATCATCAAACAATTATACTATTAAATTTGTAATTGAGGATGTATATCATTATAATATTAAATTTGTAATGTAATGGAGAATTAATATCATTATACATATTTATTAAAATATGATTTTGATGGTTTATTTTCTTCAGTTGAACTTTAGAAATTCTTACGAAATCAACATTTACTCCAATGGTTTACTGTATTTATATACGATATAAAAAATAAAAATAAAAATCTGAAAGTCGATTCTAATTTTTAAATTGATAAACTAATATGTCTAAAACTGTAGAATCTTTATAGTTTTCAATTTCACTTGAAATCTCGTGGAAAGTTACTTTATTAATATATACAACTTAATATAATACTGATTAATCTATTTATCTTTTATTATAACAATTTATTTATATAATATATCTGGATTCTAAACAGAATCAAATTCTGATTTATCAATTTATTTTTTTATTGTAACAATTTTTATATAATATATTTTGATTTTAACAAAGTTATTAGGTGATAATGTTTTTGTCTAAATATAGATATAGTGGTTTTGTTCATAGGAGCAAGATGCATATTTGGCTCTTTAGTTGCACCAAGAATAGCCAAGTGCTGCTTAAAATTTGAAAACTAAACTACACGTGCTTGCTGATGTATTGTAATGCATGATATAAGTGCTAAACCAATGAATTATTGCTTAAAGCTGTAAGTGGTGTATTAGAAATGAAAAACTAATAATCAAAGAATATTTTTGCTTGGAATTTTGTTGGCATTAATGCCAATTTGCTATTATTAATTTAATAACGAATATAATAAAATATATTCATTGTTGTATGATGTAAGTTTGAGTGAATATAATAAAACATATTCGTTGTTGTATGATGTAAGTTTGAGTGGTGTAAAAGTATTCGAGTGCAAAACTCTTTGCACTGTTATGAGCAGATGATCCATATGAAATGTATAAAAAATTGATAAACTGTGTAGCAAACAACAACCATCAAGATTAATATGAAATCAAAAAGGTTACAGGTTGTTTGAAAATAACTGTAAATATCATTAATATCAAAAAAGGAAAACCCATTTAATCTATGCAACTGCTAAACTGTTCAAAGTTATTGCAATTTTCCAGCTTTATTGAGTTATATCCATTGACCCACTTTGTTGACAGTTGATTGACAAAAACCATAGTCCCAAAAAGGGAAAAAAGTTTTTCTTTGGATTTTGGCTTAATGTCAGCATGCTATATAGCATTAGACTATTATATAAATAAGCTAAGTCGCATGACACACACGAGACACAAAGGATATGGGGATTCGAGTGTCTCACACGAACACGGTAACCCCTTGAATCAACTTAGAACACATTATATATATATTAAAAATTATATATAATAAAAATATAGACATATAGATCCAAATTTTTACAAATATTCAATAGAAATAAAAATTAATGCACATTTAACATTAGTAATTAGTATTACACATTTACAAAGCCTTCAAATCTTCTTCACCTACACGAAAAAACACTTCTTAGAGCTCTCTCCACAATTGCAAATGACAAAAGATAAGTCAAAATCAGTTTTAAAGTGGTCTCGGGCATCCCGTTTGCAAAAAATGTGTTTTGTTTTCCGGACATGTCATGGTAGGCGCGGGACACGCTCGAGAGACATGTCCGACACGCCCTGTCAACGTGTCTGTGTCGGACACGCAGACACGGGACACGCTGCCCTATATGGACATGTCTGGTATCACGGGAAATAAGCAATATATAATTGCAGCTTTCTTTTAACTGTATTGAATGTGACACATACGAAGAGCAAGAGGAGACATGAATTTGAGAATGCATTAGCTTTTTACTTCTATTGCAATCATTATTTTTATCATGGAATATATGATACTTATACTATGAGCATGATGCACAACTGCACCAATATGTATCTAGATATATTAATATGCCAACACATTTTTTTGTTTGCAAAAATACTTATAACTCGATATACTAATCTATGAAATTAGGTCATCAATTTCAAAAGGCATACGTGAAATTTAAGGACCAACAAACTACAAGCATAAGTCCAATTCTAGTTGTTTTCTCTGAAATTTGTCTTGATGTAAACAAGACACACAACCTTAGACAAACAATAGAGATAAGCAATAGACAATTGCAGTGTTCTACTTACTGTATGAACTGCAAGACATATGACTAGCAACAGTAGACATGAAACTGAGAATGCATAGTTTTTTTCCTGTTTGTAATATTCCAAAGTGAATATTTTGTGTTCTTGTACTGAGGTGGTTGTGGTTTTTGTTTGATTGGTTCATAGTTATATGATGTTTATCTTTAAGGATGAAATGGCATGCAAACCAGATTGTGTGCTAATCCCATATATGACAAAAACTTAATACTATAATGAAAGATGCTTCAAATAAACTGAGAGGACATACCAAAATTGATCGCTTGGTTACTTGAACAATATGAGAAAGACATGCATGACATGCATCCACTATAGGTCCAAAAATGTGAAATCTCCTCCAGATAGTTTGCCCATTCAAAAGGAATACCCCCTCTCTTGACAGTGATCTTTTATAGTTGCTTCAATCCTTCAAACGATAAGACAAAACTTTCCAGACAAGGAAATAGAGGTCCTCTGAAGAGTTTGGAGTGCACATGCAAAACTTCTGAGCTTGTTTAGGACACTAGCGAATTGTTTCTCCACAATAGGGGGCGCCCTCTCTCAAGCATGATTTTACGTGTGTCTTCTCAAAAAGTGAAAGAGATACCCGGATAATTACCAGGTATAGTAATAAGGCCCTTCTGAAGAGAATGGAATAGACATGCACGAGAAAAGAAGAGTTCTAACTATGTAGTGAATCACTGCCCAATGAACACGTCCTCTTTATGATGATGGATCTCGAAGATATGAACCTTTGCGCTTGGATATGTTGTTGCTTCAATGATAGTGAAAACTTGTGAAGTGCAAGGATAGACCTGGATGATCTATCTCCCAAAGTGATTAGGGAAGATAAGTTTTGCTGCCAAAAACAATTGCTGGTTGGGGACCCATGCCCTCAACCCAACTCGTTGTTGCCCATGTTGTTGCTACAAAGCTCCCGAAACCAATCTCAAAAGTGAATAATAATCTTCAAACCCTTTTTGGTTCGACTTATCTTCTTATATCGCTTTTAGGGTTTATGTGACTTTAAATTTTGCATGCATGCAAACCTAATTTCTCATTGATGCATGCAAAGTGAAACAAGGCCCACATGCTCTGCATGCTTGTTGATATCTACTCTAATGGACTTCTATAATCTACTGACGATCTAATAACACTTAAGTGATGTTCCTTTCTGCTCTTGGTGATATTAGTCCTCAGTTGTTCCCTTTTCTTTAATACCCGCTCAAACCTATGGGAATAAAATAGGTTAATGCGTGTTTTTCGTGATTTAATTAAAAGAGGACATTATAGTCATCCCCACTCAAAATTGATTGTCCTTGAGAAATCTCCAACCGATATACTGAATCAAATGTCCCTGCTTCTTCTTGTCCATTTTCATCAACCAGTTTATAACTTTATTCCATTGTTGGGTAGCTCTTCGTTTTCTTCGAATTTATGTGTCTTCTCACCCATGTTCTATATTCCATCCTTATATCTTCTTTGGTACCTGTGAGGATTGAACATCCTATATTTGGCTTCTCTCCCTATTTCCCCGGTACGCATCATGCTTTTGTCTGGAGGTCTACCTAGAAAACCCTTCTCATACCACTGGCCCTTTCTTGAAGTCTTATGTAGTGGAGTTGGCCATTTTCTCGTGCGATTCTTGTCCTCATGCCTGAATATGTTTGTCATCCTTTTTGTTGTGGCAGACCCCGAAGCTTCATTGGGCATTCCCCTTAGGACCGCCCTTTTTCCATCTGGTGCCAGGAACTCCATCTCTAATGTTTGGTAATTTGTTGAATATTTCCTGATTGAGTACAACCATTGTACTCCCAAAACAATGCTCGTATCTAGAACATATACCACATAAAATTCATCGACCAATGTATAATTCCCAAGTTGTACATGTAGCTGAGGTAACCTCTATTTGCATTTCATCCTGTGATTTCCAGCCATAACAACAGTAAAGCCCTCAAATTCCTCAGTGGGAAGTCATTTCCTCTCTACCCAAGAGGCATCTATAAAGTTGTGGGTGGCCCCACCATCAATCAAAGCAATGACACATTGTCCCTGTACATTTCCCCTAATCCTGGTAATATGGAATGTGGGGACTACTGTGAGGGTAGCAATATTTGCTCTATGTGGAAATTGTTCCAATTTTGTACTATGTAATTATCCATCCTATTTATGCTTTGATTCATCTTCCTCACTGCTACCTGAAATTAATTCAATGAGGTGTACCTTCCCTTTACCCATACATCTATGGCCTAGTACCCAAGGCTCTTTGCAATCGAAACATAAGTTCTTCCTTCTCAAATCTCATCGTGTGTCCACGTCCAACCATTCCTTCTACGGAACTATATTTTCCTTGTTTTCCAGTGGATTAGTAGGTTTTTGCGGAGGCTTGTTCTTGGGAACATAATCTTGTAAGTCCCAAGTCCTACTGATAGCATCTTGCAGAGTAATTGGCATGTAATCCTTCACCCATCCACGAAGTGGATCTGCTAGTGCCTCTGTAAATAGCATAATCAACCAACTCTCTGATATGTTAGATACCATAATTGCAACTCTCTAGAAGTCAAATATGAAGGTCTATGCATTGCATGTCTTCTTGAGTTGGGTTATCTCCCTAAAATGAATCTTTGGATCCTTCCTATCAAAACGCTCCATGATCCTATGTGTGAAGTCACTATATGAGGTGATAGTGGTGTGACCCAGTTTCACTAATTCGTGGTCACTCCGTGGTACCACCACTCGTGCTTCCCCGTCTAAATGTAAAGTAGCCAACTTGATTGCATCTGTATCCGTCATGGCGTTAAGTTGGAAGTAGGTATCCAACTTTGGTACCCAAATTCTAGCTAAAGAACTGGAAGTCCCATCAAAGTTGGGGATAGTTAGTTTCCCCATTGTGTGTTGTAGCTCAAAGTTATGATTAAATACTCTAATGAACCCTCTTGGAATGTTCCTTCTTTTCATATTGCAAATATATGAGAAGATCATGGTTGAGTGAAAGTCGACTCCAAGTGCCTTGTACTCTTCGAGATAGGCCCCAAATGGATCCTCCAGCTTTGCTGTTATAATTGGCCCTACGATGGGATTCTCTAAAAATTGAGGCATGGTAGGTCTAGAAGTCTTGCTGTATATGTGAGGTGTATTCTTCATAATAGTATATTCATGTCACCCATTGTTACTAGGGGATACCATGTCTCCCTATGCCTATAGCTTGTTCTGGTCTTTCCTTGGTTTATCAACCAACCTATTTATTGCATGTAAAATCTCCTTTTTTTCCTTTGGCCAAGTCATTTAAAGCACTAACGAGGCTATAGAATTCCATCCTATCCTCCTCTTCTAAGGTTCCTTTTCCCTTATCAACCTATGAATCTGTCATGTCCTCTGATTATGTACTCTAGATTGATTTCTTCTAAATACGGATTTATGTGTACCTACCCCTTCTTCTTATGTATGTCACAAAAGTAGTGTCTTTTGGATTCATCTAATGTTCATGTTCAAGCCCACAACTTGCGAGGAACATGCTCTTATACCACTGTAATATTCCAAACTGAATACTTTGTGTTCTTGTACTGATGTGGTTGTGGTTTTTATTTGATTGGTTCAAAGTTATATGATGTTTATCTTTAAGATGAAATGGCATGCAAACCAGATTGTGTTCTAATCCCATATATGAAAAAAACTTAATATTATAATGAAATATGCTTCAAATAAACCGAGAGGACATACCGAAATTGATAGCTTGGTTACTTGATCAATATGAGAAAGACATGCATGCCCTACATCCACTATAGGTCCAAAAATGTGAAGTCTCCTCCAGATAATTCACCCATGAAAAAGGAATATGCCCTCTCTTGACAGTGATCTTTTATAGTTGCTTCAATCCTCTGAACGATGAGACATAACTTTCCAGATAAGGTATGGAGTGCACATGCAGAACTTTTGGGCTTGTTTAGGACACTAGCGAATTCTTTTTCCACAATAGGGGACGCCTTCTCTCAAGCACGATTTTGCTTGTGTCTTCTCAGAAAGTGCAAGAGATACCTGGATAATTACCACGTATATTAATAAGGCCCTTTCGAAGAGAATGGAATAGACATGTACGAGAAAAGAAGAGTTCTATGTAGTGAATTATTGCCCAATGAACACATCCTCTGTATGTTGTTGGATCTCGAAGATATGAACCTTTGTGCTTGGATATGTTGCTACTCCAATGCACGGGGGCTTCACTTTTTTACCAATATCCTATCACGTTAGTTCATATTGTGGGTTTTGAAATTATCAAAAATTGAACCAATATATTGCAGGTATTAGGGGGGATGAGGGGTTTGAGGTGGGCGTGGGTAGGGTGGTTTATAAGGATTGAGGTATAAAAGGGGTTGGGGAGGAGGTTTTAAGTATTGGTAGGGGGTTTCAACAAAAAGAGTTTGGGTCAATATCTCTGGAAATTAAGGGTATTCTTTAATATCCCATGATCGCACGTGCTATGTGAGAGGTTCACTAAGTGAAGTCCCTGTGCTCCAATGATAGTGAAAACTCGTGAAGTGAAACGATAGACCTGGATGATCTATCTCCCAAAGTGATTAGGGCAGAGAAGTTTCATTGCCGAAAAAACTTATTGGTTGGGGACCCACGCCGTCAACTCAACTCGTTGTTGCCACTACTGTTGTTGTCGAACTCTCAAACCAATCTCAAAAGTGAATAATAATCTTCAAACCCTTTTTGGTTCAACTTATCTTCTTATATAGCTTTTAAGGTTTGCATGACTTTAACTTTTGCATGCATGCAAACCTAATTGCTCATTGACGCATGCAAAGTGAAATAAGGCCCACATGCTCCACATGCTTGTTGATATATGCTCCAATGGCCTTCTATAATCTATTGATGATCTAATAACACTTAAGTAATGTTCCTTTCTACTCATGGTGATATTATTCCTCGGTTATTCATTTTCTTTAATACCCGCTCGAACCTATGGGATTAAAATAAATTAACAAGATGTCTCTGGATAATTTAATTAAAAAAGGGCATTAAACTGCTATTGTTATGAGTTTATTTTTATCATGAAATGTATGATATGGAGACTGTATGATTGTTGTGCACAATGGTTCTTATAGAGACATATACCATAAGACAATTAAACGAAGCACAGAGACAATTGCATCTAGAGGTCTTAATATGAAAAGACATTATTTTGTTGGCCCAAAAAGCCTTATAAATTTATATAATAATCTATGAATTCAGGCCATCAATTTCAGAAGGCATATGCGTGATTCACCAAGCAATGAATTATAGGCATAGAGGGTTACTTACATATATTATTGAGGGTAGATATATCAATAAACAAAATGACTAAAGTGGAAAGGGAACTAGGAAACGGAAGTGTGATCTACAATAAATAACTAAAGAGTGGTACTAAATCATTTTGACTGTGCATACTCATTATTTAAACCAGTGTGATGTTAATTGTTGGATTTTTTTTCCTTTAGTTCCAACTTTGTATATAATTTAAAATTCAAAGCAGCAATAACTCAGAAATAATTTGTAGGCATATAAACAATGAAAATGGAACTATAACGCAAAATAAGAATAATTGTATTAAAAAATTAAACAAGAAATTCAGTATTTCTAAGTAATATTTTGCATAATAGCAATGAAAGAAGGCCTTAGTATCAAGTGCAAAAATTCCTTCAATTGTACTATGAATCAAGGTTTATCATTTGAATTTTTTAGTTGATTAAAAAAGAAATGCGATGAGCGGTAGCTATACTCCTATGAGAGTAAATAAGAGGCTTTGAAGCACAAGAGGGAAAGGAGAATGCAGATTTTGAAAATAAAATGCACTAGGAACAATATTCATTGGGTATTGTGTAGCAATGGTTTCTATTTGAAGTATTTTTTGAGTTGGATTACCATGTGCTCAAGCCACCATGATCTCAAAATGAAATATATTGAGGCAAATGGAAGAATCCAAAGATACTAGATTCTTTGTTTTGATTGTACAATATCATTATGAATCTAGCTATCATGTTTTGATTGGACACACACTATCTAATCCATGTATTACCGCCACGGGGAAAAAAGCACAGAGTAGTTAACCTATTTAACAAATTTAAACCCATTCTTCACATACCTACATATCAAGTGCTCGCCGCTGCAACCAAAACCCTCGACCAAAAAAAAAATGCTCCATACCACCCTCCTTGTGACCCGCGCATATACTAACATACACTTGAAACAAAATCCACAAAGTTTTGCATAACCATCATAAACCGTGGCCATCAACACCCTTGCAAGCACCACACAGAGGCTGGCATGAACAAAGCACACAAAATCATCAACCTTGCACTAGCCAACACGAATCACAATTGCACAAAACAGTCACCAATACTATCCCAACAATTCCCAAAAAGATCAAGCACATGCAAAAGCACCAAAATAGCCCTATCAAAAACCCTCTTAAATGTGCATTTTATGGAAAGGATGGTCATTTAGAATCTCATTGTTTTAAGAAACTAGTTGTCTTGTCTTCAAAAATGAAGAAACACAATTTAAATATATGTTTATCTTCTCCTAGCAATGATACAGGGAATGTTAAAGCTCTCTCTGCTAGAGCATATTTGTCTTCCTCTAAACCTAAACCTGAATGGATATTCGATTATGGAGCCACCCATCACATGGTTGTCCATAAAAATCTATTTTCTTCCATTGATTCATGCAAAATTGAACATATTTTTGTGGGAAACAATTCACCTTTGGTTGTTTAAGGTCAAGGCTGTATTGAAATGAAGGATGGAATAGTCCATAATGTTCTACATGTTCCAAAATTTTCAAC
Organism: Pseudotsuga menziesii; assembly: GCA_001517045.1. Taxonomy (NCBI): domain Eukaryota; kingdom Viridiplantae; phylum Streptophyta; class Pinopsida; order Pinales; family Pinaceae; genus Pseudotsuga; species Pseudotsuga menziesii. The sequence goes on from LPNX010428363.1 coordinate 188,397, forward strand.
CAATTTGCTCTCAATATATCAGATTACAAATTCTGGTGCAGGAAAAATAGTTGTGTTTACCGTGATTCCGTAATTATTCATGAAATTGAGGATCCTTCACAAATTGTTGCCATAGGGAAAGTGGATCATCATGCGCGCTTGTATTCATTTTCTCATTTTGAGTTAGCATCTCCTACCAATGTATTGCTTGCTCACTCAAATGAATTAAGCAGTTTATTACATGAGCAATTTGGCCACTTAAAATATTGTTATCTTCAGCAACTCAGTAAGCAAAACATGGTCATTGATCTTCCGCCTATATCATTTTTTGAGGGTGTTTGTACAGGATGTATTCTTGGCAAGAATCCTCAACAAAGTTTTGAGGAAAAAAAATCTCATAGAGCTTCTGAAACTCTGCAACTTGTTCACAATGACATTTCAGGCCCCTTCCCTGGTTTGTCTTTTCAAAGGGCATGCTATTTACTTACATTCATCGATGACTATCCTAGACGCACATGTGTCTATTTTTTGAAAATAAAAGTGAGACCTTTGACATTTTTCTTGTGTTCAAAGCCTTGGCTGAAAAGCAATCTGGAAAGTCTATCAAATGTTTGCGGACTGACAATGGTGGAGAATACATCAACAACAAATTTAAAGACTCTTGTGCCACTGAAGGTATTCAGCTACAACATGCAATGCCTTATTATCCACTACAAAATGGTGTTGCTGAAAGGAAAAACCGTACCTTTAAATAGATGGCAAATTGTATGATTCATGTAAGAGGCCTTGGCCCACAGTTTTGGGCTGAAGCAATAAATTGTGCAAACTATGTTCAGAATCGTACACCTCACAAGGCTATTCAAAGGGTGACACCAGAAGAAGTTTGGAGTGGATAGAAACTTTTTGTTAGGAATCTACATTAGAGGAATTTTGGGGTCTAAAATGGGCCTCCTAAGGAAAATAATAAAATAATAGTTAAAATAATAAAATAATATTTATTAATTTTGGAGGAAGNTGGATGCAGAATTGAATTCCGCATCCAACGAGCTCTCCTGATTGAAATTTGAGTAAAAATACAGGGAGATATGTCGAAAATACGAACACAAAAAGTAGTTTTTTTTTATGACAAATATGTCAATTCAACCATTATGGTTGACTCATTTTATTGAAATTCTATTGGTTCTTGAATTCCAACTCACAAGAACTTATTTTGGCACGTTTTCTTATAAGGCCCATTTTAGACCCCAAATTTCCTCTAATGAGGGTCTTTGGGTGCAATGCTTGGGCATATATTCCAAAAGAAAAAATGAAGGGAAATGGATATGCAAAGTAAGCCTTGCATCTTTGTTGGCTACCCAGAAGATGTTAAAGAATGCAGATTATTGGATTCTGACACTCATGAATTGCTTATCAGAAAGAGCGTTAGATTTGATGAGAGTCCTCCTCAACGTCTTGTATCTTCATATGATGATCCTTCTTTTGAGTTGATTGCCCCTGCTCATGAAAATGATCTTGAAGAACAATCAGCTAGCACTCATCTGCCACTTCTTGATTGGGGTTAAAGAAGAACAAGGTCCTCTCTTAATAGGACTCCTAGAGAATTTATGGCTAGTGCTTCTGATCCAAAATATTTTCATGAGGCCCATGGTATTAAAGAATGGGATGCTTCCATGAAATATGAGCACAATTCATTGCTGAAAAATGACACTTGGGACTTAGTCCCTCTTCCAAAAGGTAGAAAATTGGTTCAATGCAAGTGGGTATATCAAACCAAACATGCAGTTGATGGTACAATAGAGAGATATACGACTCGATCAGTTGCTAAAGGGTTCTCCCAAGTTGAAGGACTTGACTAATCTGAAACCTTTGCTCTCGTGGCTAATATGAACTCCATTCGCCTTGTTCTTTCTATAGCGGCATCTCGCAAGTGGACTGTACATCAAATGGACGTCAAATTTGCAATTATTCATGGTGATCTGCAAGAAGCAATCTAAATGGAGAAACCTCTTGGATTTATCCAAGACTCTTCACTTGTGTGCAAGCTCAAAAAATATTTGTATGGTTTGAAGCAAGCCCCTAGGGCTTGGTATGAGAAGATGGATTCGTTCCTTCTCTCTTTAGAATTTTCTCACTTCCTTTCTGATTCAAATGTGTATATTCTGCGGAAATATAATGAACTTCTTGTCTTTGTTTTCTATGTGGGTGATCTCATTCTTACCAGTAGTTCAACTATATTGATTGATAAGGTGAAGTTTAAACTTCAACGACAATTTGACATGGAATATTTAGGGATGCTTCACTACTTTTTGGGACTGCAGGTTACATATTCTACATATGGGATAGGTCTCTTGTGGCCCAATTATGCATTAGATCTCTTGAGCAGATTCCACATGTTGGATTGCAAATCTGCACCCACACCATTTTTGTCCGAAGTAAAGTTGTCAGCAAAGTGCTCTACTCCTTTTGTTTATGCTACTTTGTATCGAAAACTTGTTGGAAGCTTACTATACTTGTCTCAAACTCGTTTGGATACCTCATATGCAATTAGCTTGGTTTCTCGGTTCATGCAAGAACCACATGAGCTCCATTGGAAAGTTGCAAAGTGAATTCTTCGCTACATTAAAGGAACTCACTCATATGGTATCCAATACTCGTCCAATGGAAATGCATATTTAGTGGGTTATATTGACTTAGACTGGGCTGGTGATCTCAATGACCACATATCCACATCTGGATATGTCTTCCATCTTGATTCTGGCCCTATTGTTTGGTCCAACAATTTCCCTTTCTTCTACAGAAGCAGAGTACCGAGGTGTTGTTAATGTTGCTACTAAGTCCATTTGGATTCAACAGATTTTATCAAAATTTAGTTTACAGCAGGTGCACCCCACCGTAATCTGGTGCAATAATCAGAGTGCTATCGATATTTCCAAGGAACCTGTGGAGCATCAACTCACCAAGCATATAGAAGTTTACATGCATTTCATACGACAGCTAATTCGTGAAAAAATTATTAGTTTGCAATACTGCAAGACTGAATTGTAGGTTGCTGATATATTCACTAAACATTTGGCACAAACTAGATTTGTTCAGCTTTGTGCCTTACTTGGGGTCAAGGACATTGTCCTTGAGGGGGGTAGTCATAGTTCTCCTCCATATTTTCCTATCTATATTTTGATAATTTTGTACATGGGTACCTTAGCAGGCCTTGTTTTCAGTACCCATTTTTGTCTATTTATGTGTATTCATGGAAAAACCATATCCAGTTGGGCTCTTAATACAACCGTATCCGGTGTAATATGCCAGCCCGTATCTGGTTTAAGCTAGCTTGCATCCAAGTCTAGGGAGGAATATGTTCCATCTTCAAATAAACGAATATATAAATGTATAATAATTAATGGATGATGAATTATTACAAAGTGAGTGTCATATATATATTTAATCGTAAAGGCACTTTGGATACCATCCATGAAAGGATGCGTTATTTTAGAATAGTTTACTAATAACTATTTATTAATTATTAATTATTAATATCAATATATATTAACATTAATAATTAATATTGATATTTAATATATATATCTTATTATGATATATATATATATATATATATATATATAACATTTCCTTCTGGTTCATTATGCTTTGTCCTCGGAGCATACTTAAATTATTGTTGTCGTCTTTTCATTCTCGTTTTGTGTTGAAACAATGTCATTACTTCCTTTATGTCTTTTTTAGAACTGGTATTAGGTATGTGATTGGTCTTTACGCAATAGTTTGTCATCGTCCTTTCATTTGTAACTTGAATTTGTACTCCATTATGTTTATTATTGTTATCCCATTTTCGTTGTACATGAATACGAGGAAATTTTTTGTAACTGACCATATCAAGCCTTGTTTTAGAAGTCGCTTGTCCTGCGATACTTAGGATGTCATCACGTAATGTTTTCATTTTATTATCCTTACGAGTTATCTCGAGAAGTGGAATTTCGTGAGGCTTCTCACACTCAAAGTCACCTAATAGTGTTACATTTAGGTTTCTCCAGGGTGGTAGAAGAGTTAAGGTAGAAGATGAATCTACGATATCTTATTCCATTGACTTGGATTCCTTTACATATTGTAGGATCCATATTTTGTCATCGTATGGATCGCCCTTATTGTCAATGATACTGGCCTGACTCTCATTATGATCTTGGTCGAGCTCATATTTATCAAATATATTATTGGTATTTTGGTCATCCCTGCTTTATTTAGTCTCCTTGTCTTTTTTATTATCTTGATCAATTTTGTTACTCTCATTTTTGTTGACATAGTGGTCCAACATATCTGAGTCACTGATATGGTTTGTATTAGACCTTAGTTTTTGTAACATTTCCATTATGGTATTCTGGTTATGTGTCATGATGCTCAAGTTTTGTGCCATGGTGCTTATGTTCTGTGTCATTGCACACATCTTGTCATCTAACTCTTTTTGTTTCTCATGCATGATGTCTACTTTATCGTCCTGTTTTATTCCTATTGCTAGAACAACATCTTCTTTGATTTTTTTCTTAAGTTCCTTGTTATTTTTCGTTTCTTCTCTGAATTTTTCTTGGTTGGCAATGAGGGCCTTGATGTCCTTCTCCAATTTCTCAAGTTTGTCTTTTAATTATGTCATAGCTTAGGTCCTTTTTATGCGAATGTGTGTATTTGGAAGTTTATTTTGACTTATGGAGGAATAAAAGACAACTAATGTCTTTGAAATAATTGATGAATTAATAATTATTATTATAATTATTTAATGTGTTGAAATAAAATAATAAATATAAAATATTATATTTAAATATTTTATTAAAGGATCTATTAATAAGTTTTAAAATATTATATAATAATATTAATATTATTATTATTATATTTATTTTATTAATATTGTTTTTGTTTGTAGGGCTACGTGGAATGAGGAGGGGTGCAACCTTTTTTGAAGTTGGAAAGCAAAACCATGTGTTTGTTTTACTTTATTTTTTCTTTTTTTACTTTCTTTTTCCTTTCTTTTATTTTTTTACTTTTTTTTTCTTTTATCTTTTCTTTTTAACTTTTTTTCTCTCTTTTCTTTTCTATACCTTTTTTTTACGTTTTTTTCTTTTCTTTTCTTTTTTTGGACAATATCCTATATTTTAGGGAAACCCCAAAAACTAAATTTACACAAGGTGTAAAAACTAGCCAAGGGTCGTATAGCTCTGATACCACTTGGAGCAACCGTATCCGGTTGAACTCTTAATACAACCGTACCTGGTGTCATATGCCAGCCCGTATCCGGTTTAAGCTAGCTTGTATCCAGGTCTAGGGAGGAAGATGTTCCATCTTCAAATAAATGGATATATAAATGTATAATAATTAATGGATGATGAAATATTACAAAGTGAGTGCCATATATATATTTAATCGTAAAGGCACTTTGGATACCATCCATGAAAGGATGCGTCATTTTAGAATAGTTTACTAATAACTATTTATTAATTATTAATTATTAATATCAATATATATTAATATTAATAATTAATATTGATATTTAATATATATATATATATATATATATATATATATATATCTTATTATGATATTATATATATATAACAATTCATCCTCACGCTTAAGGGGGGTGTTGGTGTATGTTGCAATTAAACTCACGTCGGTGAGTAAATTCTATTGGTATAGCTCTCAACCAATTGCATTGATTGTTGGTTTCTCCTGCTTCTTTTGCATAGTTTTTTTGTTACTTTATATACAACAATTTTTAATATAACAGTTGTTCATTTCTTTTGCTCTCTAGTTGTCTCTACTTATCTCTGCATTCATGCTCTCTATTGTTCCTGTTTTGTATGGAGTTTAAGTCAAACTTGATCCTGATGTTCATTGTTTAAATCCACACTAAGAAACACCACAAAACAGTCTATCCAAGCATTTTTGCATAATCATTCAACCTAAGAACCATGAGCTAACATTTTATCCACTTCCCAAACCAGTTCTGAACATACTTGCAACACGAAAGCACTGCCCCAGAACACTAACACCACAACCCAGGAATTCATTAACAAAGGCCGATACCATACGCCGTTAACTCTGAACATGAGCACTACACCATATCACCAGCACCATATCAAGGGTAAACACTAGCAGCACCATATCAAGGGTAAACACTAGCACCACCATCCCAAAATAGCTACATAGTCAATAGCACCCCGCTTCCCACACTAGAACAATTTTGAGCATGCAAAGCCACTCCAAACGCCAACAAATATGAACAAGATCATTGCACCAAATCCCCAAAAACCCTTCATGGATACAAGCCACAACACATAGCAACTGTACCACGAGAATTCAAACTCCAAGCACACAAAAGCACTCCAAACGCCAACACCCATCTATAAAACCTNCACCAAAAACACTTCATGGATACAAGCCACAACACATAGCAACTGTACCACGAGAATTCAAACTCCAAGCACACAAAAGCACTCCAAACGCCAACACCCATCTATAAAACCTAGCAATAAATTTTCTATTAATTGTATGTACAACTTATAAATAGATTTTCCCATGTATTTCATAAACTATTTTTTTAATATGACATGTGCATTTTCTTAAAACAAGTTTTTTTTCCTCAAAAAAATTGTGTAGTTCCATGTCTTATATATAAAAAATTCATTAATACATGGTTCATAGGCCAGTGGGCCTTACATTCGAAAATCGCTGAAAATTAGAGTTGCATATCTATACTAATAACATGTATTTGTGTGTCAAAAATCTAGTACTAGTAAATCATATTGTTCACCTTCCTATCCATGATAGATTCAACTCCATTGAACCTATATTTCAATAAGACACAAAAACCAATAAGTATCATGAATATTTCTATAGTTTCATGTGTTCATCTTCCATGACTATGCGAATGGTCCAAGGTCGTGTTCTCTCAATGTCCCATTTTCCATCTCCCATCGATGCCATGTTCCTAGATCAATATGGCGTCCATTCTCTACAGTGAACTAGGCACCGAGCAGGGATCTGAGCACCACATAGGGACTGTTAGCTGAGCAGGCAGACTATGAACCATGAACCGAGCACCGAGCACAGTGACAGAGGCAGAAATTATGGGGATTTTGCAACTTGGAACAGTGAACCGAGCACCGAGCAGGTATCTGATCACCACATAGGGAACTGTTAACTGAGCAGGAAAACTGTGAACCGAGCACCGAGCACAGTGACAGAGGTAGAACTTGTGGGGATTTTACAAATAGGCACAGCGAACCGAGCACCGAGCAGGGATCTAAGCAGTACAAAGGGAACCGAGCACCGAGTAGGGATCAAAGCATCACTAAGGGAACCAAGCACGGAGCAGAGATGGTACCATGCAGAGCAAACGGAACCAGGCAGAGGTGGGAGGTTGTGTGTTTTCCAGGGAACTGAGCAAAGCAGGACCGAGGGGACCGAGCAGTGGTGGGACTGAGCAGAGCAGAGGGAACAAAGCAGAGGTGGGACCGAGCAGAGCAGAGGGAACAAAGCAGAGGTGGGACCGAGCAGAGCAGAGGAACTAGGCAGAGGTGGGTTGCTGTGTATTTTCTATGACAGGGAACCGAGCAGAGTTGTCAAATCGTCGAGGGAGCAGCACTGGCAGAGAGACCCAGTCTCATTGAGGGTTTTTAGTGGGGACCCAATGTCTCTTTTCCTTTCCAGCAGGTGGGGTCAGGTAGATGACTTTGTGAACTGCATCTCCCCATACAAGAGTCGGGTGTCTAGCTCTGACCCATAGTTTATGTTTTTTCTCTATGACAATGGAAACACACTCGACAGCTCACATAAAAAATGAGCAAGGAATGCTCGCCACTATTGAAAAAAACCATTTAGGCCAAGTGAAAATCTCATCTTCAAGCAAAACAGGGAAGTGGGTTTGGGTTAATTCCAAAAAATTTTGGGGTATTTTAAAACGTAGAGCGACTCGTTTAAAATGGGAGCAGACAAGGAAAAAAAAGTCCCAACAAGAAAGCATCTTGGTTCTGCATAAGAAACAATCGCCTCTCTTTCAAAAAGGGGATGACAACAGAACCAAAGGAAGAACATATTATACCTTATACATCCCCACATCTACACCTCTTACCTGGTCATCTGACCTATATATGCAAGAGCTACTAACTGCCAAGGGGATACTGGAGGCTTTGGAGGCCAAAGAACAGGAGAGAGACCTCAAAATCCATATATTAACAGCAGAAATTCAGGGTTTAGCATAAAGCAACAAGGTTTTAAAAGATCAAGTGTTTTTGTTGCAAGAAATTCTTTCGGTAGGAAAGGCATAATGGAAAAGGATGAAGGATGTTTGGCAAAGCATGAAAGATGAGGCACGGGAAAGCAGTGGTAGGATGGACTCTAAAACATCAAAGGAGGAAGGGAAAGCAGTTGCACAAGCAAACAATCAAGGAGTGAAAGGAAGTTCCACAGAAAAAACGTGGGCACAAGTTGTTAGCAAGTTTGCCATTGATGTAGGAGAAGCAAACATCCAAGGGAACACCATACAGGATGATGAAATCAGAGAAAGGCAAGTTAGAGCAGCAAACATAATTATTAAAGGAGTGAGAAATTATGGAGAAAATGAAGGCACGCTCGATCTTGCAAGAGACTTTTTGAGTGACATGATGCTTTGGCAAGGGATAATTTGCCCAGCGTGGAGGGTGGGTAACCCTACTGACAAGAGGGATAGACCCATAAAAGTCACAATGTCAAGTACACATGACAAGCAAATCTTGCTAAGCAAGAAACAACTATTAAGAGGCTCTCGGTTTTTTCTAGAAGAATATTTAACTATTAGGTAGCAAGAGGAAAGAAGGGAAGAGATGTCAAAGGTTAGAGTAGCAAGAGATGAGGGAAAAAGGGCATGGTTATACAAAAGCAAAGCAGCTATTGCCTTTTTTGTCCCACCTAAAACAAAACAGCAAGGCGGTAATCAAGAAAGATCAGCAAATTCCTTAGCAGAAAAATATGAAACAAAGACAGTATGGGAAAATAGGGGTGAGGACTCGACTTTGAGTCTGTTACGCCAAAACAAATAGCTCCACTCATGTTTCCTTAAGTTTAGTTTGTTGGAACTATAGAGGCTATCCTTGGAGGTGGGGACCTAGGTTAGGGCCTATTGCAGAAGATAGATACATAGTTTATCTAGTGGAAACACATGAGCGTGAAGGGTGTAAAACACCTTTATTTGAAGGATATTTGAAGATGGCAGTGTGGAACAAGGCAGCAGAGAATGGAAAGGGACACAGGGGAATCATGGTTCTAGTAAGGGAAAGAAAGGACGTCTCATTCAGTTAGAAAAGGAAGACTCAAATAAAAAATTCATTTGGTTTAAAATATCGGAAAATGGAAATATCATTAGAATTGCAGCATGTTATTTTGCCCCACAAGTTTCAAAAACTTACAAAGGCGGGGGGCTTAACCACAAAGATCCCTTTGCAACCCTAAAGAACGACATTGCAATGTATTCCCGACTAAGTGAAGTCCTTCTAGTGGGTGACTTTAATGCTAGGACTGCAAATGAACAAGCTAGTATTCTCCGTGGTAAGGAAGACTACAATCCTATTTGGCTCACAGAAGAAAGTAATCATCAGTTGACAATATTTTTAGAGGACAACAAAAGCAGAAATCTTTTTGGGGAGCAACTACTTATTCTATGTGGAACTTTTGACATAGTCATCGGCAATGGTTTGGACAGATGGGCGAATTCAGGAAATTTCGCATGCAACACTTACAATGGTGCAAGTGTGGTGGATTATGAAATTTTTTCACATGGCATGTGTGAGAAAATGGAGGAAGTTCGGAATGGGGATCAAATCCGGGATTTGGAATCTGATCACAAACCAATATATCTAAAATTCTCTTGGACTGAAAAACAACAGGGTGTGATAAAACCTCAGTGCATTAAGTAGTCACCCCCAAAGGGTAGGATTATTTTGACACAAAAAAACCGAAATACCTTCAAGATTGCAATAGAGAGGATTTTTAAGGAGGAGAAAACTCAATCCTAGGGCCTTCATAGCCACGAGCTAACAAATCTAATTCAAATAGCACTTTCAGAATGCAAAAGAGCAAAAAATAAAAAATCTGAAACAAATTTCTTCCCGGTTAATGCTTGGTTTGATGAGGAATGCAAAAAAGCAAGGAGAACTTTGAAATAATTAAATCAGAAAGAAATTGACTTCAAAACCTACAAGCAGATTTTAAGAAAGAAAAAAGTTGATTTCATGATTTCACGAAGGGAAGAACTAATCTTCCTTGGGAAAAACAACCCCAAGTTATTTTGGAAGGAACTTCAAACCATAAAGAATCAAATTGAAAATAATATCATAGCTTATCAATGGTTTGAATATGCAAAACAACTTTATGAGAAAGATCCCAAGGCTGACCCCCTCCCCTTGGTCAACACAGCTACTAAGCTTTTCACAGTGCAAGAGGTTGAGGTGGGTATTAAGAAGTTGGGTGTTGGAAAAGCAAAGGATTTAGTTGAACTCCAATAGCGTATCTAAAGTGGGGTTTGAAAACTCTTTCGCCTCATGTCACGATAATTTTCAACAACAACATTCAGCAGGGCTTCCTTACAAATTGGACAACTAGCCTGGCAATACGTCTTTTCAAGAGTGGCGATGCGAATAATCCCTCCAACTACAGGACCATAATGATAAAACCCCTATTTGCAAAACTATTCGGAAGTATGCTAGAAAACAGAATTAGCAAGTGGGCAGAAGAAAGAGGTAAGCGTGCTAAAGGACAAGCAGGTTTTAGACCCAAACACTCTACGGTTGATCACGGCGTAACATTAAGACACATCATTGAGAAAGTGTGGGAGAAAAAGGAGGAAGCCTTTTGTTGCTTTGTCGATTTCAAAAAATCCTTTGACACAGTCCCTAGGGATAAGCTCTGGCACAGAATGGAAGAACTTGGGGTTCCTATGCATCTTAGGGCAGTTGTCCATAGATTATACGAAGAGGTTAAAGTCAAAATCAGAATGTCAACAGGTATCTTTGAAAGTTTCAGGAGCGATAGTGGGGTCAAGCAGGGGTGCCCATTGTCCCCTACCCTGTTTGGATTATATATTGACAAACTTGAAGAGTGGTTAAGCGTGCAATATGGGGAAGGTTATCTGTTGGGAGAGTTTATGATAAGGCTTCTTTTGTATGTAGATGACCTTATTTGGATTGCTAAATCTTCTTTTGGCTTGCAAGAGCACTTACTTTCCCTTGAGCACCTTTGTAGAGCAGTGGGGATGCAGGTTAATACTATCAAGACAAAAGTAGTTGTCTTCTCTAGCAAGAGAAAACATAACCAACATAAGTTCTACTTTGAAGGAAACACTCTTGAAGAAGTGGCAGATTACAAATATCTTGGGATTGACTTCAACAAAAATTTAAGTTGGGAAGGTTGTAGAAAGAAAATAACTTTGGGAGATTGGAAAGCATTTTACGCCTTTTAAAATAGATGCAGAGAAGCAGAGCTATGGGATTGGAAGACTACGCAAACTATTTTTGGGTTGTTAGTGATCCCGGTGGTTCTCTATGGGTGTGAAGTGTGGGCCAGCGGTACATCTAATTTAAAGTGGCAACAAATTGAGAAGATTCAAAAATGATTGATTATCAACAAGTTCAAAATTAAAAGCTCAATCCCCTAGGATATCATTCTCAGTGAAGTAGGGGCATCCCCCATTGAAGCAATTGCTATGGTGCAACTCATAAGATATCTAAAAAATATTGAGTAAATGGAAGACATCAGATGGCCTAAGGTGGTATTCAATGACATATTATGCAAAAGAAAGAAGACTTGGATGCGGCAAAACAACAAATGGCTTAGTAAATGGGATATTTACTTGAAAACATGTCTTACAAATAGTAAAGAGATAAAGGCCTTTGTTATCGACAAGTTTCACAAGCAAATTTGAGACAAAGAGATAGGGAGAAAGAAAAAGTACTATATTGAAGAGTTTAATCCCACATACAACCATCATCAAAAATATTATATAGGGGCTAATATATCATGGAGGGACAAAATGTTTATTGCTCAAATAAGAACCAATTCCCACCAACTGTGTTGTGAAATTGGGCGTTGTAAAAGACCAAAAGAATCTTGGGAAGAAAGAGTGTGTACTTTTTGTAACTCTAGAAAAGTGGAAACAAAAAATCATTTCATTTTGGAGTGCGAGGCCTTCAAGGATAGCAGGGACAGTTATGTGAATATCTTGGAAACTAGCTCTTAGTTTAATTTATTCAATGGAGGGACCATGGTGAAATTGGGGGAGCTCATCCTCAAGCTGAATAGGAAGAGGGTGGAAATGCAAAATCAGCGGGCAAGAAAGTCTATCCCATAGGCTATTTTTAGCCTTGTGGACATTAAAATAACTTCTTCTTATTCTTCTTCTTTGACAGTTGATGTGCCAATTGATTCCTCTCTTTGATAGATATGATCAAATTTTACTTTTGGAATTTGACTAGTCAACCCACAAGAAAATTTGGACCCATTTTTGGATGGACAACCGTCAATATTCACAGGAGAAAAATATATAACATGTGGAAAAGTATTAAATATTGCCGCAACAGCTTTATGGACCATTGGATCTTAAATGGGTTGAGATCCAATGGCCCACGCTATATATTTTTAGCTGTATTCATAAGCACTTTCGAAGTATAACCAACAAACCTCAGGCATCAAAACTGTCAATAATTTGATGAAATTTAGTTTTTGACTGAAGACAGGCATAACTAATGACATGTGTCAACTAGGATTGTTTTGTCAAATAAGGTTTCCCTCGATTTACCGAAGCCAGTTTTTTGATTGATAGACACTAGCTCGTTGGTTGATCCGCACATTTCCATCTATTGACCGGCATAATCATGTCGGTTGATCAACCCCTTTCCATCAATTGCTTGACACATTCCAATCAATTAACAACCCTTACCTTTGGTATGTAATTTCTTTTATGCCGGTTGATAGGAAACTTCAACATACCTTTGGCACATTATTGCTCTATTGTCGATTGAAAAAAAAACTTTCATCACTTGCTCAACACATTTCATTCAGTTGATCGACACCTTCTCGTCGATTGAGACACATTGCAGTCAATTGACTGACACCTGCCCTTAGCATGTTATTTCTTTGTCACTGGTTGACAAATTCCTCCAATTGAATCAGCGCTACCTTTGGCACAGTATGGCCATATCGACGGTATGCTGACATCTATTTGTTGGTTGACCAACCAAAGTCCATCGGTTCAGATCCTTGATGGTTTTTCCATGCTTTCAACGGTTTTTTGTTGCAAATTATGTGTCCAATCCATCAGTATATGGACATTATGTCATCAGTAGACCGAAGACAA